>OX101755.1:38055051-38521573 GCA_944452675.1 Tachina lurida | reverse complement strand
TATTTGACCCAAGTGAGCTAGACTCCTATATTTTCATTCTTCACTAGCAGCCTGCTAACCTAACCTAACCTAACCTTTACATTTAAGGAACAGTGTATACAATTGCGTAAAGCCTTAAATTCAAGGCTAAATATTGTAAAATATCTAACATCAAAAAATTTCAGAATTCATACTTCCACTATGATTAGCATAACTAGATCTATTATCCTCTCAAAAATTGATTACGGCCTCCCCATATACGGATGGTCCGCACAGTCGCACATCAAATTCATACAAGCTCCATACCATGCCGCAGTACGCCGAAGTATTGGAGCCTATCCAACCAGCCCTACAAAAGCTCTTTTGTCAGAAGCTGGCATGCCCTCGATCAATGATCGGACTATACACCTAACATACAAACTTATCCCCAAACTATTCATTTTTCGCAACAAAATACTGTTTCAAGAAGTAAAAAAAAACTATCAGCGGAACTAGAATACCTAGACTACAATCTTCCATCAGAAAATGCATTGACTTTTCTAAAAAACTAATCTTCAGCTTCGTCCTAAATTTATGTCCCATCATGCAGAACCACCGTGGCTGACAAACGAAGATTCGTTTATTTTATCGTTGGCAGAGCTGCCCAAGACTTCTACCTCTTCCCATATATATAAAACTATGTTTAACGCTATCACCGAGAGTTTTATTGCAAGTAGCTGGGAGTTTCTATACACCGATGGATCCAAATCTACCGACCATACTACTTTTGCATCTGCCACTCAAAATGGCAGCCTAATCAACGCCGGATTTATCGATGACTATTGCTCCAATTTCACAGCTGAAGCATTGGCCATTTTCACCGCAGTACAATGTGCTACAAAACGCACTTCGAAGTATGTAATCTGCTCCGATAGTCTCTCATCTATTCTCGCCATCAAAAACTCACATTACAAATCGCCAATAATTAATCAAATAAGAAACATCTGTAATTAAAACTCAAAACAAATCAAACTCATGTGGGTACCCTCACATGTAGGCATTATAGGCAATGAATACACAGACTCAGCTGCTGAAGAAGCAAAGCGACGACCGTTGAAAAAATAGTCGACATGGGAGACTCGTGATATTCTTAATACCATATACATATATCTCTCTCAGATCCACAAAAGCCCAAAAATTGTCCGATTACCAGCACAGTTACAAATAGTCTTGTGTAGTTCATGAACGAACTAGTTCAAAAGAACGATTCAGTACTTTGAACTATGTGAACTAGTTCAATTGTTTTACGATCACTAGTTCAATTTTTGAACTAAGACACAAAATGAACTAACACAGAGGATATGAACTAAATGTTTTCAACGTTTTGCTTTACTTTTTTACTGTTTGTGTGCTTTGCTTCTATACTCATCCATATGTACATATGTATGTATGCATGTGTATTTAGTTCTTTTTATCGATGGCTACTACCACAAATGCAATAAACAAGAAAACACAAGTAAACACTTAAAAATATTTTAAATTTTAAAATATTTAAAGGTTTGCACACTAAATATGTGTTTTATAAACTCATTATAAAGCAAATTTATTATTAATTAATTAGTTTTCGTAGTTTTTTAATCACAGAGTCTGTGTTTTAAATTTTTCCAAAGACCACACAAACATACATATGCATTAGAGTTGTGCTGAAAAGAACGAACTAGTTCAATTGAACTATTCCCATAAGTGAACGATGTGAACTAGTTCAGTCAAGTTGTTCCTTTTTGTTCTTTTGGTCTTTATTGTTCTTTTGGTCTTTCTCGTTCTTTTGGTCTTTCTTGTTCTTTCGTTCGTTTTTATTCCTTCGTTCGGTTTTGGTCTTTATTTCGTTTTGTTTATCTTATTCTCTGTTCCTGACCCGGGCTGCCAGATGTGACGATTTTTGGTGCCGGAAATAGCAAAATCGTCGGTTGATTTCTGGTTTGCGGCGCATTATTATCAAAATGCATTATGTTTGCAGCAAACCAGAAAACAACCGACGAAATGACGATTTTTTGTTTCAAATCCTCGATTTTGCAAGTCAAATTGGGCTGCTTTTTATGGAATGTCTACTGTTATAGCGAGTATACACGTTAATACAAATCGAACGATAAATCGTACAATGAAATTAGTCACTGGTGTCATGCTGTTATGAAGTATACTTTGTAGTATGAAAATCAAAAATTTTTGATTTTTGTGGGCTGAGCTTCGATAATAAGTATTGTGTATCATGCTGTTGTACAGCAAAATTTGTTTCATGAGGAGCTAATTTAGAAAACGCAGTGTTTCTACAGCTCAGTTTTAAAATTAGCTTTATATAGCGGATATTTTAATTAAAAAAAAAACATAAAACATTCCGGGCAATTATGTAAAAAATTCCGCAGGAAATTTCTCCCAGGGAACAATTCCAACTAATAGCAAATGATAGCGAAAACAAAAAATTCTAATTGGAAAAAGGAAAAATTTCCTGCGGAATTTTTTACATAATTGCGCTAATTATTTTAACCATTCTCTACAGCATACCCCTTTTGTTTTTGCATTATTTTTTTATTCTTTTTAACTGCAGTTAACTTATTATTAATAAATTCACCACATTATTCATTTATCCACGTGTATTGCCTTAAAATTTTTCTTTTAAATGAATTAGTATGATTTGTAGTAACGTGTGTCTGAAACCCCGTACTACAACTAGAGTTTTTCTTTTCCCGGACTTTTTCATTTCCCGGGAAAGCGGGAAAGATTTTTCGGTTTCCCGGGAAATCCCGGGAATTCCCGCCCGGTACAAAACAATACAAAATGTTTTTAAATTTAATTTATTTCAACAAAAACAAATTATAATTTATGAGATCGATTAAATAATAACGTTTTATACACACATTAGTCCAAAAATAATACCGTTTCCGTTCTTTATATAATAGTAATACGTAGATACCAATATTATTAAAAAGAAATTGTACCAGTATTATTAAAAAAATAATACAAAATATCCCCCTCATGAAAAAATCATTGTTAAACTTAAAGTTGGTTTAACAAAGGAATTTTTTATGGAAAAACCAGTTTTAACGCATGCTTTAACAATCGTTTTTGCATAAGGGCATATTTCTTTGGAAATAGGACTTTAGTACAGAATAAGCTGTTAATGCTGTTAACTATTTACCAAAGAGAATCTGTAATTATTTGTAATTTTTTTTTATTTCCTTGCTCATTTCTGTATTTTTACTTTTCTGAATTGTTGTAGAATTAAATTTTGAACGTCGAGTTCTGCTTTTTCCAAATAAAGGCATCTAACCCGCAGTTTTTAACTTAATAATTAAGTACGTAATTAGCTAATTTTTATTTAAAATTTAGTTGTAATTAAATACGATTTCATTTTTTCAGTGGTTAATTAAAGTTCTTATTAAATTATGTTGCAAGCACGGCAGCCCTGCAAAATTTCCAAAGAACAGCTGTTTAGCATAAACAAAAAAGTTAGGTTATAAACATGTAGAAAATTAAAATTGCATAAAAATTCGTTTTATGAAATCAAACGAACATCATAATATATTTTTCTATTACTTTATTCCATAATATGTAACTTTGTATTGTATATGTTATATATTTATGAAATTTAAACGAAATTCTTCTTAACCCGACCACATGATGTTTTCAACCCGATCACATGATGCCATGTGTATGTTTACAATAAACACATACACGCATAAAAACATATGGTACGTTCATAAAACTTAAGTAGTATTTAATTACACAAGGTTGGGTATTTAATTATTATTTAATTATGCACTCAAAAACACAATTTCGTATTTAATTAGAACTTAAAAATAATTACAGCTTGATTAGCCAGTCAAAAACTGGGGGTAAGTCTCAGAACGCATGCGTGCCAGGTGTAAGCTCGGCCTTAGTTGTTGTAAAGCTTTAGCTATTGCGATATTGCCATCACCTTATTATTGCACCATCGCATTCATAAAGTGAATAATGACACTCATCAAGGAATGTGTACATACAAATTAAGTTGCCATAACAAAATCAAAAAATCCCGGGAATTCCCGCACAAATTTCCCGGGATTTCTTTCCCGGAAAATGTGCGGGATCCCGGGAAATTTTTCCCGGGAAATCCCGTATGAAAAACACTAACTACAACTCATACTACGCTAAGTACGAAATTAAGTATGCATTAAAGTTCATATATGCATGCCCATTTTGGTATAGTTTTGCAGACTCTTTCTTAATAGTTTATTGTTTAATTTAACAACATTTTTTTGTTGATGGTTTAGCGTTAAATAAAAATTACATACGTATGTATGCAAGTATGTATGTTGAATTAAAAGAAATTTTATGTAAATGTAACTCGTATTTTTTCCGAAATTGAGTTTTTCAGTGATTCCAAAAAATTCATTTCTATTATGTTTTACCTTCTGTTGTAAAGATACAATGGGCCTTATTACGGGTGTCGTAGTACGACTTCGACTACGACTATTTTGTAATAGCTTAAAGAACATTGCAGCAATTTTTGTTTAATCTAGCACAAAATCGTCGTAGTGGCTTCGTGTAGAATTCATGTATGAACACGAATTGTTATGTTATTGTTTGATAATAAATACATTTATAAAATAAAACATATCGTCGATTGGTTTCTGGTTTGCGGCACAGTATATTCAAAATACATTATGTCTGCAGCAAACCAGAAACCAACAGACGATATGTATACATGTTTACAAAAAGTAAATTTTGATTTGTCCGATTTTTTAAGTATGAAATGACGACTTTTTTGTATTTTATCGGTATTTCGACGATTTTTCGATAATTTTGTCTGGCAACCCTGGTTCCTGATCAATACACATCAGTGTTGGCAAAGTTGGTACAATTGTACTTTTTTTTGTAACATTCAAACTCGCAAAGTACAATAGTACACCAATGACTGGTCTTTTGAAAGAAAAACGCACCGAGAAAATCAAAAAAAAAATATAAAGCCGTCCATTTTCCAAATAATTTTTCTTCTAAATTCGGATGATAAGCATATGCTACGTGTATTAATTTACATACCAACATATAAAAATATGAAATTTGAACGAAAAAATATTTTAGTACAATTAAGGTAAAAAGGTACAATTTTTAAATCTTATTGGTACAATACCAAATTCTCAATGCCATCCCTGATACACGTCCAAAACATTTCAACCAAAAGATTATAGTTGCTGATTTGCATACTGTTAAAAAGATGTAGTGTGCCTATTAATTAGCACAGTAATCAAAACAAACAGCAGAAAATGTATACTTAGTGAAAAATACAAGTGAGTTTTACAAAATTAAAAGAAATAATTTGTAGTATTGATTTAAAAAACAGATTGTGAAAAAGATTATTAGAATTAAAAAAGTGAATAAAATTGATTTAAATTGATTACGGATTTTGTTTAAATTTTCGTTCAAAAATGTTAGTTTTTACCTTTTATGTACTTACTTAAAGCATAGAACACACGAAGGAAACATTGAAGAGGATTCGACGACTGTGCAATCTATGTTCTGTCGTTCACTGAACAACTGACCGAAAAGAACAACTGAACGAAAAGAACGAACTAGTTCTTTTTGTTGTTGGGAACAAAATGGAACAATCCGCAAAAGGAACAACTATGCCCAACTCTAATATGCATGTAGAATTGTAGATGTAAAATCATTGAACTAAAAAGACCTAACTAATTCATTGAACTAAAAAGACCGATTGAACTAAATGAACGAACTAGTTCATTTATAAATAATTAACTAAAATGACCGGTCACTGAAATGAACTAAATGGCACAAGTCTAGTTAAAAACATAACAACCCAATGGGAGAACCACCACTATACCCAAAAAACTGTTCCAGGAGTGAAATTAGTTTATTCGTTCGCCTTAGAATCGGCCACTGCAAACTATCTCATCAACATCTCCTTGATAGAAGTCATACACCTGTTTGTCCCACCTGTAACACCCACCTCAATGCAACCCATATTGATGAGTGCCGCAACTACAATTCATCCAGAATAAGCATTTTCGGATTGCATACGCCAACTGATATCCTTAGACACACATGTGATAAAAATATTAAATTAATATACAAATTTATAAGTACAAATTTTTTACAAAACCTTATTTAAATCAATGTAAATATTTGCCAACCCTAGAGTCGAGAGCCCTAGATGCTAGTACTCTTTATTCTTTTGTTATTAGTTATTATAATTCAATTATAATTATTAATACTCTAAATAAATAAAATAAAATAAATAAATTTCTTCAACGTTCAATTAGTGTTATATTTTTCATTTCGCCTTGTAAATACTTTTATTGTTATCCGATGGATTTCTAATTTCATAAGGATGTAGAAAAATAAAATGAGTTCACCTGGATATAAATTATTATCAGTTTCAAAGCCTACTAAGCTTATTTTTTCTTTTGTGATTTTCAAAAATATTATTATTTTATGAACTCTCATATATTGTTTTTGAAAGTATATGCATAAAGTAAGAGGTTTGTAATGAAATACGTATATAGACATGCTACAACACCAGCAAATAAATTTCAATTATTGTAAAAAAATATATTTATATGGAAATTTTTTATTTTATGCATGTACAATAACAAACATGAAATACCGAAGTATATTTATTTGACATTAAGTCTATATTTATTTAATTTGAAAATTTAGCTAACAAACTTCAGCTAAATTCAAAAAATTTTTGGGTTGAAGTCTACTGACGAGTTCCAAAAGCGGGAACGAAATGCATATAGACAATTGCTTAACCATAAAAACAAGCTAAATTTTGAAATGTGCAATAAGAGCTTATATAAGTATATTAAAGTATTTCATACATATGCAAATAGTAAAAAAACTAAAAAACAGGCTGCGTCTGACCGAACCGATTTGGGGGGTGAGAGTAGAAGAAATCAAAACAAAAGAAATATAACGGCCACACTAGTATACATACATACATGTGCCAAATGTTAATTTCGAGAATTCGAATATTTGAAATAATATCAGCGAATACGAATATTTAAAACGATATTCGCGAATACGAATATTTATGGTATGTGCAATTTATAGCATGGACCAAAAATAACTGTTAATTTTGAATTTTTGATTAAAAAAAAGCAACCTCAAGGAAATGTCGGAGAATGAAACCAAGTATACCATTTTGAAAATCTTGGACCAAATTGTCAGAAAATGCGATGCTTTTTAAAAATCTTATTTTTATTTTTTCAGGCAAAAATAACAGTTATTTTTTGATTTTAATTTTTTTTATCAAAAATAGCAGTTATTTTTTAACTTTTATTTTTTTGGGCAAAAATAAAAGTTATTTTTTAACTTTTATTTTTTCTAGCAAAAATAACAGTTATTTTTGACTTTTATAATTTCGAGCATGAATAAAAGTTATTTTTTTACTTTTATTTTTTCGAGCAGAAATAAAAGTTATTTTTGACTTTTATTTTTTCGAGTAGAAATAAAAGTTATTTTTTGACTTTTATTTTTTTGAGCAGAAATAAAAGTTATTTTTGTGTTAAATAAATAACTAAATATAAATAAATAGCTGATGTTAATAGTAATATCTACCCCAGTAGATAGACATGGGTGCTGATGAAGTGCGTGGCTGCACAGAAAAATATCGGTATTTCCCCCAGCTAATAAAGTCTAGTTTAATTTTTCTTCTCTTCTTTAGATACTCACATTAATTAATAAAAATATTTCATTCAATAAGAATTGAAATTACTGAACTCAAGCCTGATTAAGAAATTATTTCGGATTAAAATTCAATTAAATCTAAAAATGTCTCATGTAATTCATCATGGGCACGTGACAAAAATATGTTCACTTAGCGATCACTGTTCATTTGGCTATCACTGCTTCAGAATGCTGGGAAGCGAAGTCAACTGTAGAAAGCAAAAACAAAGTAACATAAAGCCACTACAATAATACTTATATGTATGTACCGATGGTGCATCGAATAAGTAAAAATAATTAATGTGATGATCGTAAAAGATAAGTAAGAAGAGTTAAACATACATAGGTAGAGTGATATAACTTCGTGCTAACCTAAATAGAAAATGGAAAAACAGAAAATGAATAGTGATACTTACAAATGTGTTTGCCAAAGGTAAATCAATAATTGTATACACAATCAATTCTCATATTCCATTTCATAGAAATTTAAGTTAAATAGCTGATGTTAATAATAATCTCTACCCCAGTAGATAGACATGGGTGCTGATGAAGTGCGTGGCTGCACAGAAAAATATCGGTATTTCCCCCAGCTAATAAAGTCTAGTTTAATTTTTCTTCTCTTCTTTAGATACTCACATTAATTAATAAAAATATTTCATTCAATAAGAATTGAAATTACTGAACTCAAGCCTGATTAAGAAATTATTTCTGATCAAAATTTTTATAATAAATTAAATAAATTGTAGTCAATCTGATTACATGGTTCTCAATTCCTAATCTTTATCAATTTACATTTTTAAATATTCTTAATATACAAGAAATTTATTATTCGACATATTGTCAGAAGTTTATTTTAATTTGAAATTTATTTGCTAGTGGTTCAGCGTTGTCTATATGCATTTCATTGTTGCTGTAACAAATCATCAGTAGACTTTAACCACACATAATAATAAATTTCTTAAATGTTAAATTTAGATTTTATTTTTCATTTTGCCTTATAATAACTTTTATTGTTATCCAAAGGATTTCTAATTGTATAAAGGTGTAGAAAAATAGAGTAGATTCATATCGAATACAAATTATTTGCTAGGTTTTGTATAAGTTTCTAAGCCTACTACGCTTATTTTTCTTTTGTGATTTTCAAAAATATTATTATTTGTTAATTTTATATTGTTGATAGGAAGTTTACTGTTGTGGAAGGAGACTTCATGAGTGTGCCCGAATCTATATCTTCTGGTGTGCCACAGGGTAGTATTCTGGGGCCAGTCTTGTATCTAATATATACTTGTGATATGCCTGTGAGCAATAACATCCACACTTCTACATTTGCCGATGATACAGCCTGTTTGAGTATTCACAAAAACCCTGATGAGGCATACCGCAATCTCCAAGCACACATTACCCAGCTTGAAATATGGTTGAACTTATGGAGAATTAAAGTAAATGAATAAAAGTGTGTTCATATAACGTTTACCCTAAGAAAAGATACCTGTTCCCCCATTCGAATCAACAATCAAAATATTCCTCAACATTCTCAAGTGAAATACCTTGGAATACACCTTGATCGAAGGCTTAAATGGAAATATCATATTGACTTTAAGTTAACCCAAATGAAACTTAAATTAACTCAAATATATTGGTTAATTGGCAGAAATTCAACACTCAGCCTAGACTGCAAACTTTTGATACACAAGTCGCTTTTGAAGCCCATATGGTGCTATGGAATTCAGCTATGGGGCACTGCTTCAGCTTCAAATATAGAGAAAATCCAACGAAGGCAAAACAAAATTTTACGTTTGATAACATCTGCTCCATGGTACATTAAAAATTCAAATATTCATCGTGATTTAAATATACCACTAGTGAGTGAAGAAATTGAAAAATACGCAGGCAAATATTTAACAAAACTCGAGTCACATCCTAATCCGCTTGCCCGTAATATTTTAAGCTTTACTGGACACATCCGCTTAAAAAAGAGGGACACAAGGGCTCTTATACTCAACACTCCAGATGGGACTGCTTAATACTTCTTTTTTTTTTTCCTTTTTGATTACACTAGTTTACAAAATAAAATTTTTTTCATGTACATTTGATAAGATTTATATTTCCTTATGTATTTTTTTCCGCTGAATTCGAAAATCAAGGTTAAATTTTTTTTTATGGAACAGTTTTTGAGATATTGTGATTTTTTCAGTTTTTCGACCTTTTATCACCTGACCCATAATATCTCGAGCTAGACTTGTCCGATTGGGTCGTTGTTGGTACTCAAATGAAAGGTATTGAGATGACAAATAAATATGTATAATTGGATCTTTAATTGGTATAGCGGTTCAAAATATATCGATGAAAATAGGGCACATTTTCAAAAAAATCATATTTTACAGGGATTATATGTTGACAGAAAAGTACAAATCGTTAAAAAATCGTCTGGTTTCTGTTCATGTACGTAAAGATAATACTTTTACGTAAGAACTAAGACCAACTAGAAGAAAATCGACCGAAAAATTAAAAAGTTATAAGCAATGGATTGAATAAATCCAAAGTAAAAATACATAAAAATAACAAATAACACAGGTCAACAAAATGAAATTTATTATGTAAGGTCAAAGGTTTTATAGTAAATTTGTATATACTAAGTACTGTGTATCAATCCCTTTGAATAAGTTTTTTTGAATTGGCTCTGTATCTCCAGATTTTCCGTTATAAAAAAAGAGGATGCTGTATCACATAATTGGTATTAAATCGAGAACCAGTTCTTCGATTCAATAAAAAATTACACAGAAGGCTAGGAAACAAATTGACCTTTAAATTACGTCTATATGAATTTTTTAACAGTCTTATAGTTTCAGAGATATTCAGAAAGTTTTATACAAAAAAAATAAATTTTTTTAAAAAAGTTTAGAAAATCGTTTGTTTCTTAAAAGACTCATTAAAATTTTAAACTGAAGAAAATTTTATATTTTATTACTAATTGTGATACATTCATATGTTATAAATGAAACGAGCCAAATTTATTAAAAATCATTTCATTAATTCTGAATTTATTCACAATTAAGTGCTACCATACGAGTATATTTTAAAGAATAAAATAATAATAATAAAATAAATAAAAATTAAAAAATTCCGTAAAATATACACGTATGGTAGCACTTAATTGTGAATAAATTCAGAATTAGAACGATTTTTAATAAATTTGGCTCGTTTTATTTATAACATATGAATGTATCACAATTAGTAATAAAATATAAAATTTTCTTCAGTTTAAAATTTTAATGAGTCTTTTAAGAAACAAACGATTTTCTAATTTTTTTTTGAAAAAATGTATTTTTTTGTATAAAACTTTCTGAATATTTCTGCAAGTAAAGACTGTGGAAAAATTCATGACGATGTAATTTAAAGGCCAATTTGTTTCCTATCCGTGGGTGTAATTTGTTATTGAATTGAAGAACTGGTTCTCGATATAATGCAAATTATGTGATACAGCATCCTATTTTTTTATAACGAAAAATCTCGAGATACAGAGCCAATTCAAAAAAACTAATTTAAAGGGATTGATACTCAGTACTTAGTATATACAAATTGACTATGAAACCTTTGACCTTACATAATAAATTTCATTTTGTTGACCTGTGTTATTTGTTATTTTTATGTATTTTTACTTTGGATTTATTCAATCCATTGCTTATATCTTTGTAATTTTTCGGTCGATTTTCTTTTGGTTGGTCTTAGTTCTTACGTAAAAGTATTATCTTTATGTACATGGACCGAAACCAGACGATTTTTTTAACGATTTGTACTTTTTTGTCAGTATATAATCACTGTAAAATATGATTTTTGTGAAAATGTGCCCTATTTTCATCGATATATTTTGAACCGCTATACCAATTAAAGATCCGATTATACATATTTATTTGTCATCTCAATACCTTTCATTTGAATACCAAGAACGACCCAATCGGACAGTTCTAGCTCGAGATATGATAGGTCAAGTGAAAAAAGGTCGAAAAACTGAACAAATCACAATATCTCAAAAACTGGTCCATAAAAAAAAATTTAACATTGATTTTCGAATTCAGCGAAAGAAAATACATAAGGAACATCACCTCTCGTCAAGTGTACATTTTCAGTGTAAACTAGTGTTATCACTAATTATGTATTATTTATAATTATCACTAAGTTTATGTCCGATACTGGTCGGGCCTAATAATTATATTTAGATTTAAGATTTGATTACTTATTGTTAGTTCATTTTTGAAGATACAATAAATAAATATATATAAAAAATAATAAAAAAAAAAAAAATAAAAAAAAAAAAAAATTTGTTAATTCTCAAATAGTTTTTGAAAGTCTTTGCATAAGAAAAGAGATTTATGACTATTCAGAATGTGTGGTTGAAGTCTATTGATGATTTGTTATAGCAACAATGACATGCATGTAGACAACTCTGAACCACCAGCAAATAAATTTCAAATTATTAATATATGTATGTATGTACATAAAAACTTCTTTCCATATTAAACTGCAACATATATTAACATTAAATCCACCAAATACATAGTATGGTATTTGCAGAAGATTAGGAAAACATTTCTTGCCATTCTCATAGACAAAAAAGTGTCCTTTCAAAAAATATATTCTTCCAGATATGTACATGGCAATATCAAATTATTAAGTTTTAAAATTTTTGTTAGTCAACTTCAGGCTACAATGTTCAAGTTTTGAGAGATGTGTCAATGGAAACTTGCATAGATATACGTATTTTCATAAGGATATTATTTTAATTTTTGATACAACCGAACTTAAGAAAAAATATTTAGAAAACAACAGTGAAATGCATCTAGGAACTAGATGGTGTGCCCCTCTAATTTTAAGGTATTTTTAAGGAATATATTTTTAAATAGGCAAACATTATGTATTGAAAATATAATGTTGTACAGAGGAGATATATTTAGAAAAGAAAAATTACATATCTTCCGTAATGGACATCATTTTGAGTCATTTGATATACCAAAAGACCCCAACAATGTGTAAGTTTAAAGACCTCCTGCTAAGTGCACTGGTTAAAAAATTTTCTCTTTTAGGGAATGAAACATTTTTCACCACGGCAACCTTTATTGATCCAATATATAAATTTTTTTAGTTTCACGCACATTTTAAATTTATTTGAAAATGACCAAACCGAGTCATCTTCAAGCTTTCTGAAATACACGATGATTTCACTTATAGAAACTAGTGAAAGCGAACGTGAGGCTAATGCCAATTCTCATCTTGGTGTTTCAGATACTGCTCAGTCATCATTACGGAAAACTATAGCAGATCAGTTGGCGGAAAAACGTATAGCAATAGAAATAGAAAATAAATTTATTTTTTTTAAATTAGTACAAACTAATATTTGTGTGTCAGTCATTTAAATTTCGTTTTGGATTTATGAATTTCTTTATATATTTTTTTAATCGAATACGAATATCTGAGAATGGCTGAATATTTGGGAATTCGAATACGCATCATTATTACATACATACAGTTTAGGAATCTCTCCATAAAACCATAATTTTTGGAGATTGAGGGCACCTGGGAAGAAATTTAAAAAACTGTTTTGCCAATATTTGGAGTACTAAGCTTACTTTTAATTAATTTCTCTCTACGGGTAATTTCAGTTTAAATCAACGAAAAAAACGCAATTTTTTATCTAACCCTCTTAGAATTGTACAAAAATTTGCACGAATGTTCTATAGTACTAAAATAATATAAATTTAAAAATTTTGGATATCTAGCTTTTGTGGTTCCCGAAATATGGCGCTTCGAAAAGCAGAGAATTCATTGAAAACACACATAAGGGTGGCGTTGGCTGAAGTAGTTAGCACGTTGACTACAAAAGCGAAGGTCCTGGGTTCAATCCCTGTATCCGACAGTCATTAAATAACAACACCACGCATTTTTATGATGTGCATTAGTGTGCCTTTGTGTCAGTTGTTGTAGGAAAGTTCAAGTGATGAAGGCATAGTCACTGGTCACTGAACTATACCGACTTCAGCAGATACTAATCCTAATGTAACATCAGAGCGCCCTCCTTCGTTGTGTAGCAAAAATCATTGGCGAAGTAAAATAATCAATAAAATGGCTACAAGACACAGCTTCAAAAAAAAAAAAATTAATACGCCTCATTTAACATCAGAGAGGCGCTGCAACACTGCATTATTCAAAACGTGCGAAAAAGCAGAGTTGTAAAAGAATGAAGCTTTCCTCTATCTCTTCCTTCACCACCTGTCTTCTCTCTCACTATCCCTTTCCTAAAGAAGGTAACACCTAGTAATAGTAGTAGGCATTAATTGCCTGAGTGCAAGTGTAAATATATTTTACTCTCATTTTTCTCACCACTACATACATATTTTATTTTGCGGGACACTGATTTATGGTCAAATGGAATTGCCACAAGTTACGAATCTTTTTTTACTCTGAAAAATTTCACACTGAAAAAATAGTAAAAAAATCACTGGATATATATTTTTAAATAAAAAGCATTACTTATTATCAGGGTCAAGTACTTCATGCATTTAAAAAAGGTATTTAAGGCGCCTAAAAAAAATGAAAAATATGCACTAAAAATACAATTTTAATAATTTTTTGTTGAAAAAAATTTTTTTTAATTTACATACAACCTGTTCAAGCCAAGTTCTTAATAAAATGATTTGGGAGCATTATTAAAAAATTATTCACTAATTGCGGTAACAGTGTTCAATAAGTCTTTATATGATATCCTTCTTACTGTGTAAAATTTATATTCTATTTGCTTAATTTACTTAAAAATTTGTCTTAGAAATGTTTTTATGTAACTTTTATTTAAAAAGAATGCTTACATTAATAAAACAATAAAAATTTCTCCAAATTTCATTTAATAAATATACTTAATTTACAAATTTAATTTTTAATTCCCGTTTCCCGGGAAGCGCAAAAGTCCGGGAAATCCCAAACCCTACACATTGCTTTGAAAGAATATTTTCAATTAAAATAATCAATTAGTCTTTTAATTTACTTAAAAAATACAGACATTCACTATGTTCCATTATTTCTTAACAAGCAAGCAATAATCACCATTGTCGGGAAAAAGGCAAACATTTTGTTCACGTGAAATATTTCCCTTGAACAACAAATGGTGAACATAATTAAAAAATAGTGCACTGATACAATAACAACGCAAAAGGAAGCGATTATAATTTTAGGAAAAGGGAACAACTCGCGCGTGAATTTTTATTCCCGATAGGGGTGAATAATAAATACAAGCTTATAGAACAAATGTGGCGGTATTCGAGTTTCGATGCAAATTTTCCTTGGTAAGTATATATGAGAAAAGAAACTCTACGTTTAGACTTTCGCAGAGACTATCAAACATCGAATACGGCCATTGTAGTTTTTTGTACAGTTCAAACTTCCAAAGCAACGTGATGCACCAGTTAGTTTCTTGATGCAATAGACAAATGATTTAATCTTTTTTTTTAATTTTGTATATGTACATACATATATACATATACATACACATTATAATTTTTATTTTAAAAATCACTTTTTATTCATTATTTCTTGATTTTTATTTATCCCTCACAAAATAAGAGTTATTTTGTGACTTTTATTTATTCCTCACAAAATAAAAGTTGCTGTTTGATTTTTATTTTTTTGCTTAATTTTTAAAATTTAGAAAGTGTAATTTTTGCGTTAAAATTAATATTAACCGATTTAAAATTGAATTTATCGCCAGAGTCTGTAAAACAAACTCTTATATGTTAAATTAGATTTACTTTTTAAAATTTTTTTGAGCAAAAAAATTAAAATAAAAAAGTAACTGTTATTTTGTGAGGAATAAATTAAAGTCACCAAAATAACTCTTATTTTGTGAGGGATAAATAAAAATCAAGAAATAATTGTTATTTTGTGAGGAATGAACAAAAATCAAAAAAAATAAAAATGATTGCATTGCGCACGTAACACTTCTCTATTATTGTGATTTTTTCAGTTAAAATTTGGAAAATAATCGTTATTTGCGATCCCTGGTTTTTAGTTAGTTGAATATTTGAAGATATTTCAATTAATATTTTAACTGAATCTTTAAAAATATTTCAATTGCATTTTTAGTTAATGTAATTTTTTTTTATTGAAAAATACGTTAATACTACAATTTCCGTCATTCATTGAAAACCAATTAATTTTTAATTGAATCTCTTTTTAATTGCATCTTGTTTTTACTTTTTTCTGTGTAATAATAATAATCCAACAGTTGAAGGTTAGCCGCGAATAACGTTTTAAGTGACAAAATAATAATTTTGCAGGAGAGCCAAAAGACGTATTTTAAGGCAAGATTGTTTTTTTCGTTTAAATGTTTTTAGCGTATCGAAAATAATGATAACTAGCATTATCTTTTCTTTTTGTATCTCTGCTACATTTATCAATTATTTTCGACAATTTTGTTTGCATGATTTATTAGTTACTTACAAAGTTTTCCACTGACTGACTGATTGTAATTCTATTTTGACGGCGATCAGATGCATAATTTTGGATGGTTTGATGTTTGAACAACGCAAGAGAGTTATATTTATGGTAAACTGTGAAAAAACTGTTTTTTTTTAAATCGTCTTTTACGACGTTATTCGCGGCTGTGTTTCAGTTATTAAATAACAAAACCACGCATTCTTCTGATGTGCATCAGTGTCCCTTTGTATTAGTTGTTGTAGGAAAGTTTAAGTGATGAAGGCATAGTTACTGGTCACTGAACTATACCGATTACAGCATATAACATCAGAGCGCCCTCCTTCATTGTGTAGCAGAATCATCGGCGAAGTAAAATAGCCAATAAAATGGCTAATAATTGCAGCTTCAACAAATTTAATACGCCTCATTTATCAGAGAGGCGCTGCAACACTGCATTATTCAAAACGTGCGAAAAAGCAGAGTTGTAAAAGAATGAAGCTTTCCTCTATCTCTTCCTTCACCACCTGTCTTCTCTCTCACTATCCCTTTCCTAAAGAAGGTAACACCTAGTAATAGTAGTAGGCATTAATTGCCTGAGTGTTACTTCTCTTTAAAAAAAAAAAAAAAAAAGTGGTCTGCCATTATTGCTCATATCTTCAAAAGTTTTTAAGATACAGGATCGAAATTGGTTCCATTTAATATGTATTGAGAATAGCTTTAAAACTGCATTTAGTTTATTTTTTTTCACGTGATTTAAAATTTGGGGAACTATATCTCAAAAAATTAAATTTTTAAAATTCTAAAAAAAAATATATATTAATCCTGACAGTCTCTTCTGCGTTTTGTGTAAAAAAATTTTAGTGAGCTCTTATTAGTTCCCGAGATATAGACAATAACTTGAAATTATTTGGGAAATTTGTATACTATTGTTACGGAAATGGCCGTCGACAAGATTAATAAGTGTTACGCAAGAATATTCGAACAGGGCCAATATAAAGAAACATCCAGAAGTATTTAAATCAATGATAAGCAAACACATACATATGTAATGTAAAAGAGAGCAAATTGAATGCTTGTACGAATGTACGTGTAAAAAAGAGCATAACAAAGTGCCCACGGGCGGCCTTTTGGTGATCAATGATTTAAATCAGTAACCCGCAAGCCATAGAACCATTGTGCAGATGAAAATCACATACATGCTTATGCTCTTTCATTTAATCGTCACTGAGCAAGCGACGAATGAAGTTGTGCACGCAAGTATTAATTTTTTCCTGGTTTTTTGTTTAGTTTTTTTGAGCACACGGAACGAAATTTAAGTTCAAATTAAATAAATTTCTACAGCAAAAAAATAATTATGTAAGCTAAGAAATATTTTGTGATAAAAAATGCTTTTAGCAATATGCAATGCATTTTATGCTATGAAACACTTGAAAAAAATAGGGAAGATAGTTTAAAAAGGCATTTTAATAGCTTTCACTGCGCTGCGAATAAATTTAATTTGGAATTTGTAGACTACATTGTTGAATGGATTATTATTTTTTACTTTTTACTTAAGTTTTTATTAAATTGCTTATTTTCAAAAAATATTCAAACAATGAATAACCACAGCATGTATCTTAAATTATATAAATGTTTTCTTCAAGTGTAAATATATTTTACTCTCATTTTTCTCACCACTACAAATTTTTTTCCATGAGAAGTCGTCTTAGGCCGAAGGTCCATACCATCCGTTCAATGCGTAGTTGCGTTTCATGCATTTGTCAAAAAGTAGAATCAAGGCAATTGTATGTGGCAAGTTACAGAACAAAACGCAAAGAAAGTATAGACGCATAGGACTGATAAAGTAGGTTTACTTTCTACTTTTGTATCCGTCGCATGCATCATGCTCTCTTTTATTGGCAAATGTTCGTGGGGCGAATTTAAATTTTTTCTCTTTTTGTATTAAAACAACAAAAATGCTTGCGTATAAGACGTATTGCATGTAACTTGAATTTATAATCGGAGAGAATGTACAGAAACGCATACCACGCATATGCAAAGAACGGATGGTATGGACCTTCGGCTTTACAAGCCGATTTAATACCAATGGGGCCAAAAAAATTTATTTTTGTACACCTTAAAATCTTTCCTATTTTCTTACTATATAATACAAGGATGTAAAAACATTTTCTTGACAGAGAAATTTTTGAGTTTTTTTGGCTTTCATGTAATTATTATGCTCGCACTTAAATGTAAATAAAATATAACAAAAAATTTCATAATGCAAAAAAAGGAAACATATATTTACGATAAAAGTAAAAATTTAAAAGGATTTTAACGATGTCAAAACATTTCCTTGACAAACTGTATGTACTGTACTTAATTATGATAAATATACTACACCTTTTTAAGTTGAAATTGAGAAAATACAAATTTGTATTGAGAATATACAAATTCATAATGAGAATTCCAAATTAATATTGAGAGAATACAAATTGATATCGAGAAATCCAATTTGCTATTGAGAAACAACAAATTGATAACGAGAAATCAAAATTGGTATTGAGAGAATTCAAATTGATATTGAGAATTTGAAATAAATATTGAAAAATGGAAACTGATATTGAAAAATAATAATTGATAGTGCGAAATTCAAATTGATATTGCGAGAATTCAAATTGATAACGAGAAATCCAAATTGATATTGGGATAAATCAAACTTATATTGAGAAATTCAAATTCATATTGAGAGAATTCAAATTGATATTGAGAATTTGATATTGATATTGAAAGAATTCAAATTGATAATGAGAAATCAATTATGGGATTGAGAAAATACAAATTGATATCGAAAATTCCAAATTTATTTTGAGAGAATTCAAATTGATAACGGGAAATCCAAATTGATATTGGGAGAAACCAAAATGAAATTGAGAAAATCAAAATTCATATTTAGAATTTTTTTTTAATATTTTTGTGTGAACGTCAGTGTTGCTGGAATCGAAATTCAATTTTACACAGACGAACCTTCAAAATTATCCAAAATGTTATAAATTATACAAAACAAGTTTTGCGTTTTATAATAAGCAGGGACAGCGGTTTCATGCAAATGGATGTATTTTCCCTTACTCTTGATAATAGCAAGAACGAAAAATCTGTATGAAACAATGAATTTGCGTTAAAATGGCATCGATTTGTTAGTGCATATTTGTGCATATTTTACTGAAAATGCATATTTTTGCATAGTTTGCATAAAGTAAACCTGATATTGTTTTTAAAATGACAACAGACTTAAAAAACAAATCTAATAGCTAGTATTCAATGCATTCTAATGGTTGAGTTAACTAAATATACAGCATCATATAAAAATAATTATTCAAATTTGACTCGATTACATCCACAGGCCTTTTTCAATTCATTAAAGCTATCTAAGAATAAATTGATAGAACTTCACATTTGAAAATATAAAAAATAATAAAAATTTTAAATGAAAATAAATAAATAAGAAGACAAATGCGTGTTTGGAGTTAATAATGCAAAAAAAATCTTTATATCATATTTAATCTTGTGTAAAAATTTAATGTAAAAAAGGCTTTTACACTCACCTCTGGAGAAAAGAACATATTATTATAATTTTATTTATGGCCTGTTTCACAGTAACGAAACGAAACTTTCGACTGAAAATTTATATTGAAAACAAAAACAAATTTTCATATTTTATTGTTGTTTTCAATATAAATTTTCAGTCGAAAGTTTCGCGTCGTTATTGTGAACAGGTTGTATGTAAATTAAAAAAAAATTTTTTTTCAACAAAAAATTATTAAAATTGTATTTTTAGTGCATATTTTTCATTTTTTTTAGGCGCCTTAAATACCTTTTTTAAATGCATGAAGTACTTGACCCTGATAATAAGTAATGCTTTTTATTTAAAAATATATATCCAGTGATTTTTTTACTATTTTTTTCAGTGTGAAATTTTTCAGAGTAAAAAAAGATTCGTAACTTGTGGCAATTCCATTTGACCATAAATCAGTGTCCCGCAAAATAAAATATGTATGTAGTGGTGAGAAAAATGAGAGTAAAATATATTTACACTTGAAGAAAACATTTATATAATTTAAGATACATGCTGTGGTTATTCATTGTTTGAATATTTTTTGAAAATAAGCAATTTAATAAAAACTTAAGTAAAAAGTAAAAAATAATAATCCATTCAACAATGTAGTCTACAAATTCCAAATTAAATTTATTAGCAGCGCAGTGAAAGCTATTAAAATGCCTTTTTAAACTATCTTCCCTATTTTTTTCAAGTGTTTCATAGCATAAAATGCATTGCATATTGCTAAAAGCATTTTTTATCACAAAATATTTCTTAGCTTACATAATTATTTTTTTGCTGTAGAAATTTATTTAATTTGAACTTAAATTTCGTTCCGTGTGCTCAAAAAAACTAAACAAAAAACCAGGAAAAAATTAATACTTGCGTGCACAACTTCATTCGTACATATATACATATACATACACATTATAATTTTTATTTTAAAAATCACTTTTTATTCATTATTTCTTGATTTTTATTTATCCCTCACAAAATAAGAGTTATTTTGTGACTTTTATTTATTCCTCACAAAATAAAAGTTGCTGTTTGATTTTTATTTTTTTGCTTAATTTTTAAAATTTAGAAAGTGTAATTTTTGCGTTAAAATTAATATTAACCGATTTAAAATTGAATTTATCGCCAGAGTCTGTAAAACAAACTCTTATATGTTAAATTAGATTTACTTTTTAAAATTTTTTTGAGCAAAAAAATTAAAATAAAAAAGTAACTGTTATTTTGTGAGGAATAAATTAAAGTCACCAAAATAACTCTTATTTTGTGAGGGATAAATAAAAATCAAGAAATAATTGTTATTTTGTGAGGAATGAACAAAAATCAAAAAAAATAAAAATGATTGCATTGCGCACGTAACACTTCTCTATTATTGTGATTTTTTCAGTTAAAATTTGGAAAATAATCGTTATTTGCGATCCCTGGTTTTTAGTTAGTTGAATATTTGAAGATATTTCAATTAATATTTTAACTGAATCTTTAAAAATATTTCAATTGCATTTTTAGTTAATGTAATTTTTTTTTATTGAAAAATACGTTAATACTACAATTTCCGTCATTCATTGAAAACCAATTAATTTTTAATTGAATCTCTTTTTAATTGCATCTTGTTTTTACTTTTTTCTGTGTAATAATAATAATCCAACAGTTGAAGGTTAGCCGCGAATAACGTTTTAAGTGACAAAATAATAATTTTGCAGGAGAGCCAAAAGACGTATTTTAAGGCAAGATTGTTTTTTTCGTTTAAATGTTTTTAGCGTATCGAAAATAATGATAACTAGCATTATCTTTTCTTTTTGTATCTCTGCTACATTTATCAATTATTTTCGACAATTTTGTTTGCATGATTTATTAGTTACTTACAAAGTTTTCCACTGACTGACTGATTGTAATTCTATTTTGACGGCGATCAGATGCATAATTTTGGATGGTTTGATGTTTGAACAACGCAAGAGAGTTATATTTATGGTAAACTGTGAAAAAACTGTTTTTTTTTAAATCGTCTTTTACGACGTTATTCGCGGCTGTGTTTCAGTTATTAAATAACAAAACCACGCATTCTTCTGATGTGCATCAGTGTCCCTTTGTATTAGTTGTTGTAGGAAAGTTTAAGTGATGAAGGCATAGTTACTGGTCACTGAACTATACCGATTACAGCATATAACATCAGAGCGCCCTCCTTCATTGTGTAGCAGAATCATCGGCGAAGTAAAATAGCCAATAAAATGGCTAATAATTGCAGCTTCAACAAATTTAATACGCCTCATTTATCAGAGAGGCGCTGCAACACTGCATTATTCAAAACGTGCGAAAAAGCAGAGTTGTAAAAGAATGAAGCTTTCCTCTATCTCTTCCTTCACCACCTGTCTTCTCTCTCACTATCCCTTTCCTAAAGAAGGTAACACCTAGTAATAGTAGTAGGCATTAATTGCCTGAGTGTTACTTCTCTTTAAAAAAAAAAAAAAAAAAGTGGTCTGCCATTATTGCTCATATCTTCAAAAGTTTTTAAGATACAGGATCGAAATTGGTTCCATTTAATATGTATTGAGAATAGCTTTAAAACTGCATTTAGTTTATTTTTTTTCACGTGATTTAAAATTTGGGGAACTATATCTCAAAAAATTAAATTTTTAAAATTCTAAAAAAAAATATATATTAATCCTGACAGTCTCTTCTGCGTTTTGTGTAAAAAAATTTTAGTGAGCTCTTATTAGTTCCCGAGATATAGACAATAACTTGAAATTATTTGGGAAATTTGTATACTATTGTTACGGAAATGGCCGTCGACAAGATTAATAAGTGTTACGCAAGAATATTCGAACAGGGCCAATATAAAGAAACATCCAGAAGTATTTAAATCAATGATAAGCAAACACATACATATGTAATGTAAAAGAGAGCAAATTGAATGCTTGTACGAATGTACGTGTAAAAAAGAGCATAACAAAGTGCCCACGGGCGGCCTTTTGGTGATCAATGATTTAAATCAGTAACCCGCAAGCCATAGAACCATTGTGCAGATGAAAATCACATACATGCTTATGCTCTTTCATTTAATCGTCACTGAGCAAGCGACGAATGAAGTTGTGCACGCAAGTATTAATTTTTTCCTGGTTTTTTGTTTAGTTTTTTTGAGCACACGGAACGAAATTTAAGTTCAAATTAAATAAATTTCTACAGCAAAAAAATAATTATGTAAGCTAAGAAATATTTTGTGATAAAAAATGCTTTTAGCAATATGCAATGCATTTTATGCTATGAAACACTTGAAAAAAATAGGGAAGATAGTTTAAAAAGGCATTTTAATAGCTTTCACTGCGCTGCGAATAAATTTAATTTGGAATTTGTAGACTACATTGTTGAATGGATTATTATTTTTTACTTTTTACTTAAGTTTTTATTAAATTGCTTATTTTCAAAAAATATTCAAACAATGAATAACCACAGCATGTATCTTAAATTATATAAATGTTTTCTTCAAGTGTAAATATATTTTACTCTCATTTTTCTCACCACTACAAATTTTTTTCCATGAGAAGTCGTCTTAGGCCGAAGGTCCATACCATCCGTTCAATGCGTAGTTGCGTTTCATGCATTTGTCAAAAAGTAGAATCAAGGCAATTGTATGTGGCAAGTTACAGAACAAAACGCAAAGAAAGTATAGACGCATAGGACTGATAAAGTAGGTTTACTTTCTACTTTTGTATCCGTCGCATGCATCATGCTCTCTTTTATTGGCAAATGTTCGTGGGGCGAATTTAAATTTTTTCTCTTTTTGCATTAAAACAACAAAAATGCTTGCGTATAAGACGTATTGCATGTAACTTGAATTTATAATCGGAGAGAATGTACAGAAACGCATACCACGCATATGCAAAGAACGGATGGTATGGACCTTCGGCTTTACAAGCCGATTTAATACCAATGGGGCCAAAAAAATTTATTTTTGTACACCTTAAAATCTTTCCTATTTTCTTACTATATAATACAAGGATGTAAAAACATTTTCTTGACAGAGAAATTTTTGAGTTTTTTTGGCTTTCATGTAATTATTATGCTCGCACTTAAATGTAAATAAAATATAACAAAAAATTTCATAATGCAAAAAAAGGAAACATATATTTACGATAAAAGTAAAAATTTAAAAGGATTTTAACGATGTCAAAACATTTCCTTGACAAACTGTATGTACTGTACTTAATTATGATAAATATACTACACCTTTTTAAGTTGAAATTGAGAAAATACAAATTTGTATTGAGAATATACAAATTCATAATGAGAATTCCAAATTAATATTGAGAGAATACAAATTGATATCGAGAAATCCAATTTGCTATTGAGAAACAACAAATTGATAACGAGAAATCAAAATTGGTATTGAGAGAATTCAAATTGATATTGAGAATTTGAAATAAATATTGAAAAATGGAAACTGATATTGAAAAATAATAATTGATAGTGCGAAATTCAAATTGATATTGCGAGAATTCAAATTGATAACGAGAAATCCAAATTGATATTGGGATAAATCAAACTTATATTGAGAAATTCAAATTCATATTGAGAGAATTCAAATTGATATTGAGAATTTGATATTGATATTGAAAGAATTCAAATTGATAATGAGAAATCAATTATGGGATTGAGAAAATACAAATTGATATCGAAAATTCCAAATTTATTTTGAGAGAATTCAAATTGATAACGGGAAATCCAAATTGATATTGGGAGAAACCAAAATGAAATTGAGAAAATCAAAATTCATATTTAGAATTTTTTTTTAATATTTTTGTGTGAACGTCAGTGTTGCTGGAATCGAAATTCAATTTTACACAGACGAACCTTCAAAATTATCCAAAATGTTATAAATTATACAAAACAAGTTTTGCGTTTTATAATAAGCAGGGACAGCGGTTTCATGCAAATGGATGTATTTTCCCTTACTCTTGATAATAGCAAGAACGAAAAATCTGTATGAAACAATGAATTTGCGTTAAAATGGCATCGATTTGTTAGTGCATATTTGTGCATATTTTACTGAAAATGCATATTTTTGCATAGTTTGCATAAAGTAAACCTGATATTGTTTTTAAAATGACAACAGACTTAAAAAACAAATCTAATAGCTAGTATTCAATGCATTCTAATGGTTGAGTTAACTAAATATACAGCATCATATAAAAATAATTATTCAAATTTGACTCGATTACATCCACAGGCCTTTTTCAATTCATTAAAGCTATCTAAGAATAAATTGATAGAACTTCACATTTGAAAATATAAAAAATAATAAAAATTTTAAATGAAAATAAATAAATAAGAAGACAAATGCGTGTTTGGAGTTAATAATGCAAAAAAATCTTTATATCATATTTAATCTTGTGTAAAAATTTAATGTAAAAAAGGCTTTTACACTCACCTCTGGAGAAAAGAACATATTATTATAATTTTATTTATGGCCTGTTTCACAGTAACGAAACGAAACTTTCGACTGAAAATTTATATTGAAAACAAAAACAAATTTTCATATTTTATTGTTGTTTTCAATATAAATTTTCAGTCGAAAGTTTCGCGTCGTTATTGTGAACAGGTTGTATGTAAATTAAAAAAAAATTTTTTTTCAACAAAAAATTATTAAAATTGTATTTTTAGTGCATATTTTTCATTTTTTTTAGGCGCCTTAAATACCTTTTTTAAATGCATGAAGTACTTGACCCTGATAATAAGTAATGCTTTTTATTTAAAAATATATATCCAGTGATTTTTTTACTATTTTTTTCAGTGTGAAATTTTTCAGAGTAAAAAAAGATTCGTAACTTGTGGCAATTCCATTTGACCATAAATCAGTGTCCCGCAAAATAAAATATGTATGTAGTGGTGAGAAAAATGAGAGTAAAATATATTTACACTTGAAGAAAACATTTATATAATTTAAGATACATGCTGTGGTTATTCATTGTTTGAATATTTTTTGAAAATAAGCAATTTAATAAAAACTTAAGTAAAAAGTAAAAAATAATAATCCATTCAACAATGTAGTCTACAAATTCCAAATTAAATTTATTCGCAGCGCAGTGAAAGCTATTAAAATGCCTTTTTAAACTATCTTCCCTATTTTTTTCAAGTGTTTCATAGCATAAAATGCATTGCATATTGCTAAAAGCATTTTTTATCACAAAATATTTCTTAGCTTACATAATTATTTTTTTGCTGTAGAAATTTATTTAATTTGAACTTAAATTTCGTTCCGTGTGCTCAAAAAAACTAAACAAAAAACCAGGAAAAAATTAATACTTGCGTGCACAACTTCATTCGTCGCTTGCTCAGTGACGATTAAATGAAAGAGCATAAGCATGTATGTGATTTTCATCTGCACAATTGTTCTATGGCTTGCGGGTTACTGACCTAAAGCAAAGAAAAAATTTACACAAACAAAAGAACTTGTGTTTTCGCACATATGCATATGTGTATGGACATAAGCTACATAAAATTTAATGTTACCGATTGTCTATTTATAGGGCAAAAATATGTATTTTATTGTTGTACTTTTGCAAATACATGGATTCGCACCGAATATAAATTTACTTATTTAATTTAAGTATAAGTCCAAACGAAAAAACATTTTGCAAAATGCTCCTAAAGATAAATAGAGGGACAAATGCACGTTGGGAAGAGCATGAGATAAGCTTTTCTCAAAGTATATTTTAAAGATCAACCTCCACATACTTGTTCTTAAGAAATATATTGAAATTGAACCTTCAGAGTCCTTCATCCTTTAGTGGATGGAGTAGCATTAAAAATTTGCAGCCAGGTAACAATTCATGTATATACAATGCGCTCACAGAAACTGTTAAAAAGATGCAACCTTTTGAAAAAGAATGCATTTTACTTTTTGATGAAGTATCTATAAGAAAAAATTTTACTTATAATAAATGTGCAGATGTTATAGATGGAGTTGTCGATTTAGGATATGAACGAGTGAATCAAATGGGGTCCCAAGTTTGCGTTTTTATGATAAGAGGAGTTGTAAAAAATTGGAAGTTCGTTTTAAATTATTTTGTTACTTCCAGTTCAATAAAAGGTGATGTACTAAAAAAACTTGTAGAGTCAAACTTGGACATTTTAAGAGAAATGGGACTAAATGTTCGTGGGCTTACGTGTGATCAAGGACCCAATAATAGAAAATGCTATGATATGCTAGGCGGATCTTGTGAAAAACCTTATTTTATTTATAAAAATGCAAAAATTTACCTGATGTACGACGTACCCCATATTTTCAAATCCATAAGAAATGCTTTCATCAAAGCTGATTTTAAAACACCGCATGGCGTAGCGCGATTCGACGTTGTTAGAGAAATATTCGAGTTGGAGTATGGAAAAGTAACCAAAATGACAAAATTAACAACGGTGCACATAAACCCAAATAATTTTCAGAACATGCGTGTTGGCCTAGCTGTCCAAACTTTAAGCAATTCAGTTGCTGCTGCAATCCAATCTGTAAATGAAAATCGCCAGTTTACACGAAGTTCCGCAGCAATAGCCACTTCAACGTGCTCTTTTATAAAAAAAACTCGATAGCTATTTTGATTGCTTAAACAGCATGTGTTTTAACGATGCAAAGCCCCTGAAGCGTGGACTGAAGCCGAAAAGCACAACTTGGCAATTATTCGAAGAGCTAATTACCTATATGAAACAGGTTGAATACGCAGGAAATAAAATATTTTCAATCGATGGCCTAATTCAAACTACGAGAGCTATTTTATCGTTATCGTCAGAATTGTTTGCGGAAAACTCAAATTTGATATGCATTTTAACGAGCCATTTTCATATATACGTGCCAAGGGCGGACACTGCAAAAATCCTTCGGTCTATGAATTAAATGTCGCAGTAGCTAAACTGCTATCTCTTAAAATAACGCAATTTAGTACCTCTTCAAATTGTGCAAACGACGATGCGATATTTTTACCTATTGAGTTCCAAACAATTTTAGAAGATACTCAAAGAAGTGAAAGTACGGCAGAAAGTAGTCGCACACCTGACGTTAATGTAACAAACATATTCGATAAAAATGAAGATTATTTTAATGAAGATGCAGATTGTTTTAACTCTAATAATGTTCCAATAGAGTTAACATCAAGCCGATATTTTGTTGGTTATATAGCTCAACGAATTACTTGCGCTAAATGTCGAGTGGATATAATTAAACCAGCACAAGTTTTGTCATATCCTTCAGAAATGTTTGTTCACGCTAAAAATTATGATAAAGAAACAGATTTTGGAAGTTTGTGTGCTCCATCAGACTTATTTTTTGCAGTGTGTAAGATTCACATAAAAGTTTTCGAAAATGTTTTTACTAATTCTAAAGAAATAAAAAACATAAAAAAACTATTGTTGAGCAATGCGTAAATTGTACCAAAAATACAATATATTCCTTTTGGTTTGACGAGAGCTACGTATGCTTTAAGCACAGGATGGAGATGCTTAATTTATTAGTTCTTACACTGCTACGAAAACATTCGTCGTGGGAAACATATAAATTCAAATCAACAAGCACTGAAAAACTCAAAATTTTAAAGCAATAAAGAAAACCTATTCTTTTGTAAACAAAAATAAATAATCATGGTTTGCAAACTTATGTAAGTAAGCTCACGTTTTATTTATTTTATACATATTTTTATTTTATACATAGTATATATATATATATATATATATATATATATATATATATATATATAAATATATATATGTATATATATATATAATTGAAATTTCTAAATAAAATAATTATAGTTCGGTGCGAATCAACTTATTTTTAATTTTACAACAATAAAACACGTATTTTTACCCTACAATAACACAATCGGTCGCATTTGATTTTCATGATTTATTTGCACATGAATGTATCAAAACAAGAAACTTCTTTTAGTTATTTCATATTTTTGCTCCTACTTGACTGCGCTTTAAACAAGAAATATAACACACACACAACTAAATTTCTCTATAAGCTTCAATTATGTGTGTGCATACATTGTATGCCATACAACATTACTACATACATATTTATATAAGTGTGAATGCTCAAAAATTTTGTGCTCTCTTTGTGGTTTCGTTCAAATAACAAACAATTTATTTTTCCCTTGTTACTTCCCCCACAGCATCAATAAACACAAAAAATTTTAGTTTTCATTTAATGTTCTACGTGGAACATCTTTATATATTTATAGTCTTTGGTACAACCGTTCTCTCTTTTCGTCGCCATATTAACCTTCTGACGCAAGGCACATTTACTACAGGTACACGCATTAGGAAAAACACTGTGGCAACTCTGTGCTTCTCACATAGTTTTACAAAGTAATTGTCAAAAAATTGTATGCATCAAACAAGGCACAAAAGTAATTGTCAAATGAATTCTTCGTTATAAACGTGTAAACAAAAAATCAGCGGATGAGCAATTTGTCTGATGCATGTACCTGTTTGATATGCCTTGCTTCTGACGCTTGTGCCAACAATTTTTTACTCTCAAAATTAATGCTACCTTATTAATTTATGAAATCCGAGTTTTTGATTAATTTTTTGACGTTCTTTTTTATTTATTGAAAAATATTGAAGAATATGTATTTAAATTATAATTATAAAAAAAATTTACATCAGCATAAACAATTCAAGGGAAATTACCAACGGAAAAGCCTCTGAATCAAGGGTGGGATTTTCTCTTCGTACTACTCTGGCTTATTGCTTTACATCAGGTGCGTCCAAGTCATATGCACAATGTGCAAACTTTTTTAAAAGAGCTATTGAGCTTTCACACCGACGAGAGCACAATTGCCAATCAGATCTCGGCGAGAACAATGCTTCCTCTTAATTTGCAAGGAAACAACAGCACACTTAACAGCTTTCAAAGCTGTTTGCCTCAAATACGAGTACAATCATCAGAGTATGCCTGCTTAGAGCCTAAAATTATAAGCAAAAGGCCACCCGCGGGCACTTGGTTATGCTCTGTTTTAAACGTACATATGTATGTATATATAAACGAATAAACGTATCATGGGTTATAAGCACTCATTGGAATGATGAGCAGTTTTGCTAAATGTTAGCCCATGCTCGTCAATGACACGCCTGTGTTAAAATCATGCGTTCTGCACCTAAATTGAACCAATTCATTAGCAATAGAAACCATGCATTAACTATTTCTTTTGCATGTCTTTTTTTGTTCAGATTATTCAGATGTAGCCCATCAAAAAAGCATTAATTCTTACTGTAAGCTGCAATAAATTTGCACACGAAGTGTATGTAAATGTGTATTATATGCATGAAACACGCTCATCCATTCTACATCATATTAAACACATGCATATTTCGTTATCCACGTATCCAATTAATACAACATTTAAAAAAATGTGTATTAAACCATAATTTCTAAACTTAAAATTACACATTTCCAAAAACATTCCTAAAAAAAAGTTCCCCGTAATTTCGTGTGGCAACGTTTTCCTCTCTCTTTTCAAAAAAAACAGCAATCAAACAATTTTGGTAAAAGTCAAAATTAATTTTATACGTCAAATGTGGTAGTACCTTTATATTATTGTATCATGGGAAAAATTCATGAACTCTTTTTTTCCGTCAACATAACGGAAATAACACTACACACTTCGGTTCTGATGCATCAGTGTGTGTCTTTTCTGTTTAATTTTTGATACGAAAGGATAGAAAATAAACAGAAGAAAAGGAAAACACAACATCACCTGTAAGACATGTCTGACATTTTTTGGTTATGTTCTAAATTATAGAGTAAAGCTTCTTTGTAAAAATAACGAAGGAGACAGTGATGCCAACTCCTGGGTTATCAAAAGGACTGTGAGCATACAGACATAGGATAAAAAAGTGTTACGAATTGCGGGTAAAAAAGCACTGAGGTAAATATTCTCTGTTATTTATGCTGTTATAACTAAATGTTCTCTGCTATTTATGTTTTTATAAATAACTGCCAGTTTATAGAATCCATGTTCAAAATCTCGGCTGTCTATTTATATTGAAAGCAAAAACAAAGCACTCAAAATTTAATTTTGTTTTCAATACAAATAGACAGCCGAGAATTTTTACATGGATTCTATAAACTGGCAGTGAGTCATTATTTTTTGTTTGCTCATGACATATTAAATCGCCAAAACTAGGACATTAAATTACATCAAATGCATAGTGCCTTTAACGCATCTTTTGCTGGTCTAAGAGCCATTTTCACAACTTTTCGCTAACTAAAGGTACACTCAAAATATTCCATGCTTAAATATACGAAATATTATTTCGTAATTTAATTTTTGTGCAATAAACGAAAATTTTGTACATTTTACGAAAATATTTGTGGCTTGTGCAGGAAAATAGATTTTGCAATTTTACGAATTTCGTTAAGTTACAAAAATTATTTCGTACAATTATTTTCGTATATAGTACCATGTTTTTCGTTTATTTTATTGAATTTAGTATAAAAAATCATTTTTATAAAATTTGGAATTTCGTAGAACAAACAAATTTTGATTTGTTATCATTTTGTTTACAGGACAAAATTATTCTTAAATTTACACAAGTTTTATGAATTTTACAAAAAAAAACTCTGAAATATAAAAATAAAAACTGGTTTGTTTTATTTTTTAATATTTTCCGCATTTATTTTGCTGTCATTGTATACATATGTACATATATTCCATAAAAAGTTATTCACCAAACTTTAATTAAAATAAAAATTGTAATAAAAAATTTGTTTTTGGCTTATGATAGGAACACAACTGGGAAGGACGATAAATCTCGTCCACGGCACACCAACGAAGAATAAGTAACAGATCTTATAATTGATAATTGGTTATTGTTTGTGCAAAGATAGAGATAAAATGGTTTTTTCGTCGTTCATCGGCGTAAGAAATAGAAATAAATCTATCGCAGATTTTGTCTTGCACGACGGATTTCATTCGACGGTGGTGATTTATTTTCATATGAACAAATGTGTTTTATTTTCCATGACGAGAGTTCGCAACGAAAAATTCGTTGTACGTCCCAGTTGTGTTCCAGTTTGATTCTTGAGTTTCAGTGCTAAATATGTATGTATGTATGTGTATGTGATGTATGAGGAATACACAGGCTGTAACAATTTCCCTCAAATTATGTTTTTCTTTTCATAATTATTGCAAGCTTCAATTCCAATAATTACAGATTATTCTACAAAATTAATTTTCAAATGTAAAATATATTTTTTGCAGATTTTTATATTCTAAAGATTTTAATTTTACACACAATTTCGTATATAACACAAAATTGATTTTCATTATTCACGAATTTATTTTGTAATATTAACATTGTATTTCGTAAATTTACGAACAAAAATTTGTAAATATACATATCTTTGTTATTTGCAGACAAAAAATTTTTCGTAAAATAAACAAATATTATTTCCATTATTTACGAAGCATTTCGTACCGTAAAAACAACGAATATTTTCGTAAAATGAACCACATTTTTCGTTTATTTTACCTATGAAATACTTTGAGTGTAGGATTTTGTCTTTCCGATATATAGCTTTGCATTATTACATCTTTCATTTTTCATGTAGGTTTGCCATTCCATGTGTAATTTCCACAATATTAATAAACGACCCATAAAGTATATATATTCTGGATCCTTATGCATAGGGAAGATGAATAAGCGATGTCCGTCTGTCTGTACGTGAAATCGGTTTTCCGAAGCTCTCAGAAAAGATAGAGACTTCGGTCTTAAGCTGTTGTGTCAGAAATGTTTCGAAATATGTATATTGGTATTGAAAATCAGCAAAATCCAGCGGACGGTTTCAGAGCTGAAAAGCTTAAACTTTATTTTACCATATAAAAGTAACTAGCTAAAACTAATTTTTGTTAAATATGTAAACTTATTTTATATTTCAGTACGAATAAAATTGGTATTAAAATAAAATTTAAAAAATCAAAAAGCTGCTTCCAGGGTTGGAAAGCTTTAACTTTTTTTTGCTAAATAAAAGTAATTTACTAAAACTAAATCTTATGATTCCAGGTTTTGTGTTATATATAAGTATAAACCTAGTTACTTAATTAACTTTTTTCTTCTTTATAAATTAAATACATCTTATGCTTTTGAAATAAAAGTTTGGTGTAGCAAAATGAAACCCACAGCTACAGAGCTGGAAACCTTGAACTTTTTTTGTTATAAAAGTAACCAAATAACACCAATTAATTTCTTATTTCCTTTTTGTTTTGTTCACTTAACATATTTTATATATTTTTTAAAGATCTAGATGTGTATCAGTAATCAGAAAAAGCTAAAAGAATGATTCCAGGGTTGGAAAATTAAATTTTTATATATATAAAAGTAACTAGGTCTAATATATTTTTTTTTACTTATAAATTATATATACTTTATGTTTTTGAAAGAAGTAGTTTGGCATAAAAATTTTAAAAATAAAAGACATAGCTCCAGACCTGGAAAACATAAAATTTTTGTGGTATATAAAACTAATTATTTCTTTGGTAATTAAATGAATTCTATATTTTAGAAAGAAAGAAATTCCAAGGTTGAAAATTGAAAAAAAATTGGGTAAAAATTAGGTAAAAAAATCATTTTTTTCAGTTAAACATACTCGTGTTTCATGTTTTAGGAGGATCATTACTCAAAATTTTTTTATTTATGTTAAATTTTTTATGGATATCTAATTGAAGTATAAACGACGGTTAGTGCCATGTCGCTTATTGTATTCTCAGCACAGCTTGTAACGATAAAAATAAAATTTATCGCTAAACTTCAGTCATAACTATAAAATAAATTAAAGGAAATATTCTATTTAATTTCCCTGAAAACTTTTCTTTCTGCTGAACAAAATTCAAAAAAATTCTGTAGGAATAAACTGTTTGTATAATACCATATGCAATGGTATGTTTAAATTAAGACACTAAACTAAGTTTGGAGGTCCATTCATGAAAAATTAATGGAATAATACAAAAAGTGGTGTAAATTATGCAAATGCTTAATGTCACTATATCTTTTAAACTAGAGCTGATAGGGAAAAAACTAATAGCGCCATCGCAATCCGAAGATTAAAATATATAATGATCGACCATTTTTATAAAGAGACCTTAAAAAATCTCTATTCTGTTGTTCAATGTAATTATTACATACTAATTGCGTGTAAATAATATAACTATTGTTTTTATGCGTGAAAATCGAGCTTTGTGATATACCACATTGCTAGGGGCTTGGGAAACGGGAATTTCCGGGCGGAAAATCCCGGGAAATGTCTAACTTACATTTCCGGGAAATTTTTGATATTTTTCCGGGAAAACGGGGAAATTAAAAGTACACTTTATTTCATAAATATATAGACTTTTGTGGCACACATATTTATAAAATGGCGTAAGTGACAGTGAAATTCATTTTCATTCACATAAGAAATTTGTATTATAATTCAGTTTTACTTTAGTATCAATATTTTCAGTGTATATATTCCAAAAGATCGTTTGAATGATTGTATGATTAAACTTACACGATGAATTGTTTAATTTTTCATCGTCTGTTTCAAGGAAGGGAAGGAAGGACATTTTTCATTCTAACAATTTTATTTAAAACAAAAATAAATTATAAGATTTTGTTTTTGTTTCAAATGTAACTGTAAGAAAGAAAGATTTCCTTCGACACCAATAAACAAGCATAATTTTCTTATACAAAATAAAAATGTGAGCTGTTAAAATTTATAATTGTTTTTTGAAAATTTTGAAACTGAATTTAGATCAGCGAGGCCTTTAAGCCAAAACTATTAATAGTTGTATTATGGTCTGAAACAGCCTTAATGACTTATCTGCCACTATAATATAAGAAATTGAAATACTTTGTATAAGTGTCAATGATTGCAATAATCAAATCGTTTCATAAAGTGAATAATTCAATGTTAAACAAACTTGAAGTGATTTTTCGCCAAATTAGTCAAAAGATTTTTGAAAGTGTAGTGAAAATTTTAAGATCAAAGACCTGTAAAAACTCTGAGTTTACAATACTTAAATTTATTATAAGTCGACGCTATTATTGAAACCCTGAAGAAAATATTTTGGGGGAAATAATATGAAAAATTAAAGACATTTAGACAGACTGTGGCTCAGGCTATGCTTGCTTGTCCTTAACGATAAGAATCCTATTGGAAATGTTTCAAGAAGAATGAGAAACAAGCAAGCCAAGTTCTTAATAAAATGATTTGGGAGCATTATTAAAAAATTATTCACTAATTGCGGTAACAGTGTTCAATAAGTCTTTATATGATATCCTTCTTACTGTGTAAAATTTATATTCTATTTGCTTAATTTACTTAAAAATTTGTCTTAGAAATGTTTTTATGTAACTTTTATTTAAAAAGAATGCTTACATTAATAAAACAATAAAAATTTCTCCAAATTTCATTTAATAAATATACTTAATTTACAAATTTAATTTTTAATTCCCGTTTCCCGGGAAGCGCAAAAGTCCGGGAAATCCCAAACCCTACACATTGCTTTGAAAGAATATTTTCAATTAAAATAATCAATTAGTCTTTTAATTTACTTAAAAAATACAGACATTCACTATGTTCCATTATTTCTTAACAAGCAAGCAATAATCACCATTGTCGGGAAAAAGGCAAACATTTTGTTCACGTGAAATATTTCCCTTGAACAACAAATGGTGAACATAATTAAAAAATAGTGCACTGATACAATAACAACGCAAAAGGAAGCGATTATAATTTTAGGAAAAGGGAAGAACTCGCGCGTGAATTTTTATTCCCGATAGGGGTGAATAATAAATACAAGCTTATAGAACAAATGTGGCGGTATTCGAGTTTCGATGCAAATTGTCCTTGGTAAGTATATATGAGAAAAGAAACTCTACGTTTAGACTTTCGCAGAGACTATCAAACATCGAATACGGCCATTGTAGTTTTTTGTACAGTTCAAACTTCCAAAGCAACGTGATGCACCAGTTAGTTTCTTGATGCAATAGACAAATGATTTAATCTTTTTTTTTAATTTTGTATATGTACATACATATATACATATACATACACATTATAATTTTTATTTTAAAAATCACTTTTTATTCATTATTTCTTGATTTTTATTTATCCCTCACAAAATAAGAGTTATTTTGTGACTTTTATTTATTCCTCACAAAATAAAAGTTGCTGTTTGATTTTTATTTTTTTGCTTAATTTTTAAAATGTAGAAAGTGTAATTTTTGCGTTAAAATTAATATTAACCGATTTAAAATTGAATTTATCGCCAGAGTCTGTAAAACAAACTCTTATATGTTAAATTAGATTTACTTTTTAATTATTTATTCATTTTAAAAATTAAAATTTTTTTGAGCAAAAAAATTAAAATAAAAAAGTAACTGTTATTTTGTGAGGAATAAATTAAAGTCACCAAAATAACTCTTATTTTGTGAGGGATAAATAAAAATCAAGAAATAATTGTTATTTTGTGAGGAATGAACAAAAATCAAAAAAAATAAAAATGATTGCATTGCGCACGTAACACTTCTCTATTATTGTGATTTTTTCAGTTAAAATTTGGAAAATAATCGTTATTTGCGATCCCTGGTTTTTAGTTAGTTGAATATTTGAAGATATTTCAATTAATATTTTAACTGAATCTTTAAAAATATTTCAATTGCATTTTTAGTTAATGTAATTTTTTTTTATTGAAAAATACGTTAATACTACAATTTCCGTCATTCATTGAAAACCAATTAATTTTTAATTGAATCTCTTTTTAATTGCATCTTGTTTTTACTTTTTTCTGTGTAATAATAATAATCCAACAGTTGAAGGTTAGCCGCGAATAACGTTTTAAGTGACAAAATAATAATTTTGCAGGAGAGCCAAAAGACGTATTTTAAGGCAAGATTGTTTTTTTCGTTTAAATGTTTTTAGCGTATCGAAAATAATGATAACTAGCATTATCTTTTCTTTTTGTATCTCTGCTACATTTATCAATTATTTTCGACAATTTTGTTTGCATGATTTATTAGTTACTTACAAAGTTTTCCACTGACTGACTGATTGTAATTCTATTTTGACGGCGATCAGATGCATAATTTTGGATGGTTTGATGTTTGAACAACGCAAGAGAGTTATATTAATGGTAAACTGTGAAAAAACTGGTTTTTTTAAATCGTCTTTTACGACGTTATTCGCGGCTGTGTTTCAGTTATTAAATAACAAAACCACGCATTCTTCTGATGTGCATCAGTGTCCCTTTGTATTAGTTGTTGTAGGAAAGTTTAAGTGATGAAGGCATAGTTACTGGTCACTGAACTATACCGATTACAGCATGTAACATCAGAGCGCCCTCCTTCATTGTGTAGCAGAATCATCGGCGAAGTAAAATAGCCAATAAAATGGCTAATAATTGCAGCTTCAACAAAATTTAATACGCCTCATTTATCAGCAGAGGCGCTACAAAGCTGCATTATTAAAAACGTGCAAAAAAGTATAGTTGTAAAAGAATGAAGCTTTCCTCTATCTCTTCCTTCACCACCTGTCTCCTCTATCACTATCCCCTTCCTAAAGAAGGTAACACATCGTAATAGTAGTAAGCATAAATTGCCTGAGTTTTACTTCTCTTTATATAAAAAAAATGTTTATTTGATAAAAAATAATAATAAATGAAGGTTATAATGAAAAGCCGTTTATTGGTCCGATAAAATCCTACCTTTAGCTAACGGCAAGTTGAACGCTCGATAATTTTTCAATGCTTTTTCTATAGTTTTGTTTTTCCAAGAAAACTATAGTAAGTTGTGGCGATTTTTTGTTCAGTTTTTGTTTTTTTTTTATTTTGGCGATTTTTTTTAATTTTGGCGATTTGTTTCATTTTGGCGATTTTCCGGTTTTTTACGCTTTATTTTCGATTTAGAAATTTTTTTATTATGGCGCTTATTTTCTTTTTGGCGATTTTTGTTTTTGGCGATTTTTTTTTGGTTTGGCGTTTTTTTATTTTGGGAATTTTTTAGTTTTACCATTTTTTCAAGAGTTTAGCTTTTACGGTTTCCAAGATACAGCAAGTTCTCAAAATTACATAGTCAAAATTGCATTAACTAATGGAACACCCTTTAATTTAAATTTTTTGAAATTTTAGTGTTAATTTCCGTAGTCTTTATAAAAATACACTAACCTTACAAATTTCAAGTGTATATACATACAATTGTATGTATATAACATGGAAATTTAATATTTTTCGTTGCTCGTTTTGAAATTTTTATCTCTCATGTATTTGTTGTTGTAGCGGCTAAAAGTCTACACACTCTGTTCAAATTTCAAGTGCGTACCTCTTACGGTTCTTGAGAAAATAGCCTGTGACGGACAGATGGAAATACGGACAGTGTAGCGAAAACAATAGGGTTCCTTTTCACCTTTCGTCTACGGAACCCTAAAAATTATTGAGAAAAGTCGAAGTGTTTGCTTCTTTATTTTGTTTAAGATGCAAAAATTTTGATCAATGAAAAAGTGCTAAATAGTACTGCGAGAAATTGTAAAAACACTATTAATACCCGTTTTTCTGAAATTTAATATTAATAAAGAAAGGAAAAAAGCTCCAAAAAATACCCGAAAAGCACCAAAATGGCAACGCTGGAAGCAGAATTATTGAAATGACGATAATGACATATTGCTACCATAACAAAACACAGGAGCTGATTTAATGTAGAGCTTTTGTAGTAGGGGTAGTTGAGATAATAAAAGCTTTCGTTAAAGTTTACTTTCGTTTAAAAAGCTTTACTTTAATAAATTTATAAGAATAGGAATTTAAATCGAGTCAGTCTTCGTGAGGTTTTAGACGTGTTAACAACAACTGGGAAATGCGTTTAGTAAAAAATTGTGTTTTTGACTTAATATACATAAATATAAAGTATTTAAAGAATATATTATGTAAATAACAAGAAACAATTGAAAATTCCAAGTGTAATATACTTATGTATATATGTATATGTGATTAATTGTAAATATAAAAAGTACTAAAGGAATTTCAAAATTTTAAATAATTTTACAAAAAGAAATAAAAAAACCTTATATAAGTTTCGAAAAGCTAAAAAGGAAACAAGCCACAATAGACGTTATATTCGGTCGTTATATTCTCGTCGTCGTCATCGTTGTAGTCAATCATAAATATTTAGTATTAGTGGTGTTAGCGTACATAGCAGGCATAAAAACTACAATTGCACATAAGCATAACAGCACTAAAAAACAACAACAATCAAAAGAATAAAACAAATAGAAAAGTACTTTACCTGAATTTTGTAACAACAGTGAATGTGTGTGTACTCGTACTGCATATCCTCAACGAAACACTAACAACGTGAACTTACACACACATAAACATAAACGGACATTGTAATAAATTTTCCTACATTGCACCCTTCTCTCGCTCTCACACACTGTCGCTTTGAACAGAGTGCTTTAATTATTTTTCACTCACTCTCTCTCTCTCTCTCTCTTTAAATTTACCATTTTTCGCCTTACTAATATTGTGATTAAACTTATACACGCGTTTGTTCGTAACTGTTATTGTAAAAACTTATTTTTATATTACTTATATGAAAGTAATAAACTACTATAAAAATATAATAAAATAATATAATGATTTGTTAAAAATAAAAAATACCACAAATATTTAATGTGAATAGAAAATATTTAAATAAATAAAAATATATAAAAATCGAAGAATTAAAGGGAATTAAAAATTGCTGCAAAAAACTTAGTGCTAATACGATAAGTGTTTTAACTATATTAAAGATATATAGTAAAGTTATTAAATAATATAAATTAATTAATAACAATATATATACATATGTAATTATGTACATATTTATATAGACAAAAAAATAAATATTGAGTTTCTCATATAATATATAATTCACACATACATATAAGTATAATAAGAAAATAAAAAATTACAGATAATAATGATAATATTAATAAAGTTAAATTATTAAAAAATTATTGAATATTTTAAAATATATTAAATATTATTAGCTTTTAAGAAGCATATACTAAGTGCAACATTAAAATTTAAAACTTATTACAATTTAATTTGTTTAACTATAAAAGTGTTTGTTAATCATTAAACTTTGTTGTGTACTAAAAACTGCAGCGGAGAAAATTGCTTATTACTTCACAAGGTAATTTTATTTATTGTTTAACAATTATGTATTTTGGTATTGAACGTGCTAGTAAATTAGCAAATATAATTATTTTTTTTGTCCCTTTAATTCTAGTTTACACTATGCAAGTCTTGTTGCTAAGCCAATTAGCTTTAGGGACAGAGAGATGAGGGAAACAGAAACGTTTCTTTTCCCCTCGCCTCTCTTTCTCCTAACAAACTAATCAGCTTAGCAATAAGACTTGCATAGTGTAAACTAGGACTTACTATGATTAACTATGTTAATATTGTATAAAAAGCAGAAAGTTTACAAGGGCCAAGCCAGGTACATACATATGTACATAAGTATGTTGTCTCATATGTCCCAAATATTTTGGTGTTACTTCATTTATGTAAACATCTCAAACATTTTAATAGTTTCAAATTAAATTAGGTTGACACAAAGCTCTATCGATACTAAGCTAAATGCATTAGCTGTAGTTTCCACATTACAAACAGGGAATGTCTCTGGAAAGTGTATATTAAAAGCACACCTTAGATTATGATACGAAGGCTGTCGATAAACTAGTTGACCTAACAGAGAAGACAGAACGAAAAAAAATCTTAATTTCCCTACATAATGTTCTTTTAGCTCGATACACTTTTCCCAGCAATATTCAATACCTTCAATACCATGTTTATATAAAAAGAACATATCTAAATTTTAAAATAAATATACATAAATATTTATTCTTTTAATGTTCCCATAATGCAAATTATTATTAAAATGAGCAACAAAAATTAACAATTATAAAAAAATATGTAAAATTTTAAAATTTTGATAATATATAATTGACTAAGAAATAAATCAACTTAACTATATAGTGCTTAAAACTCTCTAAGCTGCCCAAAGAAGCCATAAACCGGTGGTAAATATTTTACGACCGAGAAATTTTTTCAAATAAAAAAAGCTAAAGCGAGAAAGCTAAATTGAGCTTTACTTCATTGATTTTGGCCATGGCCATGGTGAATATGTGATGAAACAATAACTTCTGTTTCGCCACATACGGCCTTTTTTCCTTCATTTTATCACTTAGATGGTATAATAAGTTAGCATATAATACTCGTCATTAATTGTTTTCCTTTTTGAAGATAACACTGCTCTACAAAAAAAAAGGTAAATGATATTGCAGTGGATTTAAGATAATTCGGGGGTGCTGATTTCGAATCTGCAAGCATTTTATTAAAATTGACTCTAGATTTTGCACAATTTGCCATTTTATTTTTTTTTAATTTCTCAACCAGTTCTCGTTGTACCTTCATAGTGAACAGACGTAATAGCGGAATTTTTCTTACATACATACAAACTAAACAAAAAAAAAATCATACAAAAAATATTCGTAGTACATATTAACTTTGATAAATAAGCTTTTTTTGCTTTGATAATATTTTTACATATAGAAATAACAAAAACAAAAAAAAAACCGTAAACAAAAAAACATACAAAGTACCCTTGAGGAATACTCTATATGAGTACCCCAAAGGAAAAAAATAGTGAAGTGAGTTCTAACGCAGAAATGCCTATTTTACTGTGAGTTTTGATGCTCATAATGATAACAACAAAAATAAAATATCTGATAATAGACTTGCTGTGAGTTCTGAAGCTCTTAACAAAAATCAAAAATCTGATAATAGACTTTTTCTAACGGCAAAACCACAGTTTCGTCAGCGATCAACTTCGCTTTGTCCAATGCCAACTAGTGAACCGTTGACAATGTTGCCTAGTACTTCCACATTTAACTCAGCGATATCACCCGCCTCGGGCTCATCACTTAACCAAGTTGTCACTGAAAATAAGAGTAGCCCAAAACCCAAGGTCCAAGTCGGAATGGACAGATACATTACAATTTTAAAGCGCGGGCGAAACCCAAATTCTACTAAAATTGCATCTGCTCCAAAGATGTCTAGGGATAACAGCGCATCCTCTACTAATAGGCAAAACCGTTTTAAAATATTGCAAGATGACAATGACAAACCCGCTGAATCTGCGAACAAAACCTCCAAGCCGCCACCAATCTATTTAAGAGAAAAAAACTTAAACGCTCTTATTAAAAAATTAATTTCGTTCATTGGTGAGAATAAATTTCACATTGTTCCAATAAAACGTGGTAATATTGATGAAACGAAAATTCAAATTTATGAAGAAAAAGATTTTCGAAAAATGGTTTCTGAATTTGAAAAAAGTAAAACAAATTTCTACACATATTAGCTCAAGAGTGCTAAAGGTCTGCAGATTGTGTTGAAGGGCATAGATTTCTATGTTGCTCCTGAAGAAGTAAAAGATGCTCTCGTCCTCCAGGGTTTTAAAGTAAACAAGTAAGAGTGCTATATTCGGCTGTGCCGAATCTTATATACCCTTTACCAACGTACGTACATATATATATTTTTTGTAAAAAAATTTATAATATTTTTAAAGTTTCCATCTATGGAGCTATAGTTTTCATTTTTCAAATTTCATACGCCAAACTTTTCTTTCAGAAGCATAAAATATATTCAATTTATAAAGAAAAAGAAAAAAAATTTTAGACCTATTTAATTTTACATAATCCAAAAAGTGTGAGTTTTCCAACCCTGGAGTCATAATTTTGGATTTTTCTGATTATTGATACCAATCTAGATCTTTAAAAAATACATACAAAAACGAAATAAGAAAGAACCTAGTTTCATTTAATTCCTTTAATATTAAAAAATTCAGTAAAGTGCGACTTTGAATCGCGCACGAAAGGTAGGCTTTTTTGTTTTTTTGAATTTTTTTTCAGCTTAAACGATTTTTTCAGTTTTGTCGCTTTTTTCTCGTTTTGGCGATTTTTTTCTGTTTTTGGAGGTTTTTTTCATTTTGGCGATATTTTTCTGTTTTTGGGCTTTTCTTCATTCTGGAGATTTTTCCCATTTAGACGATTTTTTTTTCATTTTGGCGATTTTTTTTTGTTTTTGGGTTGATCGCCTGAATAGGCGATTTTTTTCTTTTTTTTTGCTTTTTTTTATATTGGCGATTTTTTTGGCGTTTTTTTCGTTTTGGCGATTTTTTTCATTTTGGCGATTTTTTTTCCTTTTGGTGATTTTTGTCTGTTTTTAGGTTTTTTTTTCGTTTTGGCGATTTTTTTCATTTTGACGATTTTTTTTCATTTTGGCGACTTTCTTTCATTTAGGCGATTTTTTTTGTTTTTATTTTTATTTAGGCGATTTTTTTTTTTGTTTTTTTTCATTTTGGCGATTTTTTTTTCATTTTGGCGATTTTTGTCTGTTTTTTAGGTTTTTTTTCGTTTTGGCGATTTTTTTCATTTTGGCGATTTTTTTTTTCGTTTTAGCAATTTTTTTTTTGTTTTTGGCGATTTTTTCCTGTTTTGGGTTTTTTTTTCATTTTGGCGACTTTTTTCTGTTTTTTTTGGGTTTTTTTCGTTTTGGCGATTTTTTTTCATCTTGGCGATTTTTTCATTTTAGCGATTTTCTTTCATTTTGGCGATTTTTTTTACATTTTAGCAATTCTTCCGTTTTATGCGATTTATTTTAGCTTTAGAAATTTTTTTTAATTTGGTGCTTTTTTTCGTTTTGGCGATTTTTTTTGTTTTTGGCGATTTTTTTCGTTTTGGCGATGCTATAATTTTTTGTTTTTTTAGTTTTACCGTTTTTGAAAATTTCAAGAGTTTTGCTCTTACGGTTTCCAAGATACAGCAAGTTGTAAAAATTGCATAGTCAAAATTGCATTAACATGGAACACCCTTTAATTTAAATTTTTGGAAATTTTAGTGTTAATTTTTGTAGTCTGTATAAAAAGTGTATATACATATAATTGTATGTATATTACATGGGATTTTAACATTTTTCGTTGCTCGTTTTGGAACACCCTTTAATTTCCAATTCTCATGTATTTGTTGTTGTAGCGGCCAAAGGTCTACACACTGTGTCCAAATTTCAGGTCTGTAGCTCTTACGGTTCTCGAGAAAATACTAATATAGTTTTAGACATAGTTAATTTTACATAAAACAAAAAGTTAAAGTTTTCCAACCCTGGAAACGTCTTTTTAATTTTTTTCATATTTTTTTAATTTAAAATTCCAATTTTAGTCGTACTGAAGTGTAAAATAAATTTATTTATTAAAAAAAATAAAAATTTGTTTTCGGTAGTTACTTTTATATGGCAAAATAAAGTTTAAGTTTTCCAGCTCTGCAATGGTCTGCTCGATTTTGCTGAATTTCAATACCAATCTATTTTGGAAAATTTCTGACACACCAGTCCAAGAACGAAGTCTCTAGCTTTTCTGGGAGCTTCGGAAAACCGATTTCACGTACAGACAGACGGACAGACGGACAGACGGACATCGCTTATTCGTCTTCATTCATACACAAAATGTTTCACCACCAAATAATTCAACAAATACAAACTCGAACTTTAATTTCAATCGCCTTGAAGCTACTATTGATAATCTGGTGCAAACTATAAATAATTTTACAACAAATATGACTAGCATGATGCAAGAAATGCTGCGAATGCAGAATACATTGCTTCAAGCTTTAGTTAACAAACCATGAACACGTTAAAAATATGTTTCTGGAACGCAAACGGCATTCGCCAACATAAAAATGAACTTGAGCACTTCCTCACGGAAAAAAATATTGACATAATGTTGGTCTCTGAGACTCATTTGACTTCGAGAAGCCTTTTTAAAATTTATGGCTACACCTTATATGATTCAAAGGACCCGAGAGGAAGAGCATGCGGTGGATCAGCAATTTTAATAAAGTCAAGACTCAAGCATTATTTTATTGACAACATTTGTGAAGAACATTTACAAGCAACGAATATTTGTGTCGAAAATTTTTGCACTAATTTTGTCATATCATCAATTTACTCTCCTCCTAGATTCGCAATTAATGAGGATCAATACGAGGATTTTTACAAATCTCTGGGCCCTTGTTTCGTAGCAGCTGGCGACTATAATGCTAAACACACGTTCTGGGGTTCGCGTCTTATTACACCCAGAGGTCGAGCGTTGTTCAATACAATTTCCAAAATGGGCTTGGATGTCATTTCGAGTGGGGAGCCCACTTATTGGCCTACTGACATACATAAAATTCCGGATGTAATAGATTTTGGCGTTATGAAAAATATCTCTAGGGACTTAATGCAAATTGAAGCTTCTCTAGATCTCTCGTCCGATCACTCTCCCACGATCGTTACAATTTGTAGCCCATTGGGAAGTGATTTACCTCACCCATATGCGAATTTGATAAATCGTGTTAATTGGCTGCGATTTAAAAAATATCTTAGTAGTCATTGCACGGAAAATATTACGCTAAGAACACATGATGATATTGTATCTAACATTGCCAACCTTAATGAAAATATTAAACAGGCTGCTGAACATGCCACTACCGCCCATCCGCAGATTAGGTTAAATAGAATTTATTCTACGGATATTGAACGTCTTGTAAGTGAAAAAAGAAGAGCTAGAAGAGAATGGCAACAGCACAGATCACCCCAACTTAAAATCAGATTTAAAGAGTGTACTAAACGACTCCAAGAGTTGCTTGCATTTGAAAAAACTGCATCTCTTAAAAATTATTTGGAAGGTCTTGATGTCACACCAGCATCTAATTACTCTTTGTGGCACGCTGCTAGAAAGCTTAAAATACCAGTTGAGTTTAAACCACCTCTGCGCACATCTACAGGAGGTTGGGCAAGAAGCGATACTGAAAAAGGTAAAATATTTGGTGAGCATTTAAAATCCGTATTCACCCCAAACACGTGTTCAAAAAATAATTGCAGAGCTCAACCCGAAAAAAGCTCCGGGTATTGATGGAATTAGTAACCAGATGTTGATGAAGTTGCCTTGTATAGCTATTAGAATCCTGTTATTCATTTTAAATGCTATTTTACGACTGGAGTATTATCCAAACAGCTGGAAGCTTGCCAAGGTCAAAATGATTCCAAAGCCGGGCAAAGATCTTACCAAAGCTGAGTCATATAGGCCAATAAGTTTACTGTCAACAATGTCAAAGCTCTTTGAAAAGTTACTAATGATAAAATTGTCCCCAATTCTAACTGATAATGAGTGCATACCCGATCATCAATTTGGATTTAGAAGTTAGCATAGCACCATTGAACAAACTCATAGATTGGTTCAATTTATAAGAAAAACTTTTGAAGAAAAAAATTATTGCTCTGCGCTGTTCATTGACGTTTCTCAGGCATTTGATAAAGTGTGGCATGAAGGCCTAATTTTAAAATTAAAGACTTACTTACCAATAAACATTCTAAATCTTCTGGAAAGTTACATTATTGCCCGGAAGTTCACTGTTGTGGAAGGAGACTTTATGAGTACGCCTGAAATAATCTCATCCGGTGTGCCACAGGGGAGTATACTGGGTCCAGTTTTATATTTGATTTATATTTGTGATATGCCTTTGAGCAGCAATATCCATACATCTACGTTTGCCGATGATACAGCCTGCCTTAGTATGCACGAAAACCCTCACGAGGCTTCCCGATATCTTCAGCAACATATTACTCAGCTAGAACTATGGCTAAACATGTGGAGAATAAATGTAAACGAACAGAAGTGTGCTCAGGTAACATTTACCTTAAGAAAAGACACTTGTTCCCCCGTTACAATCAATAATCAAATTGTTCCTCAAAACTTACATGTGAAATACCTTGGTATACATCTTGACTCTAAGCTAACGCAAATGAAACTTAAACTAACTCAGATACATTGGCTGGTTGGTAGAAATTCAACCCTCACCCTAGATTGTAAACTTTTAATATACAAATCGCTCTTAAAACCCATATGGTGCTACGGAATTCAGCTATGGGGTACTGTTTCAGCTTCTAATGTCGAGAGAATCCAACGAAGGCAAAACAAAATTTTACGGTTAATAACATCGCCTCCATGGTATATAAAAAGTTCAAATATACATCGTGACTTAAATATGCCACTAGTGACTGAAGAAATTGCAAAAAACGCTGGCAAATATTTAACAAAACTCGAGTCACATCCTAACCCGCTTGCCCGTAATATTTTGAACTTTACTGGACACATCCGCCTAAAAAAGAGGGATACAAGGGCTCTTATTCACAGCACTCCAGATGGGACTTCCTGAAAATACTTTTATTTTTTATATATTTTTTTCCTTTTGATTATCACTACTTATGTATTATATATAACTATTACTAAGCTTATGTCCGACAGTGGTCGGGCCTAATTATATTTTTATATTTAAGATTTGAATATTTATTGTTAGTTCATATATGAAGATACAATAAATAGAAATCATGTATTAAAAAAAAAAATTTCTCAACCAATTATTTCAATAAAAAATTTAAAATTTAGTAGCCATAGCTCCAGAAAGAAAGCCCTTTACAGAGTTTAAGCCTACTTGCCTGCTCTATTTTTTAAATTTAAGTGTGTATAAATATCTCAAAAACATTTTTTTGGTTACAATTCATATATTTTAAAAACATAAGTTTGCAGCCTATTCATATGAAAGTTAAAACAAGATATAAATTATATTCTTTACCAGATGGTAAAAAAAACAAAAAGTTATTTTAATATTTTTTTATTAGATTTTCTTTTATGGAAACTGTCAGAACAATCACGCTGGACTGTTTGTTCTAAGTTTGTTATTAAAATTATTTCTTTTTCTTGTGTAATGAATTATTTTTTTTGTTAATAACAAAAATTAAACTAATACCCGTATTCTAACCTCTGTGACAATGACAAAATTATAACAAAACTGAGGTGAATGACTATTTGTATATTTTTGGTATTCTGAAAAATATTGTCATGAAAGAAATATAACAAGTTTGTCACCTTATGAAAAGCACATAACAAAATACAATTGTATTCATTTTCTTTTTGATTTACTTTTTAGTTGTGAAAATTAAAGACAAAAAGCGTGATTATTGAAAAATGTATGCAAAAATAATTATTTCTTATTGCATTTTTTGTTTTGCAAAAGTAAAGGAAATTTTTTTTTAAATTTTTTCAAAATAACTTCCAGGGACTCTTGATTTTTTGCCAACAATATTTGCAAAGTTGTAGCTACGGTAAAAGTGGACAACTTTTGCGAATATATTAATACAATTTGAACGCATCTAGGCATGCTAGTAGCTCATACAGACCACTTTTTACCTTAAAAATCTCTACTAAGCTTCAGTAACACATTTTTTGCACTTTTTGCTAGCATTTTTTTAATAGAAGAATGAATATTTTGTTTTCACTTTTTCCAGCATCGCTTACAAGGACTGATAACTTTCCACTACCAATATTTGGCAAAGCAACAACAAAGCCTTAAAATAGTATATACTAAATCTGCAACACAAGTAATGCAAAAATAAAAAAAAAGGAAAAAATACTATAAAAGTAAGAAACTAAGTTTTTTAAGGTATAAAGTGGTCTTAAAGAGGTAAATATGGCACCTAGATACGTTCAGATTATATTGATGTATTCATAGAATTTGTCCAGCTTTACCGTAAATACAATTTGCCCAAATATTGTTAGCAAAAAATTAGAAGTGGCTGCAAGTTATTCTGAAAAAAGTGAAAAAAATGTTTTCCTTAATTTTTGCAAAAATAAAATGCAAGAAATAATTTTTTTGGCATAAGATGTAACAAGATTTTTTGGTAGAGGGACTTACTACTCTCATGTAGGGTTATCGAACCTATACTGTCCAGTCCGTATGTTTTTCAAAAAGTCTTGATTTATTGCATAACGTTGTTATACATTAGCGCAATTCGGTGTGTGATGCAAATTGTTTTGCGTAAGAGTAAATGCATAATATCGTTGCTTTTCTTTAAAATCCAACAACAATATACCCACACAATCCAAAAAAAAACTACGATATTTTGCATTTGCACTTACGCCAGACAATTTGCATCAAATATCGAATACCGAGATTAATTTACAGTGTGCAACCATCGTTTGCTATTTACTCATTTACAGAACTGCAAGATAACCCCTCTCAGTCATGAAAAAATACGTTTCTTCTCCGTTCATAACAAGTTTTTATTATTATTGCAAATATTGTTGGCAAAAAATCAAGAGTCCCTGGAAGTTATTTTGAAAAAAGTGAAGAAAAATATCCTTTACTTTTGATAAACAAAAAATGCAGTAAGAAATAATTATTTTTGCATACATTTTTCAATAATCCCGCTTTTTTCTTTAATTCTCACAACTAAAAAGTAAATCAAAAGGAAAATTAATAAAATTTTATTTTGTTATGTGCTTTTCATAAGGTGACAAATTTGTTATATTTCTTTCATGACAATATTATTCAGAATACCAAAAATATACAAATAGTCATTCACCTCAGTTTTGTTATAATTTTGTCATTGTCACAGAGTTTAGAATACGGGTATAATACACATGCGTGTCATTTTTTGCAAACTTTTTTAAAATTATTCAAATACATTTTTGTTTGTTCGAATATTCGAACAAAAGTTCACAATTATTCGTTTGTTCGAACAAGAAAAAAATCGTGAAATTTCATTCGAACACATATAAAGGACAAATAGTGAATTTTTGCCAAGAATTAATAGAAACGATACAAGACTGATTTTATTAAAGTATTTATTTAGATCCAGTACTTATTAAATCAATTGAGGATACTAACTATTTTGAAATTGTTTTCGTTTTTAGTAATATAATAAGTGAAATGTAGGTTTTTGTAAAAGAGTTAAAATTACGCGTGTAAGAAAGATGTGATGCAATTTTCAAAATATCTTAATCTGAAGTGTTGGTACGAAAAAAGCAATTTCTCATATTGCTTGAATGAAAGTTTATAATCAAAATTTTATATATTTGCTTCCATGTCATTGTCATTCCATGTTATCTACCTTAAGTTTGTAGCAAAGGGACTTGAAAGACTGGATTCCAAATGATGAAACTGCTCAAAAGCACAGATATACAGGGCAATTATGTAAGAAAATTTTTGTTTTCCCTATCATTTGCTATTAGTTGGAATTGTTCCCTGGGAGAAATATCCTGCAGAATTTTTTGCATAATTGCCCTGATACAGTTTCAAGAAATAGGCATTTAATAACTATTAAAAATGCCTGAAAACGACATTTTTCCGTTAATTAAAAAAATGCAATCTACACAAAATTTACCGAATTGTCGTGTGCCTGTCTCCTGAGAATTCAATATTAAGATATTTATCAAAAGTTGAATAAATTTGCTCTAAAATAAATAAACTGAGTTAGTTTTTTTTTGTAAATAAGTGGCAATGTCAAAAAACCATTAAAAATATATCTGTATCTTCAGAAAATTCAAGTAATTTTTTATTATAAGCACAGATTATATAAATTATTTTTAAATTTTGTGGCTTTATTTTATCATAAAAATAGTATATTATCGTCTTTAAGTATGCAAAACCTGATTTTTATTATTGATGTTTTTAAAAATAAGGAGTTTTGTTTTAATTTTTCTTGTTTTTAAAGTTGCCCCTTTTTTCCTAAAATCTCCTTTTTGATGCCACCTTGTTTTAAAAATCCCCTTTTTGTTCCACTTTCTGAAATTTTAAAACGGTAACACTGATCATACATTACCAAACAAGACAGATGAATTATAAGAAATAAATAAAACAAAATTGTGTATTGAGTGGAATTTGTTAATAAATATATCTACATACATATACTATGTATATATGTACGAGTATATACATACATATGTATGTAGAATCAAAATTAAAATTATTTAATATATTTTAATATCACAATATGTATATAAATTTGTTTATGTACTTGTGCGACAAAAAAAAATTGCTAAAAAAAGAACAAGACTTGTAACGAACTCTTTCATTAGGTCGTTTTAGACACAAACCAATAATCTAACCCACTTAATTTACATAGGTTTGTTTCTAAAACGAGCTGCTTGAGAGTTTGATAGAAACCTACATGTAATTTAAATGGGTTTGATTATAGGTTTGTGTCTAAAACGAGCTACTGAAAGAGTTCGATACAAATCCAAAAACCGCTCAGTACTGAGCTGAAAGCGCTCAGTGGATTAAACGGCTCACAGCGCTCAGTGAAGTGAGTCGTTTAATTGAACTAGTTCGTTCATGAGCTGGACAACTCTACTGATGACACTTCTTGTAAATACAATAAAGTACTGATGTGTTGGTTAGAAAAATTGGAGTATTTATACGAAATAGCAGTATCCTTGCAGCATTCATAAGTTTAACTTTTTTGTTTATATGCTGATGGCTTGGATTCAAAAAATATATTAGTAGTCACTGCGTAGAAAACATTCAGTTAAGATCACCTGATGATATTGAATTTAATATTGCCAACCTTAACGAATATATTAAACAGGCTGCTGAACATGCCACTACTTCCTATCCGCAGACTGGCCTTAATAGAATTTATTCTACGGAAATTGAACGTCTTGTATGTGAAAAAAGGAGAGCTAGAAGAGAATGGCAACAACACCGATCACCCCTAAATAAAATCAGACTTAAAGAATGTACTAAACGACTCAAAGAGCTGCTATCGTCGGAAAAGACTGCATTACTGGAAAAGTATTTAGAAGGTCTTGATGTAACGTCAACATCTAATTACTCTTTATGGCGCGCTACTAGAAATCTTAAAAGACCCGTTGATCTCAAATCACCACTGCGTACTTCGACCGGAGGCTGGGCAAGAAGCGATAGTGAGAAAGGTAACTTATTTTCTGAGCATTTAAAATCTGTATTCACTCCCAATGCATGTACGGGTGCTGCCGGATTACCGAGTGTAGTATCTCTACCCCCTCGTCCCTTAAGGTTTAAGATGCGTGAACTACAAAAAATAGTTGCTAAACTCGAACCGAAGAAAGCTCCAGGTATTGATGGCTTTAGTAACAAGATGCTGATGAACTTGCCTCATATTGCAATAAGAATCTTGCTATTTATTTTTAATGCAATTTTACGAATGCAGTATTTTCCACATAACTGGAAACTTGCCAAGATTAAAATGATTCCAAAGCCAGGCAAAGATGTTACCAAGGCTGAGTCATATAGGCCTATAAGCTTACTTTCAACAATTTCAAAGCTTTTCGAAAAGCTGCTCATGACTAAATTGTTCACAATTTTAGCTGATAGTGGGTACATCCCGGACCATCAATTTGGCTTTAGAATAGGGATGTAACGAATACCAGTTTAGCGAATGCGAATGCGAAAACGAATAATACATTTTAATTTTTGCGAAAGCGAATGCGAATGCGAATGTGAAAGCGAATGCAAATATTACAAAACGTTAAAAAATCACATGAATAATAAATTTATCTGAGAACATGAAATTGTGTTGTATACATAGATCTATTTGAGTTTTGAATTCAGCAAATATTTATTAATTTATTAGAAATAAAAATTGTTAAACTGAAAAAAAAATGAAATCATATTAAAATAAGTATAGATAATAATTAAAAATAAATTAACAAAATCTTTGGCAATCAACCCATTCGTACTTTGGCCCTAAGTTCAATATTTCCTGTAAAGTGCTACCAAAACACATATTAAGAAAAATTGGAATGAATTGTTCATGAACATTTTTTTCCAGAAGTAGTACTCTGTTCATCTTGGGAAAAACATATGAAATATATCTTCAACATTTTAAGTTTTCATGCGAAATAATATGAGTGGCACTTGTTTCGCAAAAAACTTACAAAAAAGAAGGATTAGTTAATATTTTTGCATTTAAAATTTTTTGAACGAAGTAATGATGTGTTTACCATTTTTCAAAGGTTTTAACAGTTTTTTCTTTTTCAAAAACAGGAAAATATTTCCAATATTTTTGTCTTTAGTATTCGCTTTAAATATTCGCATACATTTTAGCGAATGCAAAAGCGAATGCAAATAGCAAAAGTAAGCCAATTATTTGCGAATGCGAAAGCGAATGCAAACATTCGTTACATCCCTACTTTAGAAGTCAGCATAGAACTATTGAGCAAACGCATAGATTGGTTCAAGTTGTAAGGAGGACATTTGAAGAAAAAAAGTATTGTTCTGCCCTTTTTATTGATGTTTCTCAGGCATTTGATAAAGTATGGCACGAAGGCCTAGTTTTAAAACTGAAGACATACCTACCAATAAACATACAAAAGCTTTTGGAAAGTTATATCCTTGATAGGAAATTTACTGTTGTGGAAGGAGACTTCATGAGTGTACCCGAGTCTATATCTTCTGGTGTGCCACAGGGCAGTACTCTGGAGCCAGTCTTGTATCTAATTTATACTTGTGATATGCCTGTGAGCAATAACATCCACACTTCTACATTTGACGATGATACAGCCTGTTTGAGTATTCACAAAAACCCTGATGAGGCATCCCGCAATCTCCAAGCACACATTACCCAGCTTGAAAGATGGTTGAACTTATGGAGAATTAAAGTAAATGAACAAAAGTGTGTTCATATAACGTTTACCCTAAGAAAATATACCTGTTCCCCCATTCGAATCAACAATCAAAATATTCCTCAACATTCTCAAGTGAAATACCTTGGAATACACCTTGATCGAAGGCTTACATGGAAATATCATATTGACTCTAAGTTAACCCAAATGAAACTTAAATTAACTCAAATATATTGGTTAATTGGCAGAAATTCAACACTCAGCCTAGACTGCAAACTTTTGATATACAAGTCGCTTTTGAAGCCCATATGGTGCTATGGAATTCAGCTATGGGGCACTGCTTCAGCTTCAAATATAGAGAAAATCCAACGAAGGCAAAACAAAATTTTACGTTTGATAACATCTGCTCCATGGTACATTAAAAATTCAAATATTCATCGTGATTTAAATATGCCACTAGTGAGTGAAGAAATTGAAAAATACGCAGGCAAATATTTAACAAAACTCGAGTCACATCCTAATCCGCTTGCCCGTAATATTTTGAGCTTTACTGGACACATCCGCTTAAAAAAGAGGGACACAAGGGCTCTTATACTCAAAACTCCAGATGGGACTGCTTAAAAATACTTCTTTTTTTTCCTTTTTGATTATCACTACTTATGTATTATTTGTAACTATCACTAAGTTTATGTCCGATACTGGTCGGGCCTAATTATTATATTTAGATTTAAGATTTGATTACTTATTGTTAGTTCATTTTTGAAGATACAATAAATAAATATATATATGAAAAAAAAAAAAAAAATAATCGTAGACAAAGAAAATGATTACGTTGCAAAATATAAATGTAATCTACAAAATATTCCACGCACAAGTTCCCACGATCGCACATTCATACATACATACATATATATACATACATACATACAAAAATACATACATACATACAAATATATTTCTTAAACAAATAAAAAAAATATTAAATTACCAGCGACAATCAAGCTGGAACACAATATTAGGGGGTTCACATCCATGAGAACATTTTACATCATGTATGTAAGGTATGATAAATAATTTATTAGCATGAGGAAATCGCACACAGACACACACACACACATTCCCAGGATTCATATGAAAATCGATTGTAGTCATCAAATCTATTTTTCTGATATTACTTATATAGTATTACGATAACAAATTTCTATAGTCTGGCAACACTGGCAATTTTCTCTTCAGCATTAGAAAATAATAATCATGTTTTGCAGTCGGCATTTGAAAAAAATAATAATCATGTATTGGCGTAGGCATTAGGAAAAATATTGATGTATTGCCGTAGGCATTAGGAAAAATTAATTTTCACAATTTCCCCATTGGTATTAAGAAAAATCGTTTCATGATTTTCCCGTACTAGGTACTAGGAAAAATCATATTCATGATTTTCACGTCGTCATATACATACATTACAACAAAAAAAACCTCCAACCTATGAACCCACTTAACGTATCCCGACAAACATACACACATACAAATTCCCAAGGCCATAAAAACCAGACTTATTGAACCACCCTCGTATGTAATAAACAAACAAAACTCCTTATGTAAACAAAAAACTCCTTATGTAAACAAAAAATTTAACGGACTTATTGAACCAACCTCGTAGGTATCAAATTACCAAGAATTTTAAAATTTTACAATTTTAATTACCCAAATTTCAAATTTTAATTGGGACAGGACCGGCATTTCACTACTACTTCACTCTCTTCTTTGGCGCTCCAATTAGCGAATAGAAAAAGTTTCGCGCAACAAATTTCATGTCAAAATGCAGAATGTATAGGTATATTAGTTATAAATATAACAAGTTGTATAAACAGGGTGGCGCAAAATTAGTCATCGTACCGGAAGATGCTATAATTGTTTTTTTCAAATGGAGGTAAATATCTTTGACATTTGTTTCATAAAAAGGTGCAAAATATTGAATATAGGGGATGATTTGCTATACTCCTCAAGAGCCGGAAAATTTTTTTTAGATTTTTTGCACAAATTTTCATTGAAAATTATCATGAGCGATGAATTGCGATTATTATCATGAATGCGAATTGACATACCATAACAGCAATATTCTCCTCAGTGCGCATATATCCAAAAAAGTGAAAGTGGTGAGAAAAAAAGCTTGAGAAGTATGGCTGATGGGCCAATTATGACGACCATAAAATGAACGTAGTTTACAAAACGCATTTCACACACAGCACGAATTTTGAAAACAAAATCCAATGATTTGAAAGTGTTGTCCATGTGTTAGTGTATTTATGGTCAAATGGAATTGCCACAAGTTACGAATCTTTTTTTTACTCTGAAAAATTTCACACTGAAAAAAATAGTAAAAAAATCACTGGATATATATTTTTAAATAAAAAGCATTACTTATTATCAGGGTCAAGTACTTCATGCATTTAAAAAAGGAAGGCGCCTAAAAAAAATGAAAAATATGCACTAAAAATACAATTTTAATAATTTTTTTGTTGAAAAATTTTTTTTTTTAATTTACATACAACCTGTTCACAATAACGACGCGAAACTTTCGACTGAAAATTTATATTGAAAACAACAATAAAATATGAAAATTTGTTTTTGTTTTCAATATAAATTTTCAGTCGAAAGTTTCGTTTCGTTACTGTGAAACAGGCCATAAATAAAATTATAATAATATGTTCTTTTCTCCAGAGGTGAGTGTAAAAGCCTTTTTTACATTAAATTTTTACACAAGATTAAATATGATATAAAGATTTTTTTTGCATTATTAACTCCAAACACGTATTTGTCTTCTTATTTATTTATTTTCATTTAAAGTTTTTATTATTTTTTATATTTTCAAATGTGAAGTTCTATCAATTTATTCTTAGATAGCTTTAATGAATTGAAAAAGGCCTGTGGATGTAATCGAGTCAAATTTGAATAATTATTTTTATATGATGCTTTATATTTAGTTAACTCAACCATTAGAATGCATTGAATACTAGCTATTAGATTTGTTTTTTAAGTCTGTTGTCATTTTAAAAACAATATCAGGTTTACTTTATGCAAACTATGCAAAAATATGCATTTTCAGTAAAATATGCAGAAATATGCACTAACAAATCGATACCATTTTAACGCAAATTCATTGTTTCATACAGATTTTTCGTTCTTGCTATTATCAAGAGTAAGGGAAAATACATCCATTTGCATGAAACCCCTGTCCCTGCTTATTATAAAACGCAAAACTTGTTTTGTATAATTTATAACATTTTGGATAATTTTGAAGGTTCGTCTGTGTAAAATTGAATTTCGATTCCAGCAACACTGACGTTCACACAAAAATATTGAAAAAAAATTCTAAATATGAATTTTGATTTTCTCAATTTCATTTTGGTTTCTCCCAATATCAATTTGGATTTCCCGTTATCAATTTGAATTCTCTCAAAATCAATTTGGAATTTTCGATATCAATTTGTATTTTCTCAATCCCATAATTGATTTCTCATTATTAATTTGAATTCTTTCAATATCAATATCAAATTCTCAATATCAATTTGAATTCTCTCAATATGAATTTGAATTTCTCAATATAAGTTTGATTTCTCCCAATATCAATTTGGATTTCTCGTTATCAATTTGAATTCTCGCAATATCAATTTGAATTTCGCACTATCAATTATTATTTTTCAATATCAGTTTCCATTTTTCAATATTTATTTCAAATTCTCAATATCAATTTGAATTCTCTCAATACCAATTTTGATTTCTCGTTATCAATTTGTTGTTTCTCAATAGCAATTTGGATTTCTCGATATGAATTTGTATTCTCTCAATATTAATTTGGAATTCTCATTATGAATTTGTATATTCTAAATACAAATTTGTATTTTCTCAATCTAATGACACCAAATACAAGGCACTTTCGGTAAGAACATGGTGTCCTTTCAATTGCGGTAAAGTTGTGAATATTCCATCTCAAGATCCAGATCTATACCCTATTCAAAATTTATGGGTTTATTTGAAACATAGTATTCCAAAGGGTATTTCAAGAAGTAAATGGAGATTAAAACAGTAATACGAGGGGAGAAAAGAAAATTTTTTTCCATGAGAAGTCGTCTTACAAGCCGATTTAATACCAATGGGGCCAAAAAAAAATTTATTTTTGTACACCTTAAAATCTTTCCTATTTTCTTACTATATAATACAAAGTTGTAAAAACATTTTCTTGACAGAGACATTTTTGAGTTTTTTTAGCTTTCATGTAATTTTTACGCTCTCACTTTTTAATTTTGCTTATAACTTACTACGAATTGTTCACTTAAATGTAAATAAAATGAAATCTATAACAAAATATTTCATAATGCAAAAAAGGAAAAAAATATTTACGATAAAAGTAATAATTTAAAAGGATTTTAAGGATGTCAAAACATTTCCTTGACAAACTGTATGTAAAGATGTCCTTACATAAATTTTATTTGAGCCACTTAAACTACATTAACTACATGCATACATAAATATATGTATGTATTATATAGTTACTTAGTAACGCATGCAATATTCAAATACAAAACTTCAACTATTTAAAATTTTTAATATATAATTCTAAAAGGAATGGTGTTTTACTACTTTTATGTACTATATTAGGGTGAAAATTTTTTCTGTAATTGTCCAGATACGTGAACAGATTATTGTGCCACTTGGTTTAAAACTCACATGCTGAAAATTTGAGCCAAATCGGATAACTCTATCACGTGCACCTTTGAGGTCAAAGCTCAACTTTTGGGACATTCAGTATATTCAACTATAATGGAGCTAAAATATTCGTTTTTTATCTGAATTCAAATAAAATTTCAGCGGATTGTTATTTCACATAGTCTAAAGTATGCATGATGAAAAACTTAGCCAAATCTGATAACTCAACGCCGTGTACCTTTGAGGTCAAAGTTCAATTCTTGGGAAATTCTCTATATCTAATTATAACTGTTCCATAATTATCATTTTTTGATGTGCTTTGATTAAAATGGTTGAGTTATGAGAATTTTAAAAAATGTTATAAAATAATTTCAGTGTTTTTAACCCTTTCGTGCAAAGGAGGGGCAAAATTAAAATTTTTTAAAATTACCCTTTAGTTTAAATAGTAAATATAAAAAATAGTGCAAAATATTAATCCTGAAACACGAAAAAAAATTTTAATGGAAATATTATGCCATTTTAAATATATTGTTAAAATTTAAAATTTTAAAACAATAAGAACCGACCAGTAATTACCACTTAGCGTGAACATAAACTGCGTAGAAACATAATGTCATCTGTTTAGAGTCACGTTCATAAGCAACTGCTTTCGAAGGCGTGCTTAAAAAAATTAAAAATTAGAACATGTATCCAAACTTATGGATTTTTATTACTTTTAAAAATATGGCTTTAGTACACAATATCCATGGAGTCCATGAGTCCATGGGCAAAACATGTCAAATGTAGCATTTTAGGATACATTATTTTGAGTGATGAAATCCCACTTAACATGTAAACAGATGAGTCTGATACAATAAGTAGTGTTTTTCATATTGTATGCCTTTAAAAAGTAAAATAAATTAAAGAGTAATATTAAAATAAATATTAACTATTTTCTTACCATCTGGCCACAAAATTTGTAATTAATCATTACGAAAAGCAGCTATTGAAGCTTCATTTACATTTTGAAGAATATCCGCATTTAGCAAATAAAATTTATTTTCAACAGTTTCATCCAAGATAAAGTTGGCTACATATCTTTATTGTCTATCCGTGGTTTCATCAACAGAAATCCATACATATGTATATGCTTACCTTCTGCTATTTCACTCGTTTTATCCAACGACGTTAGGTTGGCATATTCACGGAAGATGTTTTCAAAACTGGGGGGTTATTATGTAACTCGATTCGAAACGAAAACTGTTCGAATTTGTATGTTATTAACATTGGAATTCGAACACATTTCCGTTCGATTCGGATTACATAATAACCCCCCTGGTATCAATTCGCCTTGTTACTAAACTTAGAAATATTAACAATGTTGCCAAAATGAAGAAAAAAAGGTAAAATAAGCAAAATAGCATCACAATCGCAATAATAGCCGAAAAAAGCAAAACCCGCCTAAAATAGCAAAAAAAAAGCTAATAAAGCAAAAACAACAAATTTATCTTCTCTGATAATAACATAAGCACAGTTGATACATTTTTAGATTTAATTGAACTGTATTGAATTTTAATCAGAAATAATTTCTTTAATCGGGTTTAAGTTCAGTAATTTAAATTTTTATTGAAAGAAATATTTTTATTAATTAATGTGATTTTTTAAAGAAGAGAAGACAAATTAATTATTTCCCCCAGCTAATAAAGTCTAGTTTAATTTTTCTTCTCTTCTTTAGAAACTCACATTAATTAATAAAAATATTTAATTTAATAAGAATTGAAATTAGTGAACTTAATCCCGATTAAGAAATTATTTCTGATATATGTAAGCCCAATTTTATCTTGTGTTTCAAGATTATTATTTTACATATTTTTATAAATTTTTTTTAATTTTCTTAACTTAATTTAAGAAAAAGGGTAATGTTGGTCCCCATTCCACAAAAGGGTTAAATTTACTTTAAATATTTCAAAATACTTTTAAAAATTTTTTCAACACATGTTTGTCCACATTTTTGTTGAAAATGCTTAAAAAAACTTAAAAATAGTTAAATGTAGAGCATTTTCTACGAATTCAACTTTGACCTCAAAGGTGCACGGTTTAGAGTTATCAGATTTGGCATGCACACTTTATACTATGTAGAATAACAATCCGCTAAAATTTTATTTGAATTCAGATAAAAAACGAATATTTTAGCTCCATTATAGTTCAATATAGAAAATTTCCTAAAATTTGAACCTTGACCTTAAAGGTGCACATGATTAAATTTTAAAATTTGGCTCAAATTTTCAGAATGTGTGTTTTAGACCAAGTAGTACAATAATCTGCTCACGTATCCTTAAAAGTCAAAAGTTGATTTTTCATTGTCACCCTAATGTACATATGTACATACTTATGTCTGTATGTATGTATGTATGCCACAAAAATTAAGTGGAGTCATTTGAGCATAAAGTAGAGCAAAATATATTGCTACCACAAGTAAATACCAAATACATACCCATATGTATGTATGCATGTATCATGGCAGTTAATATTAAAATATTTTCACACACAGAAAAATTTTACATTAAAATATACGTAAACAGGGTCAGTTTAACATTAATACAGTAAATAGTTTGCTTCATATGTGTTTCATGTTAACTAAACATGATTTACAGTAATTTTGAAAGAAAATTTTTCATTTTGAAATAACTTAATTTTATGTTGGCTTAATATTCCACTACTGTTTAATCAACATGAATTTAATTTAATGTATTCGTTTTATGTTAATAATTATCTAACTTATGTTATTGTGTGTATTGACATATGTAGACATCATGAATGAAAATGTTTGTATGTCGGCTTCCACAGCTAAGATTTGCACTCGGACTTATCGCGCGGTAGACAACGCGCTTACCTCTGCACCCACCACAACTTTAAATATTCTTTAGATATAAGTACATCAAGAATAAAATTTAATGTTGAATTAAAGTTTTATTCTTATTTTATATTTAGTTGATCAGTTACCATAAAATTTATTTGAAATGAAAGTTCTAGTTAAAAAAAAACAAACTGTGAAGGTACTTTGGCTTGTCTCCAGGATTCGAAGCTGACCTTCCAATTACAAGATTAGTATACTGCCTACTAACTAGCATCAGATGTTTTCGCTGGTAATGTAAAGTTTATCAAATATTTACGAATATGAAAACAAATAACAACCAAACAAACACAAGTTACAAAGCAGTGTATTGGTACTATGAACAAAGCAAATAAACACCAACATACTCGTATTTAAACAACACATCATTTCTCGTAAATTTAATATGATTTGCAGTTAAAATTTTTGCATGGTGATTTTTCATTGGTATTTTCTTCTGTGTGTACTAGCAAACACTTTCATACATACACCACAAACTATAATTAAACGTTACTTATTGAACGACATCGTGTCTGTTAACTCCAGTCTTTGTTTCCATGTGCTGTTTTCTTTTACATATTACATACACATGTATGCTTACACATTCATACATACATATGTACGTGCGAGTATATAACGGACAGGTTTGGTGATGTAATCTCTTAAGTATTTGGAATCATAGTTCCCAGATTTCATGTTTCAACATTAAGATGTGGCTATTGGTAATTTTTCATTTATTTATCGATTTTTTCAGCTGAAAGTTATATAATAATTACAGTTTTGCTTACTTGTGCCTACTTACTATTAGCAATTATAAAATGTTTGATATAATAAGTCCACAGGTGTGCAATTAAAATGGTTGAACAAAATTTTTAAATAAAATAGCTTAAAACCGAAAATTATTGATAACACTGTTTACATTTTGTGTATGCTTATAGTCGTACATTAGAAGTCGCCTTCAATATCTTTCACTTTTTTTTAAAGCAGAATCCTAAAACGTTGTGAAGTGACATTTGTAAGACATTGATAGCACTATTGTAATTTGAATTTGCTCTTTTTGGTGTTTTTATTGCAATAAATAAATTAAAAGATTATATTATTATAATTATTATTTTTTAAAGTCTTACAGCCGTATTCATAAAATTTTTAAACAGCATTTCATATTCATAATTTGTTTAAATGCCGGTCCAGACTTGCAATTTTTGTTCCAGCAATTCTTGAATATGTGTGAGAGTGTTGAAATAGAAATATATACTTTTTGTATTTCTCTCTCGCTCCTTTGCACCAAAAAATAAAAAGTTGCTGCAACAAAAATTGCAAGTCTGGACTGGGACTAAGCAATAATCGCTAAAATTGCATTCATAATAGATTTTTAGCCTAAAAACGTTTTTTAAACCTTGCGTAAATCAGCAAATTTTAAAATTGACAACCTCCATGTTTAAACCAATTTTAAGATGACGTTGTTGTAATTTGGCCTTGCTAATATGTATGTATGTATGTACTTACATACATATGTATGTATGTATATGTCAGTGTTGTTTAGAGAAACAATTTAATTATTTTATAGAAACTATTGCCGGAATATCAAATGGACTCCAAAATAATATTTAAAAGAAAAGGAGCGATTCACTTTCCATTCCCATTCATTATTTTCTAACTTTATGTATTAACAAAAATAATAATAATTATAGAAAATTAACTAATGATGTATAAACACTCAAAACAAATAAAATAAAACTCGTTATTCTTGTACTTCTTAATTTGCAATAAAAAATTCATATAAAAAGCACTTTTTAGTAAGATTTGTTGAGAACTGTTTTTATTTTTTTATTAAATACAAGTTGGAACACAATTTTTTATTTTATAAAAACAATATTTCTCTGAAATTGGGACAAACAAACAAATATAAACACGAGTACTTTGTGAATTAATAATCGTTGTTGTGCAGAACTAAGATGCGAGTGACAAATAAAAAATACAGGGTTGCCACGATAGTTATACAAAAATCAAGTTAAGTGATTTTAAGTTAAAATATTGATTATGAGTACCAATATTTAAAAAACCTTATTTAGCCTTAAAATGTTTTTTAACTAATAAGCTTTTTAAAGCTCAATCTACTTTTTTTATGAATACGGCTGTAAGTGTGCATCTGTGTGTCAGCCTGCGCATTTGCAGAACCAAAACGTCGCTACCAATTTCCATTTAGTTTGTTATTGTTTGAAAGGTGACCTTATCGAGAGTGTTGTAAGTAATGTTTGAAGAAAATCGATCCAGTAGTTTGGAAGCTATAAATTTTTTAATTAGTTTTATGATTATATTTAAAATTTTATGTACGAACTCTTTAAACAGATAAAAACTTAAACCAGTTCATACTAGTTTATTAGTTGTGTGACAAAAATTAAATAAAACACAACAAAAGTAATAATTTGCAAGCGAAAATAACTATTTATATACATACTTCCAGCAAAAATATCACTAAAAATAATTTTTAAAATTAATATTTGTAATAAAACTAAAAACATTTGATTATCACCCCAATGTAAAAATACGAAATTTTAAACAACAATAATATTGCATTTAAAAGAAAGATAATTACGTGTACATTTAACTTATCTTTATATGTAATCCATTTCGTGAAAGCGAAAGATAGTATAAAATTAAATACTTTTATCTATTTAATTTAGAGCTCGCGTTAAAATTTGTTAACTTTCTTTTTGGCGATTATTCTAGTATTTTTCTTTTATCTACAACTGGCAACACTGATCTTTAAAAGCATATTGTTTTTGCATGAAATTAATAGAGATTTACACAACACCTGTTCTGTTTCACATGTGTAAATGCTAGTATGCTCTTGTATAAGTAAACAAACCAACATCAATTTACAGCGTTCTGAACTATTGAGTGTTCATTGTTCTTGTTTCATAGTTATTCATCTGTATGAAATAGAAATGAAACGAATAAAAAAATTATAACGAAAGTTTCATGAACATCATTATTTAGTTGCATGCATATGTCTAATATACTAGTGATGTGACGAATGTTAATTTTTGATATTCGCGAATACGAATACGAATATTTGAAACGATATTCGCGAATACGAATACGAATATTATATGTGAAACTTATAGACATTAAATTAGAATTGTATTCACGCTTGCAATATGAAATATTAAAAGATTGTTTTGAAAAAGGACTTCATACTCCTGTTGGCGTACTTTAAAGTTTATAAGAACTACCTAAAATGTTACTCCCTGTTTCTCTAAATGCGAAACAAAAACTAATTTCAGTTTTTGTGTTTGTTTTTAATATAAATGTCCGATCAAATCTATCGTTCGCATTTAGAGAAACAGGCCCTTAATGATTGTCATTAAATAATATTTGAATACGATACGAAGCACAAATTTCTTTAAAAAATTTAATGGAGTTTTACAAACCAATATTTTTAACCATTTCTGTAAATTTGGTTTAGGATTTATGCATTTATTTATTAATTTTTTTTGAAAAATATTCGTATTCGTATTCGCCTGAATATGGCGAATATGAATATTCGTGCATCAGTAATACATACATATGCAAGTAGCAAATATTTATTACAAAGTATATTTATATAAAGTATATGCAGGTCTACAACAACTAAGAAAATACAGAAACAACATGCGCTTTGTTTGTGTAAAAATAATGGATGAATGTCAAAATCAGATGATTATAACCAGACCTGGGCAACTTTCATTACTTTTCATAAGCACTGATTGAAAAACAAAAATTTTAGTGAAAATTTAAATTTCTCACATGAAGTGTGAAACACAAAATTCTCGATTTGTGAGAAAAAAGTGTTTCTGTATTTGAATGCGAAAACAGACAACACTGATTCTGTTTTACTGGAATATATCCAGCAATTGCGTGTCAAATGAAACAAATGTCACAAAGAAAATAATATAAAATTAATGTAAAATTCTTGAAATAAAAAGTTTTTTCTATCAACTGTCCCTACATAAGACAATAACACAAAAAAATTATAAATAAACATAATCATATTGACTCGTTAATAATAATTTTAGTCCAACAATTCGTTGCATATCTTTTCAACTACATAATTTATTTTTCATATTTTCACACACAAATTAAAAAATTCATACTATGTTTTTGTACAAATTTGGTTGTGCTCGCTTCAATTTAAAATGCGAGTTGTTTTGACAGTTCTTGTCAGAAACTTTTCACAAAATATTGTTACAGAAACACTTTTTCTCACATACTTCCAATAATTACTGGAAATTTATTTAAATGACAGATAGTTCTAGCAAAGTGAATATACAGAAACACTTATGTGAGAAAAGCCATTTTGTGTTTCAATTTACACTGTTTTTGTTAAGATTCCCTCGTTTCATGCGGGAAATTTTACTATGCGAGAAATTCAGAAACGAGCTACAGAGCTTAGGTTTTCGTTTATTTTATTGTAAAGTTATATCTTAAAAAATGGTGATTTTATAAACGGAATATACTACCGCTTGGAACAATTTAATCAAGTTTTGTCTTTCTCTTGCAAAATTATAAAAATGGTAGCGATATGAATTTTGCCTTAAGTGGCGATATGTATGTATGTACATAGAAAAAAGTTTACATATTTACATATGTATGTTCGCATGTGTTTTGTACGTAGTACGTACACATTTACCTTCTATTTTTCGCCATGTGATTTGGTGCTAGCGCAATATTTATGTATTACATTGAAGAGATTTTAGTTTAATGCCAAACAAAATTGCACTATAATTATCAAAGTTAGTTCTAATGTAATAAATTTGATTTTTATTGATTTGGTTTAGTGTAGGAAAATGGTCAATGCATTTGCTTATTTAATGCAAGTCCCATATCTGCATACACCAAAAAGGAAATGTATGGATAGACAAAACCAAAGTAAATTTATTAATTGATAAACCTCTAATACGTGATATAAATATAATAAAAGCTACATATTTATTTTAATAATTAAATATAATTATTTTTAAATGTTTTGTAACACCTTTTTTAAGTAAAATTTTATTTCAACTTTTTCACTACACACAATTGTGTATAACAAAGCAAAGCAAAACAAAATGGCGTACGAAAATTGTAAACAACTTTTGACATTCATGCATTGACACTACACGAGAAAAAAATTAATCACCTGAGTACTTGCATATACTTTATATAAATTTACTTTGATTTATTACATTGTGAATACATTGTACAAGCTAGGGTTTGCACATAATCGCAGATTTTCATAATCGCGATTACGATTAAAAAATATGCGATGAATTGCGATTATCGGTTAATTGCGATTATTCAAGAAAACATACTATTATAATTTTTACTAAAACCAAAATAAATTGTTTGATGAGTTTTAGTCGAACTGTATTGGCTTAGCCAAGGAAATGTTTTTATTTTATCTTGGGTTCGAGTTTTAATTTAATTTTTCAATTAAATCATATTTTTATTTTGAAATAATTGTAAGGCCTGTAAAATGATGATTTTCTTAAGAGCCAATGAAATCGAGGCATGTTTATTCCATATTTTATATTAAAAATTTAAATTTTTTATGAGTTGAATTTACCCTGCTTGCACAAATTCTTTGCTTAAAAAAGGGAAACATTTTTAATCGTAGTCGAGCGATTAATGTGTTCGATTAAGATTGCAATTAAAGGTCAATTAGTCACGATTTCGATTACGATTATAATCGCTGTGCAAACCCTAGTACAAGCCTTTTAATAATGAAAACTTGTTGGTGTGTTTTCTCAAGTAAAATTTAAAATATGCTTTATATTACTTATAAATTAATAATGCAATAAATTTTAACCTCTTGAACAATACATGTGATTGGTTCCACAAATTTATAATATATAATAGATTTCAACTGTGGATTCATTTTAAATTTCCTGGAAAAAATATGTAATTCCTACAATTTATAAATTTACAAAAAGTTGTTAATAACTCGATTTTCTTGTGTGGAAAATACTTCAAAAACTTTAAGAAAGACGGATTTTCTGCCAAACTTGTCATTTTACACTGAACTTGTCCAGCAACTATGCTTCAAATGCTATAGTTTATGTACATACAGAGATGACAATTCCATACACAATAGTATATTTACGTTTTATTTGCAAGGATTCAAACTCACTTATTAATTATCAAAGTCTTTGACAGGGGTCCTTTATGCAATACGAAGTGTAAGCAGTGTAGTGCTGGAAATATATAAGATTATACATGGAAAAAGTATTATATATGAATTGATATATGGACTAATATACGAAATGTATTACAATGTATGACGTCATAAATGGAAATTTAATTATGAAGCTCCTCGGCTAAAAAATATGTATGGAGCATATATGATACTTCATATATGGTTCAGATCCGAAAAATTAGGTTATATGATAATATATATTCATACATTTTCATACATCTACATATGTGTAAATTCATGTACATATTTATTAAAATTACTTTTTTTAAGATTTTAAACATTGAAGTTGTATTTGATGAAACATTTGTTTGGATAAATAATTAATAAATTCAGTAAAGTGCGACTTTGGGTTCAGTACGCTGGGCTTTGAGCATTTTTTAATATGCGTTTTTGACGTTTTTTCAGCTGAAATGATTTTTTGTTTGTTTTTTTCTCTTTTATCTCGTTTTGGCGATTTTTTTTTTGTGTTTTTGGCGTTTTTTATCATTTTGGCGATTTTTTTTTAAATTTTTGGATTTTTTTAATTGTGGCGTTTTTTTTTAATTTCGGCGATTTTTTAATTTTGGCAATTTTCCGGTTTCTTGCGATTTATTTTCGTTCTAGAAATTTTTTTGAATTTGGCGCTTTTTTTGTTTTAACGATTTTTTTTAGCGATTTTTTTTGTTTGGCGATTTTATAATTTTGGGATTTTTTTGTTTCACCGTTTTTGAAAATTTCAAGAGTTTACCTCTTACGGTAGTAGTAGGGAAATGGGGATGCTGCGCCAATTAAAATTTTGAAATTTTAAAATTTTAATTACCCAAATTTTAAAATTCTTGGAAATTTGTGAAATTTGATACCCTACGAGGGTGGGTCAATAAGTCCGTCCAACTTTTTGTTTACATAAGGGGCTTTGTTTGTTTAATACATACGAGGGTGGTTTAATAAGTCCGGGTTTTTATGACCGTGGGAATTTATATGTATGTTTGGATTAAGGGGTTTCATAAGATTAATATTTCATAAATATATATGCCGACGGGAAAATCATGAAAATGATTTTTCTTAATACCAAAGGGGGAGTGGGGTGAAATAGTGAAAATTAATTTTTCCTAATGCCTAAGGGTATGCATTAATATTTTTCCTAATGCCTACGGCAATATATGAATATTTTTCCTAATGCCTACGGCAATATATGAATATTTTTCTTAATGCCTACGGCAATACATGATTTTCCTAATGCCTACGGCAATATATGTTTATTTTTCCTAATGCCTACGGCAATGCATGAATATTTTTTTCAAATGCCGACGGCAAAACATGATTGTTATTTTTTCCAAATGCCGACGGCAAAACATGATTATTATTTTCTAATACCAAAGGGAAAATTGCCAGTGTTGCCAGACTGTAGAAATTTGTTATCGTAATAATATATCAGTAATATCAGAGAAAATATTTATTTATGTGTTCACATGTATGTGAACACCCATACTTGTGTTCACATGTATGTGAACACCCATACTTGTGTGTGGGGGGTCCAGCTTGATAGTCGCGGGTAATTTAATATTTTGTGTATTTGTTTAAGAGATATGTATGTATGTGTATGTATGTATGTATGTATGTATGTATGTATGTATGTGTACATGTATGAATGTGTGATCGTGGGTATTTGTGTGTGGAATATTTTGTAGAATACATATATATTTTGCAAGGTAATCATTTTCTTTGTCTACGATTATTTTAAAGCAGCAAACTAAGTACACTCAACAGCAGAGAAACAAAAACCAAGAATTTGCAAGTAAGCAAAAAAGTTAACTTCTCCTCCTCCCCACTTCCTTCTCTTTCCTTTATGTAGTTTGTATTTGAAATAAGAAAACACTTGTATATTATTTTATTTTTGATACATTTATTGTTTAAAATTTTATTTAAAATTTTATAATGATACATACATTCATATTTTAAAAAGTGAAAAAGTTTAATTAAAGCAAGACATTTCTTTTGTTAGTAAAATAGCATTTTTTAGTGCGCAAGCACCAAATTTATGATAATTACAATAAAAATATTCTGGATACTTGATTTCCATTTGTTTAAAGTTGATGCAGCCTATATCCTCAACGTTAGAAATTTTTCGGCATAAAATTTTTTCCAACCATCGTCTTTTTTCTTCACCTTTTACATAAATTATAGAACATCTTGCGTTGGCTTTTATAAAATTGCAAACGCTTTGAAATGAAACTGATCCAGCAGTCCAGCTTAGGTGATGATAGTTTTTTGTTAGCCACTTTGCTTCTCTTTGCTATTCTATTGATAAGCATTTGATATCAAATGGGGGTTTTATAATGAAATTGTTATATTCGTAATTGTTGAAAACAATTGCTACTTCTTTTGCGATGAAACCATTTGAATTACTTTTGAAACCTTGTACGTCTATGAAAATTATATTGTTTTCCATATTAGTCAATTTATAAGACTTTTCGAACTTGTCCTTTGATGGGTACATATTCTATTATACGATCATGAATAAGAATACAGTAAGCTGATGTTTTTGCTGCAATATTAGTTGCTGTTTCAAATTCTATTTTTATATCAATCGGTCCATTATTGAGTGATTCATTCTGATGACTGACATCTACTACAATAATAGGAGCTTTTGTCTTAAACTCTGGTGCAGTTAGAAGCGGTTGAGATTCTTTCATATAGTAGCTTTGTTGAAATCTTAGATACATGTCATATAGAATTGCATATCGTTCATTTTTGAACTTTATGTTAAGGTCATCATATGGATATGAGACTGAATTTAAATGTACTTTTAAATTAGTCAAATCACAATGAACAAACTTATTTTCTTGTTGAAAAGCAATCAATACAAAACGAGGGCGTTCTCTATTTGCAGCCAGTTTAACATTCCAAATGTGGCTAGTTCCCATATTTAATTGTGGATTGACATGACAATCCCAACTGCGAAATGCCATAGGTATAGAAGCACCATTGTTAATAATTTTAATCATATTCAATTTGCTAAAGTCGGATAATTGTACATGTGGGATTCTCCATGAGATTAGTGAAATTGTAAGCTTAGCTTTTTTAGTAGAAACACTCGAGCGTACAAGATCTTCGTCGTTCTTATTGCGCAAGAGTATCAATTCATGTTTTCCATTTAGTATAACTTTGTTGTAGTCTTCAGCGAATCCTAGAAGCATTTTTAGAGGTACATAGAAATTGAAAAATCCATTTACAAGAGTGACATCGTCAATTTTGTTCCATCCAGCATTTTGCATCACATTGCTTTCTGTTGGTGACATAGAAACCAAATTTTTTATGGTGCTTGTGGCTCCTAAATATCTTGTATGATCAATTTCAATTCCATTGAGCTCATAGCGAATTTCATCAAATAGATATGCCACAAAGTTGTTTTTTAATATAAAGTTGTCCGATGATGAAGAAGATTTAGAGTTATTATCATCAGCAACAAAACCTTCTACATAAATGTAGCTTTCACTGGGTAGCACGTACAAATCTTGATTTTGTATTGAAATTCTAATTTCATCATTATTGTTGTAAGATTGTAAGTATGGTACATATGTATGATAGTCCTTTTTGATTATATTCTCATCAGACAAGGGCTTATCTAAGACATCTATTATTGAACTCATTTTGTCTTCAATTTAAAATTCAAGGACTTTAGAAAATTTTTATTTGATGTTGTTAATGCTTTCTGTTGTACTGATCGCTTTAATGTTGATGTTGTTCTTGTTGCTATATTTTTTAAGGTATTTGTGTTGTATATTAGCATTATTTAGTTGGCCTTAAATGTATTCGTATTGTAATTTCCTCTCCTCGGAAATTAATTAAATCACCGTGTTGATCAACTACGCGCAGCGCTAGTGAACTTATCTCTCTGGTGTTCACAGGTAAATAGATAAGATTTCTTGGAACCTCATCTATTTTATAGCCTGGAGGCACATTAATCGGAAATTCATGAAGTGTATGCGATTTGGAGCTATTCATATATGTGTTAATAGCGATACTACTTTCAACTCACAAGAGATTTACTTTAAAAATATTAACTGGAAGATCTGAATAATAATATTGGTTTGGTGTTAGGATTTTGCTATTGAATCCTAAAAGTTTTCCAATTGTATTGTCTTTATTAAAATATACAGTATCCTTGGAACTATTAACTTTAACTTGCATTGTATTGTTATTAGCTTCAATAAAAATCTTATTTGCTGGACAGAGTAGTTTGTATTGCTCTTCTATAAAATCAACTATATCATTTAGTTCGTAAGATCCAATTGGTATTTCTATTGTATATTCTCCTATATGAAACATATTGTTGTAGGTGTCTACATTTGGAATACTGTTGTATGAATGAAAATCAGTTAGAGCACACTCATATGCATCATGTAATTCAATAGGAGGAAAGTAACTAGCAGATAATTCTGATGAGTTAGAGCTCAGAGTAAGTGTTATTGACATTATAACAGACTGATTACAATTAAATAAAGTTTAGTAGACAGTATGGTTTATAAGCATAATTTACATATTTATTTCATTTTCTTATTTTAAAATTAACATTTGTTTCTTAATATTAATGCTATTATTGTTTTGCTATGATGTTGTTGTTGATTTAGTTTTTCTTTCATCTATAATATTTCATCTTTACTTATCCAAGAATTGTGTTGATTAGAAAATCCCAGCCATTTAACATATACCTCCTTCCCTTTAATTTTAAGCACCTTTTCAACTAGATATGTATTTGGAAATCTGGTTTTTGAAAGTTCGTCAGTATAGAATCCACCTTTAATAGGATTACCAAGATAGTCTTCTAATATGTATGTTGCAGGATTTGTATTTTGAACTCTTGTAATTGTAAAAATTTCTGTAGTCCAATTTGGAGTATAACCTTTTTCAAATGTATGCTTATATTTGCTTATGCGTACATGATCTCCTACATTAAATTTTGACATTTTATACATTTTCATATGACTGTATACTGTATTTAGCAGCTTTTCCTCATTTGTTGAGTTGACTTTAATTGGAGGCATTTTAATGGTACGATGAACTTTTCTATTGTAGGTATTAAGTAAATCTTTGTATATATCAATCCACTTATAAGAACCATTATAGCTAAATTCTTTCCACATCATTCCTTTTAGTGTTCTATTAAATCGTTCTACTATTGATGCTTTCATAATGCTATATGTTGAGTAGTGATTAATGTTGTATTTATGCATTAATTTTTCAAAGTGTTTGTTGAAAAATTCTTTACCATCATCTGTTTGTATGTTTTTTGGTATTCGCCCCAATTCAAAAATATTTTCCATTGCGTTAGTTGTTTCAAGTGCAGTTTTTGTTTTTAGTGGTACTGCCCATGCAAATTTTGAGAATGTGTCAATTATAGTCAGCAAAAATCGATAATTTCTATTTTCTTTAGAATAGTTCCCCATTTCAACTAAATCAGCTTGCCAAAGGTCATCTATTCCTTTCATTATAACTCTGCGACGCACAAAATGTTTTCGTGCTTGCTTATGGAGTTCGTTTACTAAATTTCTTTTTGAAGACATTAAGTTGTTTTTAGAGATTTTTTGAAGAGTGTTGTGATCTAGTTGAAGCACTTTCAGCTATTGATATAAACATGTAATTTTCTAATCTATAAATTTTCTCATTAAGCTGTTCAATTTGTTCTTCAAAGGATGTTTTAATTTTTAGAATATCTTTTTCAATTTTATAATTTTCTTCTATATCTAATTTTGTTTCGCGATGTAGATCCTCAATTTGTATTTGAATATTTTCTTGAATTATAGTACTGTCTCTCTTAAAGTATGCTAATAATTTCTCTTCTAGTTTTTCGATTTGAGTTTGCAGAAACAATTTATTGATAACATCGTTTTCCTCCACAGCTTTTGCAACATTTTTGATCCTTTTGTTTTGGACATCAATGTTGTTGTTCGTATCCACAAAGAACCCCAGCAGTTTAGGTGCATTTTTCAAAGAAACTATGTTGCTAGTATCGTTTAAATAATGTCCAAATTTATCAACAGACATGCTTTATATACTTTATTAAAGTTAATGTATTATATTAGCTTCACGTAGTTCTTCAATAATTGATATAATCTCGTTATTGTGATTATTATGACCTGCAGCTTGTGATGCGAGCAAGAGTCGAAGTCGATCTACTAGCTCATTTGGATCATCCCAGTATATATAGTTGGGCTTATGGATGTTAAATTCCATCATTCCATCACCTAAGTAGCTACCTTTTGGCTTAGATCCTGTTGATTCGGGTAAATTATCCTGGTTTTTCTCGTCAATAAATTTCTTAATAATATGTTTATATTTATATCCTCTAGTAACCTTAATTTGACCATCAGGTTTATAGTCTCTTCTATATGTATTAGTAGTAATTAAAATCTTTTTATATATTTCGAGTTCAAATTTATCATAATTTTTTGGTATTTTATAAAACATTAGAGAAAATAGTCCAGGTGTTAGAGCCCATATTTGGCCACCAACTTGTATTTTATGTTCACTAAGTGTAAGTTTACTATCACCAAATTTCCATTCATTATTGAAATCTTTATGTGGACCATAGTTTGTATCTAATTCATTATTTCCTTCCAAGACTGATAAATCAGTATAAGTATCTTCTGTATTGGAAGTTTGTGAGTAAAAATCATCTTCATCATCATCATCATCATCATTTTTAGTATTAGTTTCGTTAAATAAGGTGGTATTATCAAATATTGTTCCTTCTGCTAGTTTCTTTGGTGTACTTGTCTCTATCTTGAGTGATGGTTTTTCAGACTTTAAACTTGTATTATTTTCAAATTCTGTCTTCATTTTATTTTCTTCTTTAATTTTTTTAGAACTATTTATGAATTCTTTGAGTGGTTCTGTTATAGGTTTAAATGTATCTCTTAGTTGTTCACGTGTATCTATTTCACCAGTTTTTATACTACGAAGCTTTTTCTTCAAGACATTTCTTGTCAACACCAACTGTTTTAAAATTTTCTCATCCATGTTTAATAAATAAAAGGTATCAGCTTTTAGATCAGGTATCAGCTATTAGATCAGCTATCAGCTATCAGATCAGCTTATCAGGAGCTGGTTTGGTTTTCAGATCAGGTTATCAGGACCTGATCTGGTTTTCAGATCAGCTTTTCAGGACCTGGTCTGGTTTTCAGATCAGCTTTTCAGGACCTGGTCTGGTTTTCAGATCAGCTTTTTAGGACCTGGTCTGGTTTTCAGATCAGCTTTTCAGGACCTGGTCTGGTTTTCAGATCAGCTTTTTAGGACCTGGTCTGGTTTTCAGATCAGCTTTTTAGGACCTGGTCTGGTTTTCAGATCAGCTTTTCAGGACCTGGTCTGGTTTTCAGATCAGCTTTTCAGGACCTGGTCTGGTTTTCAGATCAGCTTTTCAGGACCTGGTCTGGTTTTCAGATCAGCTTTTCAGGACCTGGTCTGGTTTTCAGATCAGGTTATCAGGTATCAAATCAGCTTATTAGGTAGCTGGTCTGGTTTTCAGATCAGCTTATCAGGTATCAGATGAGGTTATAGCAAATAGATGTATCAAGCTTAAAGTTAGATTAATAACTAAAGTAAATGTTTATGAAGAGTAGTTTATATAGTTATGAAATAGTCAAATTGCTTTCTGTAGCGTCCATCATTTAATTCATTATCTTTGCTAATCACTAAAAATCCATATTTATCCTTCCAACACTCTCGACAAATCTCATGAAACTTTTCATAACTCATATCGCCACCAACATGATCTCTATAAACATGCTTCATATTCGTCTCATCTTGTTTAAACATTATAATAACATTGGCATTGTCTCTTATTAAATGCTTGGGAATTCTAGTATAAGTTTGACACAAGTAGAATGAATCGACATCCCTATGTCGCCCCATACAAAAATATGTACGTATATTATTCTGCTTTTCACATGCAACATCATCAAATATCATAATTGAATTAGTTTTAGCTTCGTCAGGTGGAATAACTGATTCATTATCTGTAAATGTATAATATCCCATTCCTTTAATTGGTGAAATTAGTTTCTTCAGGTATTCATATTTGGGTTGATATAGAGATTTTGAGTATAAATAGATGTTTTCAAACTTGAGTCCATTAGGACTTTCTAGTAAGCCAATCATAACATTAGTCTTTCCACAATTGGATGGTCCAACTATTAGAGCACGAATAGAATTTGGTAAGAGGGGGCTATGCTTTATTTTTGAAGTGATGTTGACTGAATCGTCAATATTACGAACTAAAATATTTTTATGTTGTTTCACTAACTGCATTTTTGTAACTAAATACATTTTATAAATGTTACCTCTTATTATAGAAAAAATTAGATAATATGGTTATACGATATCAGAAAACGTTTAGTCATAAAAACACCTTCGTTGGAGGAGGAGGTATAGTAGATAAAATAATAAACTCTCTACCTGTTGAGCTTCATCTTCCGGGGTATCAGTACTGTGGACCTGGAACAAAACTACAAAAACGTTTAAATCGAGGTGACAAAGGTATTAACTTATTGGACTCTGCTTGTAAAAATCACGATATTGCGTATTCAAAAAATAAGGATTTAAGTACTAGACATAAAGCTGATAAAATACTTGAAAATTCAGCTTGGAATCGAGTTTTAGCAAAAGACAGTAGTCTTGCAGAAAAATCATTTGCATATATGGTTACTAACGCAATGAAAACCAAAACTAAATTTGGTATGGGTGTGGAGAAAAAGAAAAATGTTAAAAAGAACAAGCCAAATGATAAAAAACTGTTTAGAACATCAATTATAGCTGCAACAAAAATACTAAAGAAGGAAAAACCATTAGATATTAACTCAGCTATTAAAATTGCACGAAAAACTATTAACAAATCATTAAAAGGAAGAAAGTCTCAAATTGTAGTTCCACGTGTAATACGTGTTCCAAAAATCGGTGGTTTTTTACCTCTAATACCGATTTTAACTGCTCTGGGTGCAATTGGTAGTCTAACAACTGGGGGTGCTGCCATAGCTAAAGCTGTAAATGCAACAAAGAATGCAAAAAATCAACTTGATGAAGCAACTAGACATAATAAAGCGATGGAATCTATAGCAGTGGGAAAAGGACTTTACTTAAAACCATATAAAAAAGGTTATGGTTTAGTTCACAAAGAGGAATCAAAAAACTCTTAAAGATGCTGCCCAACAGACCACTATCTGATGTGGACCTAAACCGTTTCTCTATAAAAATTCCATATTTTAGAGGAGTTTTCATGTTGAATACTCTACCAAAACGAACAAAGAAAATTGAATGTGGAATAATCAACTTAGATGTATCAACAGGACCTGGTACACATTGGGTAGCATACTATAAAAACAACAATGAAAAAGAATATTTCGACAGCTTTGGAAACTTACAACCTCCTTGGGAAGTAGTCAAATATCTTGGTGCAAATATAAAATACAACTATAATCAGCATCAGAATTTCAATACATTTACCTGTGGACATTTATGTCTTAAATTTCTTTATGAAATAACTGAAAATATTAAATAAAACACAAAAATTTATATTTTACAAAACTCTTTAATGTCTTTTTATTCATAATTTAAAATACATAATTAATATATTATTGCCAAACAGGAAATTGGGAATTTTGAATTAGAAATTCACTCAGCTCACTCTCGACAATTAGGTTTTCTTCACCTTCTCTACTTAGGCAATATGATCCGCTCGAAAGATCTTTGATATCGTCATCAGTTAAAATATTATATCGTTTCGGCAGGAACATTATGTGTTTATTCATTTCAACTTTTAGGGTTGGTCCATATTTAGTTGTTACACGTAACACATTTCGAATTGTATATTTCGTTGAAGAATCAAGCTCCTTTACGTGGATTAAAGTTTTGTTATTTAGAGCATTAAATTTTGCAATTAGATTTGTTGTGGAGTCCATTTTTTTATTTTTTATATTTTATTTAGATACTTCTTGTCACTCTGAATGTTTAACTGGAAATAATCTTAAAAGTAGCGATGATGACTTCAAAAAGGCTAATCGAAAATAATTGTGGTGAAATAGTAAATAAGTGGGGGATAGTGATAGACAGAAAGAGATAGTTATAGAGAGAAAACGGTTTGAGAGAGATAGAGTAGTAAAAAAGAAATATGGAATAGAGAGAAAAGGGTTAGAGAGAGATAGACTGCTAAAAAGAAATATGACATAGAGATGATAGTATAGATATTTTAAAGAACATATAGATATTTTAAAAATTTATAGAACAAATTAGTCTTAAAGGAACCTTCCAACATTCATCATCATTCATTCATCAGCAAATAAAATGAGTCAAATTAGACGTACTCTTAACCAATTTATAAGAGATTTTGAAAGCTTCAGGCTTTTTGATCATTGGGAGATGATAAAATGTTTCCAAAATATGCTGGATGAGAACGAAGAATATGGTGTCATGGAAGATGAAGACAACACTGAAGGACACTTCCCCAGCTGTCCTTGGTATCATCCTGAGTGTGAGGAGGGACCTGATACTTGCAGATGTACCATATATTTTTTAAGAAAAAATATACTAGAACATCTAATAATTGGCTATTACGAAATGTTTGCATCATTATAAATAAATTAAATAAAAATGAAATAAAATTGTATAAATAATAAAATAAAATTGAATTATGAAAATATTCCTTGATTTGTATTATTTTTTTCTAAAGGAAAACTAGGAATCATCTGTTCGAATATAAAATAACAGAAACTTGTATGTAGTGAAAAAATATGAGGATTTTATCCGATTATCTAAATTATTTCTCTTTATGAAAATATCTAATTGAATTTCATAATATTGTGAAATTCAATTTCTCTTGTGCAGAACCTCTCAAAGAAAACAAGTCTGTGCATGTTTAAGTAACCTGAAAACAAGACTGTGCATGTTTAAGCGACATGAAAATAAGAATTTGTAAATAAGCAAAAACACAAATTTTTTTGATCCAACGAAGTAAAGCCAATAAAGAAATAAAAAAACCACTCACATTTTCCATTTTTTTTCAATAGTTTATTTACAATAACTTTTCTTAATAAATAGGATTTAAATACAAAAATATTTCTTAGACTTTTTTACATTCATTTTAACAACAATAAAATAATTTTTCTTATTAAATAAGATTTTATATACATCAATTTTTCTGATTAAATAGGATTTTATATACAATATTTTTTCTTAACTAATTAACTAAGATTTTCTTGCATTTTAGCAATCTCATCTAGCAACATGTCAAGTTCGTATTCAGGGTTAGTTTCCTTAATACGAAAATGATACCATGCATAAGTGTTTATATTATTTGATCTAATTTTTCTCTTATCATCTCCATAGCTTAATACTACCTTATTTAGTTCACTAGTATATAATTGATGTAGTTTAGATTTAAATGTTAACATACTATCATACACATTAATCTTATTAAATAGGCAATTCTTATATGTAGCTAAACTATATTTATCTAATATGGCTCTCTTTACCCCCTTCGATTTTTTAATATCATCTTGGTTTTCTACACTAAATGAATACATTTTTGAGCGCAGCCCAACAAACTCTGTCATTATCTTACCGCAATTTTCATCCTTCATCATACCAATTACTTTTTTATTTACTATTGGGAAATTATAAATATTGTCTGTAGGATAGTCCGATGTGTCAAATTGTTCATGAATGTCATTTTTTATGTCAGCGTAAAAGTCATCAGTCTTTATTGAATATATAAAAGAGTCAGTATCCATATAGTTTAATGAGAGGTTTGTCTTAAACTTAGGTTGCATGTACCCGTAATGGAAATTATACATTTTCCATTTGGACAGCTCGAGTACACAAAATCCTAAGTAAATTGGTTTATTGTAGCAGGTTTTGACTCTAGTCATTTCGATTGCTACAAGATCTTCAGAAAATATAGATAAACTATGAAAATTTGGTTTTGATATCCAATCTTGGGCTCCTAAATGATTGCAATTCGTCCTCTCCCAATTATTAACAATTTTAACATCTCTCCTCTTATCCACATTTTCCATGGTTTTACCATACACTGCATTATTAAGTAGTTTGAAAAAATTTTTTTCAAAAGCATTTTTAGCAGTGGCTCTATGTCTGGTATTTAGGTCAATATAGCCTTTTAACCATGGAGATTGTTTAAATGCTAGAATACGATGAGTTTTCTTTAAAACTAAACCATATTCTAAGCACTGTTTTAGAACTCTAAAGTGTATCACATATGATTGCTTTGTAGAGAAATCGGTTATCAACTTGCTATACTTCGCTTGCATAGGTTTCTTATTTTCAGCGCAAAAGAAGTAGCAATTGTTTTCAACAATTATGAATATAACAATTTCATTATAAAACCCCCATTTGATATCAAATGCTTATCAATAGAAAAGCAAAGAGAAGCAAAGTGGCTAACAAAAAACTATCACCACCTAAGCTGGACTGCTGGATCAGTTTCATTTCAAAGCGTTTGCAATTTTATAAAAGCCAACGCAAGATGTTCTATAATTTATGTAAAAGGTGAAGAAAAAAGACGATGGTTGGAAAAAATTTTATGCCGAAAAATTTCTAACGTTGAGGATATAGGCTGCATCAACTTTAAACAAATGGAAATCAAGTATCCAGAATATTTTTATTGTAATTATCATAAATTTGGTGCTTGCGCACTAAAAAATGCTATTTTACTAACAAAAGAAATGTCTTGCATTAATTAAACTTTTTCACTTTTTAAAATATTAATGTATATATCATTATAAAATTTTATAAAATTTTAAACAATAAATGTATCAAAAATAAAATGAAATACAAGTGTTTTCTTATTTAAAATACAAACTACATAAAGGAAAGAGAAGGAAGTGAGGGGAAGGAGAAATTAACTTTTTTGCTTACTTGCAAATTCTTGGTTTTTGTTTCTCTGCTGTTGAGTGTACTTAGTTTGCTGCTTTAAAATAATCGTAGACAAAGAAAATGATTACCTTGCAAAATATATATGTATTCTACAAAATATTCCACGCACAAGTACCCACGATCACACATTCATACATGCACACATACATGCACACATACATACATACACATACATACATACACATACACATACATACATACATACATATTTCTTAAACAAATACACAAAATATTAAATTACCCGCGACTATCAAGCTGGACCCCCCACACACAAGTATGGGTGTTCACATACATGTGAACACAAGTATGGGTGTTCACATACATGTGAACACATAAATAAATATTTTCTCTGATATTACTGATATAGTATTACGATAACAAATTTCTACAGTCTGGCAACACTGGCAATTTTCCCTTTGGTATTAGAAAATAATAATCATGTTTTGCCGTCGGCATTTGGAAAAAATAACAATCATGTTTTGCCGTAGGCATTTGAAAAAAAATTCATATATTGCCGTAGGCATTAGGAAAAATATTCATATATTGCCGTAGGCATTAGGAAAAATATTCATATATTGCCGTAGGCATTAGGAAAAATATTCATATATTGCCGTAGGCATTAGGAAAAATATTCATATATTGCCGTAGGCATTAGGAAAAATATTCATATATTGCCGTAGGCATTAGGAAAAATATTCATATATTGCCGTAGGCATTAGGAAAAATTAATTTTCACAATTTCACACCCATTAGTATTAGGAAAAATCATTTCATGATTTTCCCTTCGGCATATATACTTATGAAATCTTAATCTTATGAAACCCCTTAATCCACCCCACAAACATACACACATACAAATTCCCACGGTCATAAAAAACTGGACTTATTAAACCACCCTCGTATGTATTAAACAAACAAAACCCCTTATGTAAACAAAAAATTCCTTATGTAAACAAAAAGTTGGACGGACTTATTGACCCACCCTCGTAGGGTATCAAATTTCACAAATTTCCAAGAATTTTAAAATTTGGGTAATTAAAATTTTAAAATTTCAAAATTTTAATTGGCGCAGCATCCCCATTTCCCTACTACTTACGGTTTCCAAGATATGTATATTACATGGGATTTTAAAATGTTTCGTTGCTCGTTTTGGAACACCCTTTAATTTTTATCTCTCATGTATTTGTTGTTGTAGCGGCTAAGGGTCTACACACTCTGTTCAAATTTCAGGTCAGTAGCTCTTACGGTTCCCTAAAAATGAACTAAAATACATTTTATTTATCATTTTAAGAGAAAAAGTGCATTGATTATTTAAAAAACACCTTTGTACATAAAATTTAATTTAATAATAATTTAGATTAAAAACTAATGCAATTAATCATTTAAAAATATTATGCATTTTTATACGAACACTAGTTTTCAATAACATTTCTTGCAGTAATATGAACTTTGTGTCTTAAAAATATCTTGAGTATTCCGTTATTTTCTATCAAATTAATGACTCAAATCAAATATCCTTTTGATTATTTCATTTATTTAATACGGCCGCAATGCAAAAAAATCGTACAAGAATTGGGTTCATTTTTTAAACGCTGAGGCTATACGAATATAAACTTTGCAAACCGTACGTATTTTCTAATAGATTTCCAATTCACCAGTGATAAAAAAAGAAAGAAAAAGATCGAGTTAATAAAATCTAAGCTTTTTTGATTGCAAAAACGATCTTATGTGAGATATCATGCATGCACACATTTTTATATGGCTCCATGTATTACATCCATATATTTCATATATTAGTCCATATATCAATTCATATATAATACTTTTGCTATATATAATATATACATTTGCATACATGAATTCATACATATTCCTATATATTTATATACATTCATATTTTAAAAATATATGGACCATACGTATTTTTTTTAGCTGGGTCTTCACATTGGATCCATATATATAAATAAGATGTAATATATGGAGGCATATAAAAATGTATGCATACTAGAGTGGCCATAGTGGAATATTTTTTGAAAAGTTAAATTTTTCGCACTGAAAAATATGAGGTTGGGGATAAAAATAATTATGCATATTTTAAATTTATTTTTTTTTAGTTCCGAGTACCTCCGGGTTGAGCCCAAAGTTTTATTATATTACCCGTTCATTACTATTTTTGTTCCTGTTTATATTTGAATAACAAAAAAATCTGACTGTATGTTCCCAACTGTATTTCTTCGATACCTATCATAATTACCTTTCCAACGAGCCACAATAGTATGCAGCTAAACTACGGATAAACTTGCCCGGAATACCCTAAAACCAAAGTTCCAAAAAATAGGTGAATTTTTTAATTTTTTTATTTTTATTGTTGATAATATTGTACTAATGATGATTTTTGTGCGATGAAAAGTTTTTTCTGTAGTGCTCCACAACTTGAAGCAAATACTGCTTATCCTCTTCCTCGTATGTCAATGCCCGATTGAAATCTGTAATTAGTTTTATTGCTCTTTCTGCCGGGTCATTTACAACGGTTAAGTGATGGCATTATCGTTTTGCGGTGCAGTATTTTTCTTGATCCTTCCAAATTGATGGATCCAATTCAAAAAATGTCACATCGATTTGTAAACGATGGAAAAAACGCTTGGTTCTAGGAGTGACGAAAGAACTTACATCCTTATTTTCAAACGACTTCACTTGTTCTAGCGTTAAGTTTAATTTTTTCGGAATAACTTCGTCATTTTCGTCATCATGATTGCCAAGAGCTTCAACCATTTTCCGCTTTACTTCAATAAATATTATTTCATTGAAAAATGCAAGAGCAACCGCCTCTTCCGATAAATACCATAAATGGTTTTTGATTTTTGACAATAAGGTATTTCAAGCATTTAGATCAAAATATGAAATAGCGTCTTTAATTAATTGCGCGGTGCAGATACAGCGTTAACGCATCCGAACCAGATCTGGGCAAAGTGCATTACTTTTGCATTAGCATTAAATTAAAAAAAACAATGCAAATGAAAATTTAATTCATTAGTACTAAATCATATGCTTTTAGTGCACTATATTTTGCATTAAACTAAAATCTTCTCAAAGTAATGCATTAATATTGCATTGACATTAAATTTGATATTTTTAATGCACTATTTTTTGCATTGAATTAAAATATCCACACTAATATTGCATTAGCATTAAATTTCAAATTTTTAATGGACTAGTTTTTGCATTGAATTAAAATTACTTCAAGGTAATGCATTAATATTGCATTGGCACAAAATCACACGTAAAAATTGCACTGATTTTGCATTGCCACTAATGAAGTAATGCAATATGATTGCATTGTCGCTAAAACCTATTGTACATAATAAAATTAAACAAAGGATGAACAAAACAAATAAATATTAAAAAATACAGTAAAGCTCACAGAAGGGTAGATTCGTAGATTAGACTTGTTAGAGATCGGTTGTTTTACAAATTTTGCTTATTAACAGGCCTGTTATTTTCATGCACTATAAAATCTAAGTTATGCACATAAAAAATGCGCCATAAAACCTAAAACACACTATTGAAGTAAATGAGCGATATGTAGTTAACAAATAATAAATATAACCACAGCCAAGGCGTGTTCATGTACGAGGTGCTGTCAAGTTAACAGGTACAATTAAAGTACTAGACTTTATTTTGTTGCAGAAATGACAACAGCATTGCAACAAAAACATAGAAGCTGACCGTCTAAAATAAAACACAGACAAACAAATCAAAGACAACATAGGCAAAATTAATGTTACCATATAGTGAAACATTGGCATTTTTAAATTGTACCAAGTAACTCGCGATTATGCCACGGTACCAACGAGGTCAAAAATTTACCATAAAAAGTACAATTTTACCATGATTTCAATCCGTGATGCGAACCACAAAACCACTCTCTTGCCTCTCTCACCTACAAACTGGCACGTTATGCCATCACAATTGTTCTCGTGTGTGAAATGCTAATGGGTAATACAATAAAACTTTGGGCTCAACCCGGAGGTACTCGGAACTAAAAAAATAACAATTTAAAATATGCATAATTATTTTTATCCCCAACCTCATATTTTTCAGTGCGAAAACTTTTAGATTTAACATATTTTAATTTTTCTATATAACGCTATGGCCAGTCTAATGCATACATGCATACATTATGTTTTTTAGTTCGTTTTATATTATTTATCCAAACAAATGTTTCATCAAATATATATGTATATATATATATATATATTTTTTAGCTTCCCAGCTAAAAAAATATTTCTGATCCATATATTGTTAATATATGAATATATATAAACATATATGATTTTAATTATATTTATTTGACCTTTTTTTTTGTTTATTTATTTTTGTTAACGAAATATTGAAAAAAATAATTACAACTTAATTAAAACGACCTCGAGCTTAACAAACAAAAATAAATAAACATACATATATGAATATGTATGAATTCATGTGTGAAAATTTATGGGGTTATACATGGTAAAACTATTATATATGAATTGATATATGGACTAATATATAAAATGTATTATAATATATGAGCTCATATATGGATGGTTAGGTTAGGTTAGTCTGGGTGGTCAAAGGACCTCGCATAGACCAAGATTGATCCTTAGCGATACCCAAAAGTGATAAGAAATCTGCAAGTATGGCGGCCTAGTTCGCGGTGCCTGTATCGAATGACTCCCACACAGATTTAGCAAACCTTAGCAGCCTACACATTTCTATTCCCGATACAAGATCAATACTACGAAAAGTGTGATCACCAAGGCAATCATATATAGTGCGGCTTAGAGACGGACAGTGGCACTGTAGATGTTCTACTGTCTCAATTACCCCGGGTTCCTTACATTTCCTGCAGGTGCCGTCAAGTATTTGTCCTATTTTGACGGCATATGAAGCCGTCCAACAGTGTCCAGTTAATATCCCCACTAGAAGTCTACAGTTTCTTCTGGTTAGTGATAAAAGGAATTTAGTCGATTTGGGATCATAGGAACTCCACATGATTTGAGAAGTTTTACAAGTTTTCGTCGCACGCCAACTTTCCTCCGCTTCTTCCTTCATCTTAGAGTCTAAGATCCCTTTCACGTGCTGAATTGGTGTCCGAACATATACCATTTCTTCCACAGGTAATTGGATTCCCCTTTTGGCCAGTGTATCTACCATTTCGTTTCCCTCAATCCCCATGTGTCCTCGTACCTAAAAAACATGTACTTGTCTGTTAGCACATAACCTATTTAGGGCATTCCTACACATGAGCACAACCGAGGAGTAGTTACAGTCTGCTGAAATAGCCTTAATTGCTGCTTGACTGTCTATATATACATATATTCACACGCGCATTCATGGTTTGAGGGGTAAAAGCTAATTCTGCAGCCATTTTGGCTGCATAGATTTCCGCCTGGAATATGCTACAGTAATCAGGAAGTTTATAAGATTCCTCTATACTGAGCTCTGGGCAGTAAACCGCAGCTCCTACCCCTTCATCCATCTTTGAACCATCAGTGAAGAAATTGAAACTATGCCCCCTATAGTTAAGACCTTCGAGATAGCCTTCTTCCCTTATAGTGATCTGTGGTTTTTCAAGAAAGTTAATTTCTGGAATGATGTAGTCCGAGCTACACTCCATGTCTTCCAGCAATTTACCGTGACCAAATGGTTTGTACGACATCTGTCCTGTTATTCTCAGTCGGATTACGGACTTGCATGCCGCGTTCAAAGCGGTTAGTTTTATTGGTTTAAGGTCCAACATAACATCTAAGGCTGCAGTAGGTGTACTTTTCAGAGCTCCATTGATCCAGAGTTCTGCCAGTCTCTGGGTGTTTTCTAACTTTTTTAGGTATGCTTTCGTGTCAGTATATGGAAATTATTTATTTATTTATTTATTTACAAATTTGTTATAATAAAATTACAATAAATTAAAAGCTAAAAGCACTAGCAACAATGGCTATCGGCTTATTATTTCCTCAATAGAAGAATGCATGCACTCATACATATACATATGTACATATCAATGCACATATGTATAATATACATGTACATGTACATATATTTCGAAAGTTAATACTAAGGATCACAAATTGAAATTTGGTTGTGCAAAGAAGTTTTTTTATACCCTTTACCAAAAATGGAAAAGGGTATATATAGGTTTGTCATTCCGTGTATAATTTCCATAATTTCAATTTGCGACCAAAAAAATATATATATTCTGGGTCCTTATGAATAGCGATGACGAATAAGCGATGTCCGTCTGTCCGTCCGTCCGGTGTACGTGAAATCGGTTTTCCGAAGCTCCCAGAAAAGCTAGAGACTTCATTCTTGGACTGATGTATCAAAAATGGTCCAACTTAGATTGGTATTGAAATTCAGCAAAATCGGGCAGACGATTGCAGAGCTGGAAAACGTAAACTATATTTTGCCATATAAAAGTAACTACCGAAAACAAATTTTTATTATTTTTTTTTAATAAATAAATTTATTTTACACTTCAGTACGACTAAAATTGGTATTTTAAATTAAAAAAAATATAAAAAAAATTAAAAAGACGTTTCCAGGGTTGGAAAACTTTAACTTTTTGTTTTATGTAAAATTAACTATGTCTAAAACTATATTAGTATTTTCTCGAAAACCGTAAGAGCTACAGACCTGAAATTTGGACACAGTGTGTAGACCTTTGGCCGCTACAACAACAAATACATGAGAATTGGAAATTAAAGGGTGTTCCAAAACGAGCAACGAAAAATTCTAAAATCCCATGTAATATACATACAGTTGTATGTATGTTTGTATATACATTTGAAATTTGTAAGGTTAGTGTATTTTTATACAGACTACAAAAATTAACACTAAAATTTCAAAAAATTTAAATTAAAGGGTGTTCCATCAGTTAATGCAATTTTGACTATGCAATTTTGACAACTTGCTGTATCTTGGAAACCGTAAGAGCAAAACTCTTGAAATTTTCAAAAACGGTAAAACTAAAAATCAAGGAATTATAAAATCGCCAAACCGAAAAAAATCGCGAAAAACAAAAAAAAATCGCCAAAACGAAAAATACCCCAAAAAACATGAAAAAATCGCCAAAATGAAAAAAAACCCAAAACAGGAAAAAAACGACAAAATGAAAAAAAATCGCCAAAATGAAAAAACCCCAAAAAAGAGAAAAAAATCGCCTAAATAAAAAAACCCCAAAGCAGGAAAAAACGCCATAATGAAAAAAAAACCCAAAAACAGAAAAAAATCGCCATATTAAAAAAAAACTTCTAGGACTAAAATAAATCGCGAAAAACCGGAAAAATTGCTTAAATAAAAAAAAATCGCCAAAATGAAAGAAAATCGCCAAAAAGAAAAAAAATCGCCAAAATGAAAAAAATCGCCAAAACGAAAAAAAACTCAAAAAACAGAAAAAAGTCACCAAAATGAAAAAAAAGAAAAAAACTCCTAAATAAAAAAACCCAAAAACAGAAAAAAATCGCAAAAATGAAAAAAAAAATCGTCAAAATGAGAAAAATCTACAAAATGAAGAAAATTCCAATAACAGAAAAAAATCACCAAAATAAAAAAAACCTCAAAAAACCGGAAAAAATCGCCAAAACGAGAAAAAACTGAAAAAATCGTTTAAACTGAAAAAAAACTTCAAAAAAGCCTACCTTTCGTGCGCGATTCAAAGTCGCACTTTACTGAAGTTTTTAATATTAAAGGAATTAAATGAAACTAATAGCAGATTTTGTAAAAAATTTTGTTTCTAAACGTTTCAAATTTGTATGAAAAATAACGAAAATTCTTTCCAAAAAATATTTTTTCCATACAAATTTCAAAACGAAAAAATCGTTTGAATTTACAAAATCTGACCTTAAGTTTTTCCTTATTTCGTTTTTGCTTTTTTCACTTAACATATTTTATGTATTTTTTAAAGAACTAGATTGGTATCAATAATCAAAAAAATCCAAAATTATGACTCCAGGGTTGGAAAACTCACACTTTTTGTGTTATGTAAAATTAAATAGGTCTAAAATTTTTTTTCTTTTTCTTTATAAATTGAATATATTTTATGCTTCTGAAAGAAAATTACAGCTCCAAAGATGGAAACTTTAAAAAAATGATGAATTTTTTCACAAAACAAATATGTATGTATGTGTCTGTATACTATATATATATGTACGTACGTTGGTAAAGGGTATATAAGATTCGGCACAGCCGAATATAGCACTCTTACTTGTTTTTAAATTCAAAGACTTTATTAATATTATTATTAGTTGGAGTTTTTAGCAAATCAACGATGTTGGATGATTTATAAACCGACATACGTAAGTTTTAGATGGCCGAAGAACTGTTAATGGTGAAGAGCCACAGAAAGTGCATATTGGTTGTGGAGTTATGTTCATCAAATATTGATGAGGAAGACATGTATATGTTAGACGTAGCCTTGTGATGCATTTATTTTGTAAACAGTTGGTTAAATATGGCAGAATTAAGGGCTGTTTTGTTTGATTGAAGATCTTGTAGGGGTGATTGTATTTGTTCCATTTGCGTTCTAAGGACATATTAAATTTTGTGGTAGCACATCTAGTTAAACATTTTTTGGATTTTGGAATAAATAAATATGTTGGTTGTTGGTACACTGCTTTTGCAGTTTGGTCTGCTGCCTCGTTGCCTGTGATGCCAATTTGGCTTGAGATCCATAGGAGTTTAATCTTGTTACTCATTTTTAACCGACTTTAAAAAAAGAAGGAGGTTAACAATTCGTCTCTATTTTTTTTTAGGTGTGTAGGTTCATAACTCGGTGCATTTTAGACCGATTGTAAAAATTTTCTTGTTGTCTGAGAGGGTATAGCTTCCCATTGGTCCCAAAAAGTGGGAGGGGTCACGCCCACAAAAAGCTACAAATAATATAGATCTAGTTAAATAAAAGATTTTTATATATGTTACCTACAGTGCCGTTTCAAGTTGGTGCCAGTAATACTGGTACTAAACACATAGGAACATGCCCGGTAAAAAAAACTGCAACTAATTTGTATGTACATATGTATGTGCTTAGTTACCAATGTTGCTGGCACCAACTTCAAACGGCACTGTAGGTAACATATATAAAAATCTTTTATTTAACTAGATCTATATTATTTGTAGCTTCTTAGTGCTTATTTTTGAAGTCGGTTTAATTTTTTTTAAAGTTTTATTATTACTTTTTGTTGTATAGAAATAATTAGTCCGTTCTTATTGTTTTGATTTAACAGCATCAAATACGGAAAGACTTCCTGTGTGCAGTGTGAAATTTCGCAGAGTTGTAGGGATTCAATTACAGCTACGGCTTCGGCAAAGCCGACGTGTTATGTGGTCTTTGAACCGTCTGTGAAGATGAATTGCCATCCATTCTTCCTGTATTCGCTGTACATTTCGTTAAAAAAGGATTTGAAAACTATGGGATTTATGTTATTTTTGTAAACATTTTGGAAGGTTTTTAAAAAGTTGTTGGGATCAAGAAGCCATGGGCGGCGACTTTCCAATGTAGGAGAGTATTCAGTTATGTTGTATTTTTTTTGCAGTCTTGAGGATATTGCAGAGGGTTGACGGATGATTTAGTATTGTTTTCCTCTTTTTTTAACAGGCGTATAGGTTTATGAAAAAGCGTTGAGTTGGAGCAGCTGATTATGTGCAGTAGACGGTGCAATAGTCTATTGGCGCGAGCACGAAGGGATTCAAAGCCAAATTCTGCCTGCATGTTCGTGATGGGTGTCGTAGGAAAAGCTCTCGAACTGGTTCTAATGGCAGCATTTATAATGTTTTCGATCATTTTAAAAGTTGTTTTGGAAGTCTTATTGTAGATTATTAGGCCGTAATAGATTTTTGACTATATAACTGATCTCACTAATCTTAGCAGACTGTTTGTGTACATTTGACTTTTAACTGATGATAAAAACTTAAAGATATTTCTGTGGCAATAAGGAAAAAGTGCTTAAGTCATATTTTACTGTTTTACAGGATAGCACTTTTAAGTGTTCAACTCGGTTTTAAGAAATTTATTTATTTTGCAGTTAAATTGGGAAATTCTCTGTTAACCTTTATTTTTTAAGCAAACATCGTTCTACACACTATAAGGAATATATTTAAGTTGAAATGCACCAAAATATAACCTAAATTAAGCAATTATTCCAAATGAGATTAGAAGTCTAAAAAAGATAAGTCGCAAGTGATAGTGCTATAACTTCCTCAAAAATCACACAAATAAATTGAGATATGGACCAGGGCTATCTTCGAATATGCAGATCACGGTGTTACCATTAACTTAAAATAAGCTTATCTCGACTTAAGCAGTTCTTCCTTTTAGCCACAGATTTAATCTACTAGCTAAATTTTTTTTTAAATAATTACAATGATTCTTAATGTTATATTTACTGTTAAAATTATGACCTAAAATTTTACAATGGTTTACATTTTGAATAGTAGAATTATTAAAATTTATTTTTATTTCATTACAATTGCGTTTTTTGGAAATGTGCAGACGACATGTTTTTTCAAAGGAGATATCTGCTCCAGCAGATTTTGACCAATTGTCAATTTTAAGTAAAATTTCTTGAAATATTTGAGAGAATTTTTAATTTTTTAGGTGGCTTAGGTTCTCGAAGGCAATTATGAAAAGAGTTACGGATAGGGGTGATCCTTGGAGAATACCATTATCCAAAGGAAAAATATTTGAAAAGGTGTCATTGACACCATCGCGAAATTTTCTTTTTCTAAAGAAAGATTTTATGAAATTAAACATAAAGATGACAGTTTTTGAAGTACAAAGAGAAAACAGTGCCTACTAAAAACCTCATAAAATAGAACAAAATTAATAAGAAATCTCTATGTTTTTTTTTTCAATAAGGAAATCTTATTAATTTCATAGAGAAACCCTTTTTAAAAAAATCAAGAAGATATCTTGTAGTTTTTATAAGGTTATCTTATTGATTTTTTCAATAAGGTTTTCTTCTTGTTTTTATGAGGCGACCTTATAAAAAAAAAATTATGTCCTTATTCTTTATGCTTTGCTTATATGTATATTCATTTAAATTCTATACCATATACTTATGCAAGTATGTAGTATATGTAGATGTTATTTATTTATACAAACATATTATATTGTATTCTTAATTAACTAACTCACCATACATATATATTATTACTTGAGAGGAGACAAGTTTTGAACAAGCAAACTTCTGACTGATAGACAAGCATGCTTATACAAAAACGAAAAATATCACGAAAAAAAGTGTCTGTATGTCTATTTATAGATATGAAATAACAAGACACCTCATAAATCTAGAAGATTTCCTTATTAAAAAATCAATAAGATGCCTCACACATAATCATATAGGAACCTAATAAAATCAAGAAGAAAACCTTATTAAAAAAATTAATAAGGCAACCTAATAAAATCAATAAGAAATCCCTATAGTTTACAATTTATAAGAAAACTCAATAGAATCAAAAAATAGAGAAAAACTATGGTTTGTTTTTTGGTGCCAAAAATTACGGAAACTGAGTAAAAAAAGTTGTTAATAATAAGATTTCTTCTTGATCTTATGTGGTTTTCTTCTTGATAAAATTAATAAAATTTACCACATAAAAACAATAAGGAATCTCTATGAAAAAATCTTCGCTTCTTTCTGCTGGTATACCCCTAAGCCTAAAAACGTTTCATAGAGAAAATCTTCTCTCTGTCAAAAGCTTTAATGAAGTCAATCGAGTATCGACGTATTTTTATTAGTCGAACGATTTTTGCAAACAATATGGTCAAGATACAAAAGGGAATCGGTGGTGCTGAAACCGGACTGAAATCCTGTTTGATTGTGTGATAGGAGTAGTTTTGCAATATACGAGATTAAAGAGATAGGTCGGTATGAATCTATTGGTTTATTACTTTTATGTATAGCTATCACTGAAGCTGTTTTAAAAATTGGGGAAGGTGAAGAATACGGTGTTTAAAATTCTGGTACCTTTTCAATCACAGGATAGGATACTTTATCCAGGCCTGTGGTTTTTTCTTTAGATGTTTTTAGGCTGTATGTTAATTCTCAAAATTTTAAAGAATACTCTATATCCATAGCTCGAGCGGAACAAGATGTTAGGGTAAGAGAGGCAAAAGTTTGTGATTTTGCTGACATAAAGTCATTTGACATGTTTCAGTCTTCAGAATTTTGTGAAAAATATTGGGCAAAAGTCTCAGATATATCGTTGGCTGATGTTATAATATTGTTGTTAGAGGATATGGAGGAAATAGTGCGGGGAATGTAATTTCCTGTTAAGTTTCTTATATTTTGCCATAAAGTTGCTGAGGAAGCAGTTGTTTTTATAATGTCAGTGAATTTTCTAATAGAGTAAATTTTGGCTAATTTTTTGGCCCGATTAAAGATGGCATTATTTTTTTTATAATTTAATTGTAGACATATTGCAAGGAAATTCTCTCCAAGAATTTTGTTTTACATCCCTAACATTTTGGAGGTCAGGGGACCACCAAGGAACGGTTTTTGTTCTTTTCTTATTAGATGATACTGGGATGCTTTCGTTTGCCGAAAGTTTAATTATCTTCCTAATGGAGGCAGCCCCCTTGTTAACATTAGGAGATGTATTAAATTTCTGGTTAAAGTAAACAATTTTGTTCTGACAAATGTCCCAATGGGCCTGTTTGGTGTTAAATCTGGAAATTTTTGTCGTTCGGTGTTGATAATCGGTCATGAGTTGTGTCATAATGGAGTAATGGTCGCTATTGTGTAGGTCATCTATGATATGACATCGACACATTGGAAAAAGAGATAGGAATGAAAATCTAAGGTCAATATGCGAAAAAAAAGTTATGTATACTGAAATGGATAGGTGACCCATAATAAAGTACCGAAAGGTTTAAGTTTAACAAAAAATTTTCAATTGCAGTGCCTTTACGGCAAGGGTGGCCAAGCCCTGTACTCTTGGTGCTCATTTGTTTTTGTAAATGCTCTTAAGTCCTCGTCCATACAGTGAAACGTTTGCTGCAAAACACTTTAGTTTGTAGACGAGAGGAGAAAGAGAATGGCAAAGGGTACTTTGTTTCATGTACACGAAGTTCTTGTTGAGTACGTCATTCTCGCCTCATTCTCATAACAATATATGAAAAAATATATTAAGCTGCAAAACAAAAACTTCACGTTGTGGACACGAATGCAGTTTCAAAAGAGAAATCAAAAATGTTTCGCAGCAAATGTTTCACTGTATGGACGAGGACTACCCTGCAGGAGAGTAGGCGATAATTGTCTAAAAGCTATTAGTATAATTACTAGAATAGCAAGAACTAGTGCAAAATGGGTTAAAGTTGTTGTGTAAAATTACTAGTGCTGATGAGTACTAGTATATGAAGTAGTTCCAAGGCACCACATTGCAAAAGAAATTTTGACTGTCTAACAGAGCCTTCGCTCTGCATGAAAATTGGTATCATATAATTATTAAAATTTTAGGTTCATCCAAAAATAATTATAATTACCCTTTTATATTTTTGAATTTTGATAAATAATGACGAATTTTAATTAGCAGTTGTCACTGGATAACAAAGGATCAAAACCACTAATTTTATAAAATTTTTCCTTACAAAAGAACTGGTAATAAATTAGTCCTAAACTAGTACCAATGGTACTAGTACTTTTCTAAACACACTCAATGCTAATTTGAGCATTAAGATGGTATAGGAAAGTTTACAGTTGGGAACTAGTGGTGGTGATATGTGTACTAGTAAAATACCAGTTGGACACTAGTTCGATCTCCTGTAGGGTAACTACATGCTGTGTGTTTCAATACTCACAGAATACACTCAGCACTAGCAATACGAAATAGACAAACAACTTTCACGTAATTCACACGTTGATTTTTCCATGATTTTTTTAAACATGATTTTTGAAGTTTGTAAGCAAACGGTATAGAAAAGCAAAAGGGGTAGAAAAAATTACATGTTGCTTTATTTTATTTTTTCATTCAATGTGGCAACATTCAGTGTAGGCCAACACATGGGTATTTTTTATTTTCAGATTGGTTTTTTTTGTGTATAAATATAAAAAGAACTATACTTAAAATATATTTTTACTCATAAACGGTTTCAAAATTTGTTTTTACCCAAAATTATTTCGACATTTATTTAATGGGAGGCACCTTAGAAAATAGAAAATAGTGGAGAAATCTCAAATAAAGCTGTTTGTTAGATTTGTTTTATAAGATAATTTCTAAAAAACTGTAGAAAAGTATGCATTAATTTCGAATACACAGGGAGTTACTTTAAATAATAATTTAATACAAAAGATATACAAATGTTAAGCTTTAAGTAACCTGTTTCTAGTTTATGTTCCTTTAAACTAAAATTATTAATTTAAAATTTACTGGCAACACTGATATAATTTTTGGAAAAAAATCAAAACTAGAAACATGGAAAAAATCATCGTATGAATTTAAAATGTTTTTGGAAGCAACTTTTAAAGAGAATTAAAAATAAAACAAGATTTTTAAATCCTCGTATGAATTGAGCCTTTGTTTTATTATATTTTTGTCGTTCTTCACTGTGTACACGCAAGTGCGAAGCAACAACACTTTTTCTTTTTTTATGTATTGGTTTTAACAACAAGAAAAATATTAAATAAAAATGTGGTTTTCCTTAAATGTGTTGGTGTTTACTCTTCCATAAGGAACTTTTGGGCACCCCTGCTTTACTGTTTGAATTTGGTGACCCCCAAGGGGTCACCAGTAACTATGATTGGTGCCTTTATTGACGCAATAGTGTTAGCTAAGTCCGCTGTTGGTATATGATCTGAGGGAGGCGAGGAAAAAGAAAAAATAGCGAAAGATAAACTAGTTTTAATTTGTATACCAACTACACTAAAAATAAAAAAAAACTAAAACTTTGGAAATTATTCTAAATTTGAGTAAAAAAAAAGGTTGTCGTATGGCGCCAAAGCTGTTTTTTACACCAGTAAAAAATTTACTAAATTTCCAGGTCATTAGTGAACTAGTTTATACACTCAGGGAAAAGCTGCAACTTAAAAATACGAACGCGTCACATTAATTCAATGATTTTCAATATAATAGAAAATGTATGGTGAGATACTTAAAAATAAACAAAATTAATAAATTAATACTTTAAATTAATATATGTATTTCGATATTGAAATAAGAAATTTGAACATGACTATACTTTCGTTAATGTTTTTTTATTAATTCAATATGGTTTTTTTTATAGATTTTAAGCTGTTTTTTCCCTGGGTGTAGTAATTATATTTTTATATTTAAGTAAAATTTTTCCAAAATTAAGTAACATTTTCCAACAAAATTCGGAGAATTGCAAAAAATCTTTTTCGTCTTTGATTTCAAATTTAGTAAATTTTCCAATTTTTTATTCTGGTACTTATTTTTATTTTTAATTAAATTCTATACCACATGATATATTATTTATTATATCTTCATATTATATTCATAATTAATCCACCATACATACATATTAATTCCTTGAGAGGGGACAAGTATTGAACCAGCAACCTTCTGACTGATAGGCTAGCACTCTAACCAATTGCCTAACAATGTCCTCGTCCATAGAGTGAAACATTTGCTGCAAAACATTTTTGTTTTCTCTTTTGAAACTGCATTCGTGTCCACACTGTGAAGTTTTTGTTTTGCAGCTTAATATATTTTCTCATATATTTCTCATGAGAATGAGGCTAGAAGACGTACTCAACAAGAACTTCGTGCAGCCTGAATAAGCATAAGAGTTTTAAAATTTGATTTTATTTACAAAAAAAATATATATATTTTAAGTTCAAATATTCCTTGAAAATATTTGAAAAATCTACTTAGATTTTTTGTGAAATGCAAATAAATAATATATGTCATAATTCAAAGAAAAATTCCTTAAAACTGGTAAATATTTTCCATCCCATTTTACATCTTTAAAGTAGGTCAAATTTCATAAACTAATCAGGAGTAATTCATTTCCTAAAATAAATTTTTGGATTTAAAACGAATTTGACTACACCTTTTTAACTTTAATTGGGAAAATACAAATTGATAATGAGAAATCCAAATTGATATTGAGAGAATATAAATTGATAATGAGAAATCCAAATTGCTATTGAGAAAATACAAATTGATATCGAGAAATTCACATTAATATTGAGAAAGATCAAATTGATAACGAGAATTCCAAACTGATATTGAGAGAATACAAATTGATAATAAGAATTTCAAATTGATATTGAGAAATCCAAATTGATATAGGGAAAGTACTAATTGATAGTGCGAAATACAAATTGATATTGAGAAATCCTAATTGATATTGAGAGAATTCAAATTGATATTGAGAACTCGAAATTATCATTGAGAGAATTCAAATTGATATTGAGAAATCAAAATTGATATTGAGAAAATGCTAATTGATATTGAGAATTCCAAATTGGTATTGAGAACAATGAAATTGATATTGAGAATTCCAAATTGATTTCGAGAGAATTCAAAATGATATCGAGAGATCCAAATTGATATTGAGAAAAACCAAAATGAAATTGAGAAAATCCAAATTTATATTGCGAAAAGCCAATTTGAAAATGAGCTATTCATTAATACATAGTATTATTAATACAAAATTATGAATGCCAAACTAATAAAAAATTAAAACTTTTAAGAACCCCCAATTTCAAACGGCTGGACCAAGTTTAAATTTGAAGCTAACGGCCTGGCCCACGATGTCACCAGATATCGTTCGATCGACAACTTGTATTGCAAACAACAATAACTTTAGAAAATTTGTTTTTGTTTGCAATACAATTTGTCGATCGAACGATTTCTCGTGACATCGTGGGCCAGGCCGTAAATTTAAATCGGCCTAGCCACTTGGGAGCTACGGCGTCAAAGACATACAGATTCAACAAAATATATATGGTAAAGATGTGATACCTTTAAAATGGCTGGACCGATTTTTTTTAAGAATAATTAAGAACACTTTCGATGAAGTCACCTTTCAGCCGTTTGGTCTGTACGTGGACCCGTACACACTATAAACTTATAACACCTCTTTTTTGGTCGGGCGTTAATAAAGAAAAATAGATAGTTATGTCATTTCGAAAGTTAAAATTTTTCTTACAGTGTTATTAATGTTTTTTTAATATTGAAATGTTATACTCTGATAATAATAGGGGCAGTGCCATGACTTTAATATGAAATTAATTTCAACATTATACTTAATATATTCATACTCGTTAGATTAACACAAAATTAAAAAAAAATAAACAAAGTTTATCAAAATAAGTATTTCTTAATTATTGTGACAATTGCTGTTAAATAATAAAATAAGTTGACGTATGTAGATATGTAGTAGTACTGCAAAAAAACTAAGCAATAATATACATATATATTTATATACATAATAGCCAAAGATCGAAAAAATTAGCAAATATTACACAATTAAAAAAAAAAGAATCAGAATATGAATTTGGATTTCATCAATCTCATTTCGGTTTTTCTCAATATCAATTTGGATCCCTCGATATCAATTTGAATTCTCTAGATATCAATTTGGAATTCTCTGATTATTAATTTCGAATTCTCAATATCAATTTGAATTCTCTCAATATCAATTTGGATTTCTTAGTATCAATTTGGATTTCGCACTATCAGTTAGTATTTTCCCAATATCAATTTTGATTTCTCAATATCAATTTGAAATTCTCATTATCAATTTGTATTCTCTCAATTTCAGTTCGAAATTCTTGTAGCAATTTGGATCTTTCGTTATCAATTTGTTGTTTCTCAATATCAATTTGGAGTTCTCAATATTAATTTGAATGTTCTCAATATCAATTTGGATTTCTCATTATCAATTTGTACTCTCTCAATTAGAAGTTAAAAAGGTATAGATTGTAAACTTTTAATATACAAATCGATTTTGAAACCAATATGGTGCTATGGAATTCAGCTATGGGGTACTGCTCAGCTTCAAATGTTGAGAAAATCCAACGAAGGCAAAACAAAATTTTACGTTTGATACCATCGGCTCCATGGTACATCAGAAATATACATCGTGATTTAAATATTCAACTAGTGATTGAAGAAATTGCAAAATACGCAGGCATACTATACTATTTATGTATTTACCCAGTAAAAATTTTGCTTCAAATAAACACGTTTCTATTATTATAGAATAAAAGTAGGGCGGACAAACCCGCTGATATCGCTGCTGAATTTTGTATGGCGAGTTCCCGGTTTGGAGTAGTACAGTTTTGCTCGAAGAAGAGCTTTTTTTTATACAATAAAAAAATGCATACATAGCAGTTAAATGTCAAATTTTATAAATTTTTCTTTGAAAAAATTAAATTTTTGTTTTGAAAAATGCCTTTGAGTAATTTGCTTTTGTTCGTTTACAGGGTAAAATTCTCGTCAGTTGTGTTTTGTATGTATGCACGTGTGCGTGATCGCATGATCTCTGGAACTATAAGAGCTGCAGTGCTGAAATTTTCAACAATACCCGGTAGGGTTTGGTTTCATTTTTACTCAACAAATGACCACTGTGTGGAGTAATTTGTAGTTAAAAAAATATAATAGGTTAGGTTAGGTTAGGTTAGCAGGCTGCTAGTGAAGAATGAAAATATAGGAGTCTAGCTCACTTGGGTCCAATACGATGATCCCTTTGTGCTGCCTGTAAGTTGAAAGTATAAGAATAAGGGGGGAGACCGGAAGTATAGGGAGAATATAGATGGAGAGGATATAGATGGAGAATAGAGTAGAGAAGAAGTGAAAAGTGGGACAAGGAGAGGGCCTAGTACATACACATGCCGTGAAGGCTAGCGGCCATACCAGCCGCTGCTCCTAATGTATGGACTTAGGTTTCTAAGTCCTATTTCCGATAACTCGGACAAGCTATTGAAGGATATTCTGCCAAGGAAGTGCAGACGGAGATCCTCCAAAGCAGGACAGAAGCAGAGAAGATGCGAAATGCTTTCCTCCTCTTCCTCATCATTGCAGCTGTAACAGTAGTCATTATACAGGAGACCCATACGTTTAGCGTGGGTTCCGAAAGTGCAGTGGCCTGTAAGTGTGGCCATGAGATTCCTCAGATGCTTTCTGGTAAAGCTAATGAGGTTTCTGGTTCTTTTAGTATCTAGACGAGGACAAAGGATTCTCGATATAACGCAGGTAGGCTCATTACGCCATCTTTCCTGAGCTGAATTAAGAAAGGCAGTATCGAAGCGTCTCCAGCAAGACGACAGAGGGAGCCCACAGAGATTGTCATCGACTTCCCCGAGTAGGGTTCCTCTCTTTGCTAGTTCATCCGCAACTATATTGCCTGAAGTAGTCCCGTGTCCACGCACCCAGTATAGTGTGATGGTTGCGTGCTGCGCCAGTTCATCCAGGACTGTGCGGCATTCTTGGACAAGTAATGATGTAGAATATACACCTGCAAGGGTTTTGATCGCGGGTTGGCTGTCCGTTATTATCTGGATATTACTATTGTGTATCCGATAATAACTCAACCAGTGTGTTGCTCTTTTTATGGCGGATATTTCTGCCTGTAATATGCTACATTCGTCCGGGAGTCTGAAGGATATTTCAATTCCAAAATCTGGAATATATATCCCCCCTCCAACTCTTCCCCTTCGTATAGAGCCGTCCGTGAAAACCTGCACGGCTCTGTCCACTGTGGAGAACTCTTCTGTCAAAGAGATATTGAAATTCCTATTGAAGTAGGGTTTGGGAGTGCAGTAGTCAATGGGTTTAGGTATATTGTTTGCTGTATTTAGGATGCTAGCGTGACCCCATGGTCTATAGTTCCATACGCCTATTGCGTTCAGCCTAACGGCCGTATGTAGGGCCAGTTTTCTAGCCATTAAGTCCACAGGAAGCCAACAAAGCATAGCGAAGAGTGCCTTTGTCGGCGTGGATCTAAGGGCACCTGTTATCATAAGTGCCGCTTTGCGTAGAATACCTTCTATACGGGTCTGGTTTCCCGCTGATTCTAGTGCTTTCCACCAGACCGAGACCCCATAAAATAGGATAGGTTTTATGATCATCTCTAGTATCCAACCGACTCCTTTGGGGTTTATTCCCCAAGTAGAGCCAATTGCTTTCCTACAGATGTACATTCCCATAGCGGCTTTCTCTATCCTCACCTGAAGATTTTCCCTCCAGGAGAGATTACTATCTAGAACAACACCTAGATATTTGGCACTTTTCGAAATGGTAAGTACAGTACCATTCAATGCCGGGGTATGAATTGTGGAACTTTGTATCTCCTGGTGAAGAGTACTAGTTCCGTTTTGGTCGGGTTGACACTCAGGCCGCAACTAGAGCACCAAGCATTAACCTCATTTAGTGCTGTTTCTAGCCTTTGCGATATCGTATCTAAGTGAAATCCTGATATTGCTATCGCTACATCATCTGCGTATGCAACGGTTTTAATGCTCAAGGATTCCAATTTTCTAAGCAGATTGTTGATTGTCACATTCCACAGTAGTGGTGACAGCACACCACCCTGAGGTGTACCTCTGTGGGCCTGCCTTGTGATGGTGGCTGCTCCCATGGTGGAAGTGATGGTTCTGCATAGAAGCAGATTTTCAATGAGCCGATAAATCCCTCGGTCAATCCCCAGCTCCCTGAGAGACTGAATGATTACCGTTGGATCAATGTTATTAAAGGCACCTTCAATGTCCATGAAGGCTGCCAAGGTATAGTTTTTATGCTCGAGTGATTTCTCTATGTAACCTACAAGCGAATGTAAAGCGGTCTCAACCGATTTGCCCTTAGTGTAAGCGTGTTGAGAGACTGAGATTAGAGAGCTGTTTATGGAAGTTCTAATGTGTACATCCAACACTCTCTCAAGAGTTTTCAGAAGGAAGGAAGTTAAGCTTATGGGTCTAAAATCCTTCGCTTTAGTATGTGATGCTTTTCCTCCTTTGGGAATAAAGATCACTTTACTTCTAGTCCATGCAATTGGAATATATGACCATACGAAGCAGGCCTTATATATGGTAAGTAACCATGGGATTACAAGTTCTACGTTATGTTGTAGATCCGCTGGGATAATGCCATCCGGTCCTGGTGATTTGAACGGATGGAAGCTTTTAATTGCCCATTTAACTTTCTCCACCGTTAAGTCGATGGATATATGTGATTGAGCATGTAAGGGATACGCCCGTGGCATAACGCTACAAGGTTGACATCCCGGAAAATGGGTGTCCATTAGAATCTTTAGGGAATCAATACTGTTAGTGGTCCAGTTTCCATCATTATTTTGGATGTAGCTGGGTATCGGTGGCTTTTTCGCAAGGATTTTACGCATTCTGCTAGTCTCGGAGTAAGTTTCTACATTACTGCAGAATTCTCTCCAAGTTTTGCGTTTTGCGTTCCTGACTTCATTCTTGAATCTATTTAATGCAGCTTTGTAGAGTGACCAATTTCCTGTCCTTTTTGCTTCATTGAAAAGTCTCCTGCAGTTTTTCCTAGTTTCTGCTATGTCTCCAGACCACCAAGGTAGCCTTCTTATCGGGCGCTGTACAGATGCCCTACAGGATGTGCCTGTGGCTGCTTTGAACGCATTTGTTAGCATGTCCACGGCTAAATCAATATCCGCATCCCCCTCTATATTTGGTGGGCGTGCAATTAAGTCGGTTAGGATTTGGTTTTGCATCACCCAGTCCGTCTTCCGTCTATTAACATATAATGTCGAATGCCTATTTGATATGTTGACTGTGAATAGCAAATAGCGATGATCAGAGAATGAGCAGTCTGAAGAGACCCTCCATTCACGTATCAGATGAGCGTATCTCGCACTGACTAGAGTTATGTCTAACACCTCCTGTCTGTTGGAGACTATGAAAGTGGGTTCTGAACCCTGATTGGATACTACTAAGTTATTTTCCATAATAAAATCAAAAATACACTCACCCCTTTCATTATTACCTGAGCTTCCCCAGATTCGATGATGTGCGTTGGCGTCGGCACCTATTATTAGAGGCGTGCCGCGTCTATTGGCCTCTTTGGCTAAATCCCGGACCATTGTACCAGGAGGTGGGTCTGTGCCGCCGTGAGCCATGTAGCAGGAAAGAATCCATATAGTGGATTCCCCTGTCTCCCACGCCGCCGCTACCGTATCTTCATTGCTAAAATTAGATAGAATGAAGATATTTAAGTTGTTTTTAACCATAATACAGGATCTAATGTTTTTGTCATTGTTACCTGAACTGTTTACATACAATAATTTGTAACCTTTTGCGCCAAGTCCAAGTATTTTGCCGTTGACAGTCCACGGCTCTTGGATAAGCGCCATATCCACTCCTCCCTCAACGAGTCGGTTGGTTAATGCCACTGAGGCTGATTTCGAATGATGAAGATTAATTTGTATTATCTTCGCCATCCTCAGATATCTGGGTCATAATTGATAACGATGTCTGCGTCTTCTGGATTTGGGTCCAGGAGAGCGTTTTCATCGTCCACGAAGTCGAGTCTGTCCAGGAGGTCCCCAATCAGACAAGAGTCTGTTTGGGAACATCCCGAAGCGACTGAGTTCGCCGGTTCAACTATGGCCTTCGAATTGGCATTGGCCTCTTTACCAATCGCTAGCCCTTGCGACCCCTCTACTGCAGCAGGGGTTTCGGGATCGGGTTTGTCGTCACCCCGGTAGATGCGTAGTCTGATGCCCATAAAACCGTAGTACACCAGACCTTGCTTCTCCCGGAGTAGGGACAACGTCTCCTTATTAAGGACCACGATCGCCTTCCTACGGGCACCAACCGGTTCGTAAACCTTTACTACCTTCCAGTCATTGGTTGGTAGGTCCGGGTTTCCTTTCCGGAAGATGTCCAGGATCTTCGCTGGGTCATGTGGTTCCGCCGGAATGATAGCAATTGCTCTCGGTCTGCGAGGTATCTCACTGACCGCGACCAATTCCAGTCTCGCGCCGGGCCACACTTCCCCTAGGGATAGGATGATATCCTTTAATTTGGACGCTGATAGCTCGTCCATGCAGGAGACCAGTTTCACGTGTCCTTGAAACCAGCCTGAGTCCATGAATAGTGGCGAATGCCCTTTACTCATGTCAGTATCTTGCAGGTAAATATCCAATAACTTTTGACAGATCAATCCCCATTTATCATTGTCGATTGCTCCGTCGCAGTTACTACGGTCAAGAACAGCCCTCACCAGTGTGTTTCTTGCAACCTCACTGTAAGGTCTGTTTATGACTCCAGAATCCACCTGCTTATGTCGCTTGCTGGATGGCTGTGCCCTTGTCAGCGATGATGGCTCCTCCCCTGAGCGTTGCCTTTTAGGCGCAATGGCTGCAGGTGTTTTTGCAGCCGCTTCAGGGTTGGAGCCATCATGTGCCGCCAAGTGAGCCTTTGCCCATGCCAGCGAGGATTTCTCCTTACTGCTTAGGTCCTTAGACGGCTTTTTGCCCAACTGCTCGATATAGCGTCGAGCAGCCCGTAATTCACCGGTGGCTTTGCGCGTCAGGAAGCTACGTTCTTGTGTATTCCGTGCACTCGATCCAGATGCAGTTGGCACTGTCGGCTTTACGCTGACTGGCGCATCCTTCTCGAGCTCGGTATTAATGGGTGCAATTGGCACGGCTGGTTTTATTCCAGCTGGCGCACCTTTCAGTTGTTTATTGGGTGCAGTTGGCACTACCGAGGATTTCCCGGTTGGCACACCCAGAGTTTTCTTGGCTGATTTCTCAGCTCTAATTTTGGCTGTAGCAGATGTGCTTGGACTACAGTCCAAGGACACGCTACGAGTTAACCTTGCCTTTCCTAGTGGAATGGCAAGGTTTGGTTTTTGTTGTTTTTTATTTTTGTTCTCAATTTTGTTCCCACGAGTATGCGCGTAAGGGGTTGGACCACCCATGCAGGGACGGCGTACATGGGCTAGGCAATCACGTTTTAACCGACCCGTGCCCTGGCGTCGGCGTGGAGCTGTTAGCGACTAGTCTTCTTTAACCACTAACTAGCCATTCAGGTTCTCGGCACTGCTACCATCCACCTTAACCTTACAAGTGGTTTAGTTTTGGTCCGCGGGCTCCATGCATAGAGAAACTGCACCATAAAGAGGAGCCACAACTTGAAAACTAAGCTGGCCTCATGACCTCCTATGGGAGTATCATGTGACCCTCTTAGATTTCATTAGGAGTAACTGCCCAACACGATTCCCTTCAAAGTTGGAAGGTCAATTCATGTTGGATAGCATCTCCCCATCATAATAATAAACATGGGTGGAATATTTCTCATGATCGGGAGTCTCCATTTGCGGTTTCCTCCCCCATGGTACACCCAACCTTGGCGCCTCTTTTCCAGGGTACGCCATTGTCGGTGAGATACCAGAGGTGCATTTCGCCAGCACACAGCCTGGCCATGACAACGATCCTACGCATCCTAAAAAGAGTAATCCGTAGATTCGTGCCAGACCCGAGACATGACAGAAACACAGATGACCACTTGTGCAGTGTGTCAGGAGGGTTACTGATAATGTCTCTCCCCTATCCGCCGCCTGGGGACGCGCCCGACAGGAGACTACTACTCCTACAGCATAGCTAGGTGCTAAACTAACGCTGTTGTTCGGGGAAAAAAAAAAATATAATAATCTAGGCAAGAATTTTTAAAATTTAAAAGTCAGTGAAATTTCTAATAATTCTAAATTGTCAATTCTATTTTGAATTTGTATTTGAGTGTGTAAAATATTTGAACTTTTGAGCAAAATTACGAATTGTAAGTAGCAAAAGATATAACGCAATTGACAAAAAGTTCATTACGAAAATTTAAAAGAAAACATACAATTTGCAAATTTAAAGAAAACGCAGACAATTTATAGTGATGGTGCGACCACGTTCCAACATGGAACGTATTCCCATTGGTACGAAAATCTAACGCATGGGTGAACATCATGCAGCAAATTTTTGCAAATCGAATTCACTCGTATTCTTATTCTCTTTCATTTAGTCTTATCTGAGAAAAATTTTTCGTTATCTTTTTACCCATTTTTCTCAGACGCAATGCGAGAAATATTAATACATATTGACTTTCATAAATAAGCTTTATTTGCTTTGCTAATATTTTTTACATATAGAAATAACAAAAACAAAAAAAAACCGCGAACAAAAAAAACACAAACAAAGTGCCCTTGAGGAATACTCTATATGAGTACCTCAAAGGAAAAAATTTGTGAAGTGAGTTATAACGCCAGAAATGTCTATTTTACTGTCAGTTCTGATGCTCATAATGATAACAATAAAAATAAAAAATCTGATGATAGACTTACTGTGAGTTTTGAAGCTCTTAATAAAAATAAAAAATCTGATAATAGACTTTTTCTAACGGCAAAACCACAGTTTCGTCAGCGATCAACTTCGCTTTGTCCAATGCCAACTAGTAAATCGTTGACATTATTGCCTAGTACTTCTACATTTAACTCAGCGATATCATCCGCTTTAGCCTCGTGGTCATCACTTAACAAAGTTGTCTCTGAAAATAAGAGTAGCACAAAACCCAAGGTCCAAGTCGGATTGGAGAGATATATAACAATTGTAAAACGCGAAGCGAAAAAAAAAAGGCGAAGCCCAAATTCATCAAATCTCATCGGTTCCCAAGATATCCAGGGATAACGACGTCGCATCAGTTAACCGTCAAAATCGTTTTTCAATATTGCAAGCTAATAAAGACCAAGTCGCTGTATTATCCAAAAAAACTTCCAAACCACCACCAATATATCTGAGAGAAAAAAATTCTAACGCCCTTATTAAAAAATTAGTCTCGGCTGTTGGTTAGAACGCAGTTTACGTTATTCCAATAAAACGTGGTAACATTGATGAAACGAAAATTCAAATATACGAAGAAAAAGATTTCCGCAAAATTTTTAGTGAATTCGAAAAAAAAAACAATTTTTATACTTACCAGCTTAAAAGTGCTAAAGGTATGCAGATCGTATTGAATGGCATTGATGCTTATGTTAATCCCGAAGAAATAAAAGATGCACTCATCATACAAGGATTTAAAGTAAAAAATGTTACTAATATAATTAATAGAGAGAAGCCAAATGATATACAGTTGAAAAAACGAGACACATCCAATTTATAGCCTATAATACCTTTTATACCGAAAAATTGCAGTTGAAGACCCACATAAGCGTTCAGGTCCCGTACAGTGCCACAATTCCCAAGAATATGACCATACAAAAACTTACTCCAATTTACCTACAGTTTGTGTAATCTGCGGTGAATTGCATGGTACTGCTAGCTGCACTAAGCCAAAAAATCAAGCAGAAAAAAATGCAGTCATTGTGGAGGTAATCACACCGCTAACTACAGAGGATGCACTGTATATTTTTTCGTTAAACAGGCTATGGGTAAAAAACATAAATTAGCTACAGCTCAATCAGCGAACGCTAGCTCCGCCACTTTTCCTCAAACTAGCCAAACAGCTACTTCACGTGTATTGTATGCCGATGCTGCTAAGACCAGTTCTATTCCCACACAAAATGTTCCACCGCCAAATAATTCAATGAATGCAAACTCAAGCTTTAACTTTAGTCGCCTTGAAGCTGCTATTGTGAATCTGGTGCTAACTATTAATAATTTTACAACAAATGTGACTAGCATGATGCAAGAAACTTCCTCATGGAAAATAATATTGATATAATGTTGGTCTCTAAGACTCATTTGACCTCAAAAACCCCTTTTTAAAATTTCTGGCTACACCTTATATGATTCAAAGGACCCAAGTGGAAGAGAATGCGGTGCATCAGCAATTATAATAAAGTCAAGACTCAAGCATTATATTATTGACAACATTTGTGAGGAACATCTACAAGCAACAAATATTTGTGTTGAAAATTTTTGCACAAATTTTGTGATATCATCAATTTACTCCCCTCATAGATTCGCTATTACTGAGAATCAATGCGAGGATTTCTCTAAATCTCTTGGCCCTTGTTTCATAGCAGCTGGCGACTGTAATGCTAAACATACGTTCTGGGGTTCGCGTAATATTACACCCAGAGGTCGAGCGTTGTTCAACACAATTTTAAAAATGGGATTGGACGTCATTTCGAGTGGGGAGCCTACTTATTGGGCGACTGAAATAAATAAAGTTCGGGATGTTATAGATTTTGGCGTCATAAAAACCATTTCTAGGGAATAAATTAACGTTGAAGCTTCTTTAGATCTCTCGTCCGATCACTCTCCCACGATCGTTACAATCTGTAGCCCACAGAGAAGTGCTTTACCTCACTCGTATGTGAAGATGATCAGTCGTACAAATTGGCTGCGATTCAAAAAATATCTTAGTAGTCATTGCACGGAAAACATTACGCTAAGAACACCTGAAGATATTGATATTGCCAACCTTAGCGAAATGATTGCACAGGCTGCTGAGCATGCTCCTACCTCCCATCCGCAGACTGGCTTTAATAGAATTTATTTTACGGATATTGGACGTATCGTGTGTAAAAAAAGAAGAGCTAGAAGGGAATGGCAACAGAACAGATCACCACAATTTAAAATCAGATTTAAACAGTGCACTAAACGACTCCAAGAGTTGCTTGCAATTGAAAAAACTGCAATTCTTAAAAATTATCTGGAAGGTCTTGATGCCACACCAGCATCTAATTACTCTTTGTGGCATGCTGCTAGAAAGTTGAAAACCCACGTTGAGTTTAAACCACCTCTGCGCACATCAACCGGAGATTGGGCCAGAATCGATACTGAAAAAGGTAAAATATTTGCTGATCATTTAAAATACGTATTTACCCCAAACACATGTACTGGTGCTGCTGATTTGCCGAGTGTAGTTGCTCTAGCCTCGCGACCCATAAAGTTTAAGATGCGCGATGTACAAAAACTAATTGCTGAACTTAATCCGAATAAAGCTCCAGGTATTGATGGAATTAGTAACAAGTTGCTAATGAGCTTGCCTCATATTGCAATAAGAATTCTGCTATTTATTTTTAATGCCATTTTACGAATGCAGTATTTTCCACATAACTGGAAACTTGCTAAGATTAAAATGATTCTGAAGCCGGGCAAAGATCTTACCAAGGCTGAGTCATATAGGCCTATAAGCTTACTATCAACAATCTCAAAACTTTTCGAAAAGCTGCTCATGACTAAATTGTCCACAATTTTAGCTGATAATGGGTGCATCCCGGACCATCGATTTGGCCTTAGAAGTCAGCATAGCACTATTGAGCAAACGCATAGATTGGTTCAAGCTATAAGCAGGACTTTTGAAGAAAAGAAGTATTGCTCTGCCCTTTTTATTGATGCTTCTCAGGCATTTGACAAAGCATGGCACTAGTGCCTATTTTTAAAATTGAAGACATATTTGCCAGTAAATATAGAAAAACGTTTGGAAAGTAATATTGTTGATAGGAAGTTTACTGTTGTGGAAGGAGACTTCATGAGTGTGCCCGAATCTATATCTTCCGCTGCACCACAGGGTAGTATTCTGGGGTCAGTTTTGTATTTAATATATACTTGCGATATGCCTGTGAGCAATAATATATACATCTCTACATTTGCCGATGATACATGAGTATGCACGAAAGCCCGTATGAGGCATCCCGCAATCTCCAGGAACATATTACTAAGCTGGAAACATGATTGAACTTATGGAGAATTAAAGTAAATGAACAAAAGTGTGTTCATATAACGTTTACCCTAAAAAAAGATACCTGTTCCCCCCTTCGAATCAACAATCGAAATATTCCTCAACATTCTCAAGTCAAATACCTTTGCATACACCTTGATCGAAGGCTTACATCATATTGACCCTAAACTAACTCAAATAAAACTTAAGTTAACTCAAATACATTGGTTGATTGGCACAAATTCAACACTCTGTCTAGACTGACTTGATAGACAAGTCGCTTTTGAAGCCAATATTTTGCTACGGAATTCAGCTATGGGGCACAGCTTCAGCTTCAAATGTTGAGAAAATCCAACGATGGCAAAATAAAATTTTACGGTTAATAACATCGGCTCTATGGTACATCAAAAATTCAAATATACATCGTGATTTAAATATGCCTAGTGACTGAAGAAATCGGAAAATATGCAGGCAAATATTTAACAAAACTCGAGTCACATCCTGATCCGCTTGCTCGCAATATTTTGAACTTTACTGGATACATCCTCTTAAAAAAGAGGGACAGAAGAGCTCTAATACTCAGCACCCCAAATGATACTTATTGAAAATAATTATTGTGCTTAATACGAAATTTATGTATTATTAATTACTATCACTAAATTTATGTCCGATACTGGACATATAGTTTTAAGATTAAGATTTAAGATATGAATGATTACTTATTGTTAGTTCATATTTGAAGATACAATAAATAAATATGTGTGTATATAAATTTTTTTTTTGCATTTTATGTCTAAAAAATTTAAAAAGCGGTAATTGCAAAAATTCCCTACATTTTGCTCAAAAGAAAAAATTTGTTTTTTCCCCTACGCTCAAACTTTTAGAGAAAAGTCCCTACAAAAAAGGAAAATTCCCTACTTTTGGCATCACTGCTTCAACCCCACATCTTGAATAGTCACAAACCTCTTATCTTATGCACAGACTTTTAAAAACTATTTGAGAATTCACAAAAAATAATATTTTTGAAAATCACAAAAGAAAAACAAGCGCAGTAGGCTTAGACACGTATACAAATCCCAGCAAATAATTTATAATGAATATGAATCTATTCTATTTTTCGACACTTTTATACAATTAATTATAAGGCAAAATGAAAAATGAAATCTAACACCCGTATTCTAAGCTCTGTGATAAAATAAAAATTATAACAAATGACAATTTTTACATTGCTTAAAATATAAAAATTGTAATTTGTTATAATTTTGTCATTTGTCACAAAGTTCAGAATAAGGGGATAAATCTAACATTTACACACATCTTGAATAGTTACAAACCTCTTATCTTATGTACAGGCTTTCCCAGGGAAAGTCTTAAAAGTCATATATACTGTTTGAAGCAAATAAATTGTATTTTAAAATGTCTGAGACGTACTTTAGAGTTTTAGAGTATGAAATAAATAAAGGTACCCAATTTGGAGCAGTATATTTTTGTAAGATGATTGTGTTAGTTGATGAGAAGTTATAGTGTAGGTAACACCATTTACTAACTATATTTGAAACAAAAAGAGTAATTTTAGCCGTGATGGAACCAACATTTTTTAAATTTGTTTTTTTTTGGGATATATTGTCCCATTTGGGATTTGCACTGGCCTTATATGTCCCATTCGTATTATTTCCAAAAAAAAAATTATAGAATTTGATCATGTTTTCATCACTAATGTGGCAAATTGTCCCATTTGCACCAAAAAGTGGTTGGGACAAAAGCGCCAAAATCCTATTGGGATGATATATCCCAGAATAATGTAAGGACTACGGAAAAACTAATAATGCGAAACACTATTAAATTATATGTATTTTCAATATATTCAAAAATGTTTTTATATATATATATATATATCTCTTTCGCTAAAAATATCCAGATCGAAAGGGTTGAATCGCTATACTGGAAAATTATTTTAAAATTACGTCAAATGCATAGTTTTTATTTATTTTTTTTATATATTTATTTATTGTATCTTCAAATATGAACTGACAATAAGTATTCAAATCTTTTTATTTTTTATTTTTTTATTTTTTTTTAATGCATGATTTTTATTTATTGTATCTTCATATATGAACTAACTAACTAACTAACTAATCTTAAATCTAAATATAATTATTAGGCCCGACCAGTATCGGACATAAACTTAGTGATAGTAATTAATAATACATAAATTTCGTATTAAGCACAATAATTATTTTCAAGAAGTATCATTTGGGGTGCTGAGTATTAGGGCCCTTGTGTCCCTCTTTTTTAAGCGGATGTGTCCAGTAAAGTTCAAGATATTACGAGCAAGCGGATTAGGATGTGACTCGAGTTTTGTTAAATATTTACCTGCGTATTTTGCAATTTCTTCACTCACTGGTGGCATATTTAAATCTCGATGTATATTTGAATTTTTGATGTACCATGGAGCCGCTGTTATCAAACGTAAAATTTTATTTTGCCGTCGTTGGATTCTATCCACATTTGAAGCTGAGGCAGTGCCCCATAGCTGAATTCCGAAGCACCATATTGGCTTTAAAAGCGACTTGTATATTAAAAGTTTACAGTCTAGGCTAAGTGTTGAATTTCGACCAATCAGCCAATGTACCTGAGTTAATTTAAGTTTCATTTGAGTTAACTTAGAGTCAATGTGGTGTTTCCATGTAAGTCGTCGATCAAGGTGTATACCAAGATATTTCACATGTGAATGTTGAGAAACAACTTGATTGTTAATCCGAATGGGGGAACAAGTATCTCTTCGTAAAGTAAATGTTACTTGAACACACTTTTGTTCATTTACCTTGATTCTCCATAAGTTTAGCCAAAGCTCCATCTGGCTAATGTGTTCCTGGAGTTTGCGGGATGCCTCATCAGGGTTTTCATGCATACTAAGGCAGGCTGTATCGTCGGCAAATGTGGAACTATGGATACTACTGCTCACAGGCATATCACAAGTATAAATTAAATATAAAACTGGTCCCAGTATACTCCCCTGTGGCACAGCAGATGAAATTGTTTCAGGCCTACTTGTAAAGTCTCCTTCTGCAACAGTGAACTTACGGGAAATAATGTAACTTTCCAAAAGATTTAAAATGTTTATTGGTAAGCAAGTCTTCAATTTTAATATTAGGCCTTCATGCCACACTTTATCAAATGCCTGGGAAATGTCAATAAACAGCGCAGAACAATACTTTTTTTCCTCAAAAGTTCTTCTTATAAATTGAACCAATCTGTGAGTTTGTTCAATGGTGCTATGCTGACTTCTAAAACCAAATTGATGGTCTGGTATGCACCCACTACTAATTAGAATTGGGGACAATTTTGTTTTGAGCAGTTTTTCGAAAAGCTTTGACATTGTAGATAGTAGACTTATAGTTTCTTTAACGCATATCTTGTTGGTCTAAGGCACTTTCAAACGCTCGATAATTCTTCCAAGCTTAATTTCATAAGAACTAAGACACTTTTTTGTTATATCTTAAATTTGCACACATTACAAATCCTTGTTGCTTAACTATGTCCACGCATGCGAATCAAAATAGTAAAATCGTTGCTTACCAAGAAATAAAATATATTTCTCATGAGGAATTAAAAAAAATATTGAGACAAGTAGGACGTTTGCTTCTTTACTTTGTTTAAGCTGCAAAAATTTTTATTATTGAAAAAGCACTAAAAAACACTGCGAGAAATTGCAAAAAGCACTATAAATACCCGCTTTTCTGAAACGAGTATTTAGTAAGGTTTCGTGTACTTAGAAAGGAAAAAAGCACTAAAAAATACCCGAAAAGCACCAAACTGGCAACGCTGATCATCAGCAACATCATTGTTGCATTTGTCGTGGCTGTCATTTGTGCCAATAAGTTTTAAGCAACTCTGGGAACTTTCATAGTCGTAGCAATAACTGCCTGATACTTTCAATCCAAACCAGTGTCCACCATCCCATTGCCCTGAGGGCTCTGCTAGCATTCTGCTTTGCATACGTACACAGCACAAATACTAACAAAAATCTAAAGCAAGAGCATAAAACTCACAAAAAGGGCAGATTTCTGTCGCATTTTTAATGAAAAAAATACACGGAGAGTATTCAAACACCACCGAAATTATTTAATTTTTTTTTTCTATATTATTTATAAAATAAAATTATCTAATTTAAATCCTTTTATAACAGCACTCTTTATTGCTGTAGAAAAGAGAGAACGTATTTGGAATATAGGGTTGGAAAATAAGTTTTTATTTGGCTTAAATACTTTTATAGATGCTGAGTGTCTAGTATGTATCCGGAAATTGAAAAAAATCTAGTATATACAGTCTAAGGCACCACTACATACAAACGTTCATTTATATAAAATTAACCCATATAAATATTTTTCATATACACAATTAAACATTAACAAGAGCGATTTTTTCAGTGGAGCAGCACTAAACATGTGTTAGTGCTGTTCTGTTTTTAAGCATTTTTCTCTTTCTGATTACCACTGGACTCCAAACCTATTTTGTTCATGTTCTATTTTTAACCCCCGACCAAAAAAGAGGTGTTATAAGTAAAGATGTGCACGTACATATCTAATATATATTGTAAAATTTTACATTGGAAAATAAAATAAAGCAAAGTTAATTTTTACATGAAGCAATAATAATTATTGCATCATGGTTTTCGTTTAAAAAAAATTTATGTTGTCTTTCGAATGTTCTTGTATGGTCCTGGTAAAATAAACAATTATTTTTAGTTAATATAATTATTATTTTTCGAACTGCATTTGTTTCTGTATACTTATGAATTGAACAGGCTAATGTTCGTATCGCCTTTTAAGCCAAATTAAAATACGATGAATCAAAACAATTCACGTATTCCATTTGCAAAGGACTTTCGTATATAAGGCAGACATCTTCATCAACTGACACCACACACAGTGGACAAAACACAGAAGAACGCTGATGATGAAGGTTTAGTGGCCTTCGAAAACGGCTAGCTGTTTCGTTCAACTATGTGTTGTCAGAATATTTACAACTAACTTTGATGTTATTTGTTCATTAATAATTATCACATTTACTTTGGCTTAAAAGGCGATACGAACATTAGCCTGTTCAATTCATAAGTAAACAATTATTGTTATTTTTTTTTTAACTACATACATAAATACATAAGTACATATTTATAAATTAAAATGTTTTTAATGTAGCATATGAAAATTTTCAGAAGGCAATAACAACTCGATAGATCAGGGTTGTTTTCTGAGAGCGTAGTTATGAATTTGTCATATGATCCTGTATCAGCGGTTTTATAAACTGTGTTATGGAATTCATAAATTTAGTAAAAAGTAAAAGAGGGAAAAGCAAAAAACTGTATGAACTGAAACTGATTTTTGCAACAAAAAAATGCACTCCTGGTCAATAATTCAAGAAACTGCGAAAAACAGTACCTGCACATTTGACAATTATATTTACCCTGCACGAAGGTTGGGGTTAAGTATCTCCAAGTGCCACTTTTATGGATTATTTTGTTGATTTTTTGGCAACATTGTCAACGGATAACCTTTATGTTAATGGCCCTACTTACTGGTAAAACCGATTTTTGCGAAACTTGCCACACACCCTTAGTTGTAAAAATGATTCGTTCTTGCATTTAAAAAAGTGGACGGGTACATCCGCATTTATTATTTCATGTCCTTCTACTTGACCGATATGTATTATATACCCATATACATATTTTTTTGGACTAGTTCTTTTCTTTTAATAAAACACCAAATGTTAACAAAATATGCAGTTCCATTAGCAAAATTGTAGACTGGAGTTACTAAAATGTACTAGTGAGTCAATGTCTACATATGGTTCAAAAATAACTACCTTGTCAATAGTACCAACGGCAGTAGTTGATTTTCAATAACATAACAGTAGTATTGTTGACAAAGGCACTGTTGAATCAGTAGTGTTTCTCAATTGATACTTCCTACAGGGTATCTAAGAAACATACATATGTACATATTTACAAAGGTTTATTTTTTTTATACACAAATATATTTATTTATTGTATCTTCAAATATGAACGAACCATAAGTGTTTAAATCTTAAATCTAAATATAATTATTAGGCCCGACCAGTATCGGACATAAACTTAGTAATTAATAATACATAAATTTAGTATTAAGCACAATAATTATTTTCAAGGAGTATCATTTGGGGTGCTGAGTATTAGAGCTTTTGTGTCCCTCTTTTTTGTGTCCAGTACAGTTCAAGATATTACGAGCAAGCGGATTAGGATGTGACTCGAGTTTTGTTAAATATTTGCCTGCGTATTTTGCGATTTCTTCAGTTACTAGTGGCATATTCAAATCACGATGTATATTTGAATTTTTGATGTACCATGGAGCCGATGTTATTAACCGTAAAATTTTATTTTGCCGTCGTTGTATTCTCTCCACATTTGAAGCTGAAGCAGTGCCCCATAGCTAAATTCCGTAGCACCATACTGGCTTCAAAAGAGACTTGTATATCAAAAGTTTGCAGTCTAGACAGAGTGTTGAATTTCTGCCAATCAACCAATGAATTTGAGTTAACTTAAGCTTCATTTGAATTAGTTTAGCGTCAATATGATGTTTCCATGTAAGCCTTCGATCAAGGTGTATGCCAAGGTATTTACTTGAGAATGTTGCGGAATATTTTGATTGTTGATTCGAATAAGGGTTCTTAGGGTAAACGTTATATGAACACACTTTTGTTCATTTACCTTAATTCTCCATAAGTTCAACCATATTTCAAGCTGGGTAATGTGTGCTTAGAGATTGCGGGATGCCTCATCAGGGTTTTTGTGCATACTCATACAGGCTGTATCATCGGCAAATGTAGATGTGTGGATGTTATTGCTCACAGGCATATCACAAGTATATATTATTCTGGTGGCACACCAGAAGATATAGATTCGGGCACACTCATGAAGTCTCCTTCCATAACAGTGAACTTCCTATTAATAATATTACTTTCCAAACGTTTTTCTATATTTACTGGCAAATATGTCTTCAATTTTAAAAATAGGCACTAGTGCCATGCTTTGTCAAATGCCTGAGAAGCATCAATAAAAAGGGCAGAGCAATACTTCTTTTCTTCAAAAGTCCTCCTTATAACTTGAACCAATCTATGCGTTTGCTCAATAGTGCTATGCTGACTTCTAAGGCCAAATCGATGGTCCGGGATGCACCCAATCGCGCATCTTAAACTTTATGGGTCGCGAGGCTAGAGCAACTACACTCGGCAAATCAGCAGCACCAGTACATGTGTTTGGGGTAAATACGTATTTTAAATGTATAAATCTCCGGTAGATGTGCGCAGAGGTGGTTTAAACTCAACATGGGTTTTCAACTTTCTAGCAGCATGCCACAAAGAGTAATTAGATGCTGGTGTGACATCAAGACCATCCAGATAATTTTTAAGAATTGCAGTTTTTTCAATTGCAAGCAACTCTTGGAGTCGTTTAGTGCACTGTTTCAATCTGATTTTAAATTGTAGTGATCTGTGCTGTTGCCATTCCCTTCTAGCTCTTCTTTTCTTACACACGATACGTTCAATATCCGTAAAATAAATTCTATTAAAGCCAGTCTGCGGATGGGAGGTAGGAGCATGCTCAGCAGCCTGTGTAATCATTTCGCTAAGGTTGGCAATATCAATATCTTCAGGTGTTCTTAGCGTAATGTATTCCGTGCAATGACTACTAAGATATTTTTTGGATAGCAGCCAATTTGTACGACACATACAACGAGTGAGGTAAGGCACTTCTCTGTGGGCTACAGATTGTAACGATCGCGGGAGAGTTATCGGACGAGAGATCTAAAGAAGCTTCAACGTTAACTAATTCCCTAGAAATATTTTTCATGACGCCAAAATCTATAATATCCGGAATTTTATTTATGTCAGTAGGCCAGTAAGTAGGCTTCCAACTCGAAATGACGTCCAAGCCCATCTTGGAAAATGGGCGAACAACGCTCAACCTCTGGGTGTAATAAGACGCGAACCCCAGAAAGTATGTTTAGCATTATAGTCGCCAGCTGCTACGAAACAAGGGCCAATGATTAGAAATCCTTGTATTGATTCTCAGTAATTGCGAATCTGGGAGGGGAGTAAATTGATGATATCACAAAATTTGTGCAAAAATTTTCAACACAAATATTCGTTGCTTGTAGATGTTCCTCACAAATGTTGTCAATAATATAATGCTTGAGTCTTGACTTTGTTATAATTGCTGATCCAGCGCATGCTCTTCCTCTTGGGTCCTTTGAATCATATAAGGTGTAGCCAGAAATTTTAAAAAGGGGTTCTTGAGGTCAAATGAGTCTCAGAGACCAACATTATATCAATATTTTTTTCCATGAGGAAGTGCTCAAGTTCATTTTTATGTTGGCGAATGCCGTTTGCGTTCCAGAAACATATTTTTAAGGTGTTCATGGGTTGTTAACTAATGCCTGAAGCAATACACTGCAGCATTTCTTGCATCATGCTAGTCATATTTGTTGTAAAATTATTAATAGTTAGCACAAGATTCACAATAGGAGCTACAAGGCGACTAAAGTTAAAGATTGAATTTGCATTCATTGAATTATTTGGCGGTGGAACATTTTGTGTGGGAATAGAACTAGTCTTAGCAGCATCGGCATACAATACACGTGAAGTAACTGTTTGGCTAGTTTGAGGAAAAGTGGCGGAGTTAGCGGTCGCTGATTGAGCTGTAGCTAATTTATGTTTTTTACCCATAGCCTGTTTAACGAAAGAATATGCAGGGCATCCTCTGTAGTTAGCGGTGTGATTACCTCCACAATTACTGCATTTTTTTCTGCTTGATTTTTTGGCTTAGTGCAGCTAGCAGTACCATGCAATTCACCGCAGATAACACAAACTGTAGGTAAATTGGAGTAAGTTTTTGTATGGTCATATTCTTGGCAATTGTGGCACTGCACGGGACCTGAACGCTTATGTGGGTCTTCAACTGTAATTTTTCGGTATAAAAGGTATTTTAGGCTATAAATTGGATGTGTCTCGTTTTTTCAACTGTATATCATTTGGCTTCTCTCTATTAATTATATTAGTAACATTTTTTACTTTAAATCCTTGTATGATGAGTGCATCTTTTATTTCTTCGGGATTAACATAAGCATCAATGCCATTCAATACGATCTGCATACCTTTAGCACTTTTAAGCTGGTAAGTATAAAAATTGGTTTTTTTCGAATTCAGTAATAATTTTGGGGAAATCTTTTTCTTCGTATATTTGAATTTTCGTTTCATCAATGTTACCACATTTTATTGGAATAACGTAAAATGCATTCTCACCAACCGCCGGGACTAAGTTTTTAATAAGGGCATTAGAAATTTTTCTCTCAGATATATTGGTGGTGGTTTGGAATTTTTTTTGTGATAATACAGCGACTTGGTCGTTATTAGCTTGCAATATTGAAAAACTATATGTAAAAAATATTAGCAAAGCAAATAAAGTCAATATGTACTACGAATATTTTTTTTATGATTTTGTTAGTTTAGTATGTATGTAAAAAAAACTCCGCTAAGACGTCTGTTCGCTATGAAGGTACAACGAGAACTGACAAAGGTGTATGTATTCATTATATTTGTAAGCTCATACTAGGTATGGGCAAAAAATATCGATATATCCAAATATCGATATTTGAGAATATAAAGATCGATATATATTGCCGATATTTCAAAAACCGATATATCGATACATCGATTCTTATTTACGAGTATCGGGTTTCGATACTTTTAAGAGCTATAGCCGTTTATAACTACGATATTGGCATCACTACTAGTAATGCGAAGAAAAAAAAGAGATTATTATAATAACTGCCAAGGCTTATCTATAAGGTGACCCCACTAAGTCAGGTTATTTGTTAACTAAGCTAAATGCCAAATTTGTATACGATATATATAAGCCTAAAGGCAGAATTAGTTTTTATATTCTCTTCTGTTACGAATCAGCTGACTCTTTTTGGTTTATATAGATCTTATACAAGCCGTTAGTTTTTCTTTCATTCTGTTCTGTTTCGGTTCAACCTCTGAAAATCAAAAAAATTTTATGTAATTGTAAGTGGCAACATAAATAAAATAAAAACATTTCGAAATAAACTGTGATTGTGCTATAAGAATTTAAAAAAAAATTAGTTTTTACCAGAAAAACATTAACAGTATATTGAAACATAACAATGGACGATACAAAAATTATCAATTTAGTGGAAAACTGTGACCGTTCTGGCCAGAAACAGCTAATTTATTATAGAAAAAGTAAGTACCCAGCTAAAAAAATATGTATGGTCCATATATTTTTAATATATGAATGTATATAAATATATATGAATATGTATGAATTCATGTATGGAAATATATAGGATTATACATTGCAAAAGTATTATATATGAATTGATGTATGGACTAATATATGAAATTTATTATAATATATGAGATCATATATAAAAATTTAATTATGAAGCTCTTCATATGTGGATCCAACATAGAAATAAGATGTAATATATGAATCCATACAAAAATGTATGCAACCATGATATCTCATATAAGATCGTTTTTGCAATCAAAAAAGCTTGCATTTTATTCTCACTGGTGAATAACAAATCTATTAGAAAATACATACGTTTAAAAAGTTTATATGCGTACAGCCTTAACGTTTAAAAATAAACCCCATTCTTGTACGATTTTATACATTGCGGCCGTATTGAATAAATGAAATAATCAAAAGGATATTTCAGTCATTATTTTTTTTTCCCAAATATTAATATACTCGTATGACCACATAAAGTATATACGTACAGTGCGCTCGGGATAACATCAACAGCCCATTTCGTTAACATACAAGTATCGCTGAGGATGGGCATGGTACATAAAAAATATAACTTTACATCGTTATTTAAATATGCCACCAGTGACTGAAAAAGTTGCGAAATACACATTCAAATATTTAACAAAACTCTAGTCACATCCTAATCCCTTTCCTCGTAATATTTTGAACACATCCGTTTAAACAAAGAAGGCATTAGGGCTCTAATACGGAACACTCAAAATTAAACTTCTTGAAAATATTGTTGTAATTAATACGACATTTATGTTTTATTAATTACTATCACTAAGTTTATGTCCGACACTGGCTCCTTCCAGTGTCAGTGTAATTATATTTAGATATAAAATTTGTATATTTATTGTTTGTTCATTTATGAATATACAATAAATAAATAAAAATTTTTTCAATATTTTCTTCTTTTTATACTCAACCACATTACGGTTTTGTCAGTTTAATTAACAGAAAATTTTTAATTCAATTCATTCAATGTATATAAATATATGCATATATGTATACTTACATATATATTTGTTTAACTAAAATAAACTTAAACATAAAAAATAAATAAATGTTTACATATGCATTGAATAAAAAATATGTAAAATATATTTTAATAACACTGTGATACACAAAAAATATTCAGGGATTCTAATGTACCAATTCTATTTTGTTGGAGTCCATGGATGACGAAAATACCGTTGGTTTTTTTTGGTCACTTCATAAACTGATTTTATAACGGTAAATGTAGTGAAAAACGGGGTTTCTTAGATTTTCAGTTGTAACTTCTTTGTTTCCCAACGGATTTCTTTTAACTTTTCGTTGGTGAAAAGAATTGAATATTATCTTTCAATAAAGATATATTTTTTGTAAATTGACTAAGAAATGGCTAAGTTACAGTCGTTGAAGTGTACAAAAAACCAATTAAAAAAGTATTATTTTGTTTTCCTCAGGCTATAAGTTGCTTATGAGTTACAAAAGAATACTTTTTAATGGATTTTTTGTACACTTCAACAACTGTAACTTAGCCATTTCTTAGACGATTTACAAAAAATATATCTTTATTGAAAGATAATATTCAATTCTTTTCACCAACGGAAAGTTAAAAGAAATCCGTTGGGAAACAAAGAAGTTACAACTGTTTAAAACTGAAAAGCTAAGAAACCCCGTTTTTCACTGCATTTACCGTTATAAAATCACTATGAAGTGACCTAAAAAAACCAACGATATTTTCGTCATCCATGGACTCCAACAAAACAGAATTGGTACATTAGAATCCCTGAATATTTTTTTCTCAACTTTTGTAGCACAGTGTAATGTTTAAGTGTTTTTTTTTCTTTTCTTTCATTTTAGTTTTCATGTATTTTAATGATGAGCAACATGAAATGTAAATTAAGTGCAAGAAATCAGCAGCAAAAGAGGCCATACAAAGATTTCCTGCGTTTAATATAAAATGTATGAAGGTAAGTAAACGCAAGGAACACGAAAAAGAGAAACAAACTCGTGATTATTTAAAATGGGGGATTTTTTTTTATTCAAATAGTATATCATTTTTTTACGCCAAACACAAATGGTTTTAATGGGAAAAAATAAATATAGATGGGGTTAAAAATTTTCTTTTTAATTTGAATTTTTTTATTTCAACTACTAAAAATTTTGTTTAAAGGAAGTGGAAGTTTATTATACGACTTCTTCGTTTCTTAGTTATAAAAGACGATTTTGATTGTATGTATGTATGTATATCAAAAATTAATCCATATGCGGTAAATTGCTTAAAAAGCCGGCGAAATATATATAACTCTCTTTAACTATACCTACTGATAGTTTTGTTGAAGCTTGTAAGCAGTTTTCATATTTTTGATGGAATAATGCAATAAATCGCATCACAATTGCTTTAAAATATGAGCTTGTTTAGAAGCAGTGAACGTATATGAAACAAACTATAAAAATAGCGGCATAACAATTCAAGTTTTGAAGCCAGAAAGCTCAAATGAATTATTTTGAAAAGTGCTTAAATACAGTTTGAAAAGTGCTTTAATAATCCGTTTAATAGCGCTTTAGATCACTGCTATTTTTGCATGTTTTATTTGATTCAAAAGAGCATTTTTGTGAGAAAATATGTAGTATTCCAAACCGGAAACTCGCCATACAAAAATCAGATGCGATATCAGCAGGTTTGCCAGCGCTACGTTTACCTGTTTTATTTGAAGAAATTTTTTTAATGGGGTTGGGTCGATGAAAAATAATGCCTTGTTTAGTCTGCAACTGAAGCAGGAAGGGAGATACAGGCGATTAAACTTATCTAGCATGGGTATGAAAAAGTTTATATGGCATACAACTTGTTAAGGTACTGACCGATTTTTTAAATTTTAACAGTGTTGTTTAGAAAAACAATTTAATTATTTTATAGAAACTATTGCCGGAATAGAAAATGGACTCCATAAGAATATTTAAAAGAAAAGGAGCGATTCACTTTCCATTCCCAGTCATTATTTTTGAACTTTATGTTTTAACAAAAATATTAGTAACCATAGAAAATTAACTGATGTGATGTATAAACACTCAAAACAAATAAAATAAAACTCGTTATTCTAGTGCTTCTTAATTTGCAATAAAAAAATTCATATAAAAAGCACTTTTTAGTAAGATTCGTTTGAACTGTATTTATTTTTTTGTTACAAACAAGTTGGAACACATTTTTTATTTTATAAAAAGAATATTTCTCTGAAAACGGACAAACAAACAACTATTTTTTTTACATGATTTTTTATTTATTGTATCTTCATATATGAACTAACAATAAGTATTCAAATTTTAAATCTAAAAATATAATTAGGCCCGACCAGTGTCGGACATAAGCTTAGTAATAGTTATATATAATACATAAGTAGTGATAATCAAAAGGAAAAAAATAAAAGTATTTTCAAGAAGTCCCATCTGCAGTGCTGTGAATAAGAGCCGTTGTGTCCCTCTTTTTTAGGCGGATATGTCCAGTAAAGTTCAAAATATTACGGGCAAGCGGATTAGGATGTGACTCGAGTTTTGTTAAATATTTGCCTGCGTACTTTGCAATTTCTTCAGTCACTAGTGGCATATTTAAATCACGATGTATATTTGAATTTTTTATATACCATGGAGCCGATGTTATTAATCGTAAAATTTTGTTTTGCCTTCGTTGGATTCTCTCGACATTAGAAGCTGAAGCAGTACCACATAGCTGAATTCCGTAGCACCATATAGGTTTTAAGAGCGACTTGTATATTAAAAGTTTACAATCTAGGCTGAGGGTTGAATTTCTACCAACCAGCCAATATATCTGAGTTAGTTTAAGTTTCATTTGCGTTAGCTTATAGTCAATGTGTTATTTCCATGTGAGCCTTCTATCAAGATGTATACCAAAGTATTTCACATGTAAGTTTTGATGAACAATTTGATTATTGATTGTAATGGGGGAACAAGTGTCTTTTCTTAAGGTAAATGTTACCTGAGCACACTTCTGTTCGTTTACCTATATTATCCACATGTTTAGCCATAGTTCTAGCTGAGTAATATGTTGCTGAAGATATCGGGAAGCCTTGTGAGGGTTTTCGTGCATACTAAGGCAGGCTATATCATCGGCAAGTGTAGATGTGTGAATATTACTGCTCAATGGCATATCACAAGTATAAATCAAATATAAAACTGGCCCCAGTATACTCCCCTGTGGCACACCGGATAAGATTATTTCAGGCGTACTCATAAAGTCTCCTTCCACAACAGTGAACTTCCGGGCAATAATGTAACTTTCCAACAGATTTAGAATGTTTATTGGTAGGTAAGTCTTTAATTTTAAAATTAGGCCTTCATGCCACACTTTATCAAATGCCTGAGAAACATCAATGAACAGCGCAGAGCAATACTTTTTTTCTTCAAATGTTTTTCTTATAAATTGATGATCCGGTATGCACTCATTATCAGTTAGAATTGGGGACAATTTTCTCATGAGTAACTTTTCAAAGAGCTTTGACATTGTTGACAGTAAACTTATTGGCCTATATGACTCAGCTTTGGTAAGATCTTTGCCCGGCTTTGGAATCATTTTAACATTGGCAAGCTTTCAGCAATTTGGATAGTACTCTAGTCGTAAAATGGCATTAAAAATGAATAACAGGATTCTAATAGCTATACGAGGCAACTTCATCAGCATCTGGTTATTAATTTCATCAATACCCGAAGCTTTTTTCGGGTTGAGTTCTGCAATTAGTTTTTGTACCTCACGCGTCTTAAATTTGATTGGTCGAGGGGGTAGCGCAACTACATTTGGCAAATCAACAGCACCAGAGCATGTGTTTGGGGTAAATACGGATTTTAAATGCTCACCAAATATTTTACCTTTTTCAGTATCGCTTCTTGCCCAACCTCCTGTAGATGTGCGCAGAGGTGGTTTAAACTCAACTGGTGTTTTAAGCTTTCTAGCAGCGCGCCACAAAGAGTAATTAGTTGCTGGTGTGACATCAAGACCTTCCAAATAATTTTTAAGAGATGCAGTTTTTTCAAATGCAAGCAACTCTTGGAGTCGTTTAGTACACTCTTTAAATCTGATTTTAAATTGGGGTGATCTGTGCTGTTGCCATTCTCTTCTAGCTCTTCTTTTTTTCACTTACGAGACGTTCAATATCCGTAGAATAAATTCTACGGATGGGAGGTAGTGACATGTTCAGCAGCCTGTTTAATATTTTCATTAAGGTTGGCAATGTTAGATTCAATATCATCATGTGTTCTTAGCGTAATATTTTCCGTGCAATGACTACTAAGATATTTTTTAAATCGCTGCCAATTAACACGATTTATCAAATTTGCATATGGGTGAGGTAAATAACTTCTTAATGGGCTACAAATTGTAACGATCGTGGGAGAGTGATCGGACGAGAGATCTAGAGAAGCTTCAATTTGAATTAAATCCCCAGAGATATTTTTCATAACGCCAAAATCAATTACATCCGGAATTTTATGTATGTCAGTAGGCCAATAAGTGGGCTCCCCACTCGAAATGACATCCAAGCCCATTTCGGAAATTGTATTGAACAACGCTCGACCTCTGGGTGGAATAAGACGCGAACCCCAGAACGTGTAATTAGCATTATAATCGCCAGCTGCTACGAAACAAGGGCCCAGAGATTTGTAAAAATCCTCGTATTGATCCTCAGTAATTGCGAATCCAAGAGGAGAGTAAATTGATATGACAAAATTAGTGCAAAAATGTTCGACACAAATATTCGTTGCTTGTAAATGTTCTTCACAAATGTTGTCAATAATATAATGCTTGAGTCTTGACTTTATTAAAATTGCTGATCCACCGCATGCTCTTCTTCACGGGTCCTTTGAATCATATAAGATGTAGCCATAAATTTTAAAAAGGCTTCTAGAAGTCAAATGAGTCTCAGAGACCAACATTATATCAATATTGTTTTCCCTGAGGAAGTGCTCAAGTTCATTTTTGTGTTGGCGAATGCCGTTTGTGTTCCAGAAACCTATTTTTAACATGTTAATGGCTTGTTAACTATTGCTTGAAGCAGAGTATTCTGCATTCTCAGCATTTCTTGCATTATACTAGTCATATTTGTTGTAAAATTGTTTATAGTTTGCACCAGGTTTTCAATAATAGCTTCAAGGCGATTAAAATTAAAGCCTGAGTTTGTATTTGTTGAAGTATTTGGCCGTGAAACATTTTGTGTGGGAGTAGAGCTTGTCTTAGCAGCATCGGCATACGATACACGTGAATTAACTTGTTGGCTCACTTGGGCAAGAGTGGCGGAGTAAGTGTTTGCTGTTTGTGCTGGAGCTACTTTAGGTTTTTGCCCCATAGTCTTTTTAACGAAAGAATATACAGGACATCCTCTATAGTTAGCGGTGTGATTACCTCCACAATTACTGCATTTTTTTTCTGCTTGATCTTTTGGTTTAGTACAACTAGCAGTACCGTGCAATTCACCGCAAATAACACAAACTGTAGGTAATTTGCAGTAAGTTTTTGTGTGGCCATATTCTTGACAATTATGGCACTGTACGGGTCCAGAACGCTTGTGTGGTTCTTCAACTGTTATTTTTCGGTATAAAAGATATTTTAAATTATAAATTGGGTGCGTCTCATTTTTTCTCAATTTTATATCATTCGGCTCAAGCTCAACGCGAAATAGAGGCCGGGGGATCTTCTCCCTATTTATTATATTGGAAACATTTTTTACCTTAAATCCCTGGAGGACGAGTGCATCTTTTATTTCTTCGGGAACAACATAAGAATCTATGCCCTTCAATACGATCTGCAGGCCTTTAGCACTCTTGAGCTGGTATGTGTAGAAACTTGTTTTATTTTTTTCAAATTCAGAAACCATTTTGCGGAAATCTGTTTCGTCATAAATTTGAATTTTCGTTTCATCGATATTGCCACGTTTTATTGGAAAAATTTTAAATTTATTCTCACCAATGACGGAAATTAATTTCTTAATAAGAGCGTTTGAATTTTTTTCTCTCAAATAGATTGGTGGCGGCTTGGAGGTTTTGTTCGCGGATATATCAGGTATGTCGTTGTCATCTTGCAATATTTGAAAACGATTAGTTGAGGATGCGCTGTTATCCCTAGATACCTTTGAAGCAGATGCAATTTTAGTAGAATTTGGGCTTCGCCCGCGCTTTCCCACAATAATATATTGGTCCATTCCGACTTGGATCTTGGGTTACTCTTATTTACAGTGACTAATTGGGTAAGTCATGAATCGGATGATATCGCTGATTTAAATGACGAACAGGCTTGCCATTTTAGCATTTTTAGTGCTAGATTTAGCACTTTTTTTTCTTCGTTTAGCACTAAAGATTTTGAAAATAATGCTAAGTGCTAGTTTAGCATTTTTTTAAAACTATTTGGCATTTTTTGCACTTTTTTATTTCATTAAATTTATAAATTTTCAGTAGATAATTCCTTAATACAAATTGTGAGCCAATTCAAATTTATTTATCTTCAATAACTGTTTAGTCTGACAGTAGTCATATAACTGAACCGCTCTGAGATACACATATGGGTACAAATATACTAAAGTACACTATTTGAAATACTAAAGTAACAAAACTTGTTTTAAGTTGTATTATTTTCAAGAGCTTGTAGTGTTCGTAAAGTTATTGGTAAGCTTATACAAAAGTACAGTCAAAGCTAAAGTGAGCCCAAAACTTTAGTTGTCGGTTATACGATTATGTTTATGTGATTCAGTAAAACTATACAACGTGGGAAATTGGTATATCTGGTTATTAAATCGTTTCATCTGATTTAACTATGTAGAAAAGAGATATTCTTGAATAGTTTCCTGTTTTTTTACATTTACTTTCTTTACATACTTCGTACGACTACAATTCGAGCTCAAAAAAGTCACCCAATGTAGCAATGGTAAAGTATAAAAAACATGTTGATTATTAAGTTCTTGTTTCAACTTTGATATTTATTGATTTTCTCATTTGTTTAAATGAAAGTTTAACATAATAACTCTAGTTTTCTTAGAAACTTTTGGGTAAAGGTTCCATGATGATGTGCAATAGCAACAGTGAAATTCACATAGGATCCAGGTAAACCCCTCAATAATAAATTTCAATGTATTTTTAATAAAAAATAGTTTACTGAATAAGTAAAATATTAATTTGGGATTATTAATGCGTTAACAAATGCTAAACTTTATATAGCTAGTCTATTTAACACTATTAAAGTTTTGTTCTTTCGTGGTATTCCATTCGCAGCTGGATTCAAAATTTATGAATTAAATATTTCAAGCGCCCTATACATACAATATTATTAAATATATTTTTTTTCACATAAAATATATAGTATAATTTTGCCCACACTACACGATGTAATTCTATTTTCTTAGTTATGAAAAAATGTATTGTGCTACCTATGAATATGATATATACATTGTCAATGATATAGAATACAAAAAATTCACAATTTTACTGCAAGCGTATGGGCCACTGAAGAAATAAGGGAAATTAAAAATTTTTACTGATTTTAGCACTTTTTTGTGTGTGCTGTAGAACATTTTAGCACTTTTATTTCCGCAATCTAGCACTTTTCCTCCTACATCTTATGGCAACACTGATGACGAAGTAGTAGGCAACTGTAATGTTAACGAATCACTAGTTGGCATTGGACAAAGCAAAGTTGATCGTTGACGAAAAATTGGCTTAGCCGTTAAAAAAATTCTATCATTAGGTTTTTTATTTATTTTGTCTATCATCAGATTTTTTGTCTATCATCAGATTTTTTATTTTTATTGTTATCATTAAGATCATCAGAGCTCACAGCAAGATAGGCATTTCTACCGTTATAAATCACTTCACAATTATTTGTTTTTGAGGTACTCATATAGAGTATTCCTCAAGGGCACTTTGTTAGTGTATTCCTCAAGGGCACTTTGAGTTATTTTGTTTACGGTTGTTTTTGTTTTTTGTTTTAGTTATTACTTTCTATGTAAAAAATATTAGTAAATCAAAAAAAGCTTGTTTATCAAAGTTAATGTACAGCAAATATTATGTACTACAAATATTTTTTTGTATGGTTTTTTTTTGTTTAGCATGTATGTAAAAAAAATTCCACTAATACGTCTGCTCACTATGAAGGTACAACGAGAACTCTCCTTCAAATATAAACACGAGTACTTTGTGAATTAATAATCGTTGTTGTGCAGAACTAAGATGCAATTGACAAATAAAGAATGCAGGGTTACCACGATATTTATAAGAAATCAAGTTAATTGATTTTTAGTTAAAATACTGATTATGAATACCAGTATTTAAAAAACCTTATTTAGCCTTAAAATGTTTTTTAACTAATAAGCTTTTTAAACCTCAATCCAATTTTTTTATGAATACGGCTGTAAGTGTTTTAAGAATGTTACAAGCCACACACCCAAAGTAGATAACTTTTACCCCATCTACCTACATACGTAACTGATTCAGCTACAGACTTCACAAGATATACAGATACACGCAAATCCACCTAGTACATTAAGGGTTCAATAATTCTTAACATAAATTTTAATTTTAAACCTCAATGTCGTGTTTTAATATAACAAGCGGCCATTAATATAATGTATCATTGTAAAAAGTTGAAATTTCGCACACATACAAATATTATTATTATTTATGAGACTAAAAACTTACTATGCACTTTTTTCCCAAGTTGTATCTGAATCGGAGAAAGGGTACATACGCCTGCCTAAGAAATGTCCATAGTAAAAAAAATTAAAAAAGTAAAAAAATATATTTAAATCTTAAATCAATTCCACATATGAATCATTTATAGCATGCCTGAGGAGAATTTAAAATTTTTCAATTCGAAGCAAGGACATGATTATTCATGAGCCAAAAAAAAACTAAAAAAGTTGTCCTTTTTGCAAATATATATGTATGTATATAGATTTGTGGGAAGTTAATTTCAATTTACTTTTTATTTTTTCTGTCGTAACGAGGTAGCTTTTGATTGCAGTTCATCATGAGTGTTCCTTAAAAATTGTTCAATACTGACATACGAGTCCGTCGATACCAGGCGGATACATTTATACTCCTACACAACGGTGAATTTACATTGATTTGTTCGACTGAGGTCATTTATTATACGTATGCTCAAATACGATTGGTTATAAAAACAATGATAATGATCAAAAGTAAATATGACAAAAAATTAGTACATCACAAAGAACGAACAATTTGATCCCCCACTTATGCGGCTTATTGGTAACGTGACCAGGTGGTTTTTATTTTGGCAAAAAGCGGGTATGATCGATTAAAAAGGGGATTTATAAGAAAATACCGCCAAAAAAGAGATTTAAAAATAAGTACGTATCATTCAGAAAACGGGATGAGTAATATGCACATACGCAAGTTCGTATGTACTAAGAAAACACAGTTTTCAACTCAGGATAAGTTCCTTTAAATAAAGAAACATCTTTATCTACATAAATAGAAATCAAATGGCCTTCGCTTGTAATCGCATTAATTAAGAGTAGCTTTACATAAATTTATTTTTATTTTGGTATATCTTTGCATCTAATACACCACATAGAAGCAACATTTACTTAAAGATATCTTGGAATCCAAAACATTAAAAATTTTGAAATCTTTTCGTGAAATAATCAAAAGATTATTTCATTCATTAATTTGATAGAAAATAACGGAATAATCTAGATATTTTTAAGAAACAAAGTTCATATTACTGCAAAAAAACGGATAATTTTTTAATTACTAATTGCATTAGTTTTTAATCTAAATTCTTATTAAATTAAATTTTATGTACGAAGACAGGTTTTGTGTTTTTTAAATAATCGATGCACGTTTTCTCTTCAAATGTTGAATGAAATGTCTCTTACTAAGTTTTTAATTATTTATCCAACAAATGTTTCATCAAATACAACTCCGATGGTTAAAATCTTAAAAAAAAATAATTTTAAGAAATATGAATTTGAATTTCCAAAAATGTATGTATTTGTATGAAAATGTATGTATATATATTATCATATTTGGCCACATACCCCCATTTTTCGGATCCGAACCATATACGGGATATGTGCTGCATTCATATTTTTTTTAGCTGGGCGTATAAACTTATATTTTTTGTAACCATATTAATCGCAACTTGTGGGTTAGTTTTTACCGTAACTGTAAAAAGTATCTTTCGTCCTGTCAAGTGTCCTTTAAAGAAAATAACAAAAATTAACACAATTTCATGAAAGTTGAAATATTTGTACACGTTCAATAGCACAGAAGTGGGGGTGTCTGTTTTTGACTTACTGTCACGCATAGTCACAGTGAGTATATGTGTAGTTATCCAAGTGAGGGTGACTGTCACGCAAATTTTCTTTGAAAACATATTTATTCTTGAATGATTACGCATAACTAATAGTATGTTTACATGGTACGTGCTTCGCACTCTATTCATGCTTCACGCCCCAATCATGGCCGAATCCACTTGCTTTGCCATACAAAATTACGAGAGCGAATCAAGTAGATTCAATATGAATCTACTTGCGAAGCACGTAAAATAGGTATCTTCTCTAACTTTTATCGCAGTTAATCGCCACTTTATCTGAACTAGCTATCAAAACAAAATAGGTATATGTGTATGTGTGTTTGTAAACAAATAAAAACAAGCCAAAAACACATAGATGTGAGTTTAATATAAATAAATTTAATTAAGTTATGAATAATATAAAAGGGAAAAATAAGACGAAAATATAGATATGCCTTCAAAAACAAGATTTTGAATGAATCGAATTTATGTAAGTATGTATGCATGTATATACGTATTTTTGTGTGAATTTACGTAAAAAATGCCACGCAAACAGTGATGTTAACTTTTTCAGAGCAAAAAGCACTGTGTGTTCATAAAAAAACACTAAATGCAATATATTTTTTATTTATATTTTTATATTTATCTATTTATTTTCAATACAGAGAAAGTCCACATGGCTAATTATAAATGAATGAGTAGAAATTAAAAATTTAAGTTAACTACAATTTTAAATTTACTACATTTCATAGGATTTATGTAATAATTTCAATTATATCGAGCCATATTTCGATATTGCTTATAAGTAGAATATGAGTAGGAAAATCATTGAAGTTCATTTGGCAAGACACTGCAATTATGGTGTATTACTTTAAGGAAATAGTGATCAACGAGAATTATATCCTCGTTTCAGGAAATGCAGTTTCATTTATTTCCTCTGGCCATAAAGCTGTTTTAATAAAACAATTAGATTTTAGGTGTTTCATCTGAATTAATTTTTACATGAACATGGTTCAGTATGTTACATTCTGAACAACATAAGTCTTTTCTTTTTAGACCGTATTTTATATGAATGAAACAATTTGATTTATAAAATCATTATTGTATTTCTATCTTACTTTTCAAATAGTTATTAGCGCTAAAAGTTATTTCTACTTCAACATTTGAATATGGTAATGTTAATAGTCCTAGAGCAAATATTGACAGTATTAGAAATGGATTATGATGAGATGAATTTCTAGAATTATGAACTTCAATCCAAAATTAATCAGTTCTGAGCAAATTTTTCCATTTATTTATCCCTAAATTTCTAATACTTCGTTCTATTTCTTCAATTTCACCATCCCAGCAAAAATTACTGCTTCCCAGAAGAGTTTTAGTAAGCCAGCTAGAAGCAATGCATTCAGTTTCCAAAAAGATATTCATTTTTTGCCTTACTAATTCCATTTACAGAAGTAATAATGTGTAGTTTTTATGTACTCAGATGCAAAAGTTACTGGTTTACATTTTTTTTTTACTTTTGTCCATTTTGTTAGAGAGCCTTACGTTAGTACTTTTCAGAAGCATTTTTGGAAGCTTTCGTTATCAAGAAAGCAATACATTGCTTCCCTCAGTGGTTAGTAATTAGAATATTGTAATTAAGTTATTTTATAACGTGCATGGTATCCTCTGTAATTTCTAGAAATATATTCTTTTTTCTCACTATGAAAGATAAAGTTTTTCTTCCTTCGTATTTCACCCAAGTTGTATCTGAATCGGAGAAATGATACATACGCCTGCCTAAGAAATGTCCATAGTAAAAAAAATTAAAAAAGTAAAAAAATATATTTAAATCTTAAACAAGTCCTAACAAAAAAGTTTTGTCTAAAAATACTTGGCCAATTCGCAGAGTTAAGCAATTTTGTTAGTCAAGTCAAACTCCACTTCTGTTTTTTGTAACGTAACGCCAGCTCATATTTTGCGAATATCTTGAATTCCTTAGGTTTGATTGTTAACGTTTTTTCATTGAATCTATATTCAATTTATCACTTCTCAAATCTAAGAAAAATTTTTTTCAAACACAATCTTAAAACTTTTTTTCAACCTTTTGTTGTGCAAATGGCATGTACCGCCAGAATGGAGTCACCAATATGCAATTTTTGAATTAATTTGTTTTTGAGTTGTGGTTCGAATCTTATAATTTAATTAATAATTAATAGAAGACACTACTAGACTTCAAAACCAAGAAGAATTTGGAATGAAAAATTATTGGAATGCAACTTTTTAATTTCAAATCTATATAGTACATGCATCTTATAGCAAAGAAAAAAATGTTTCCAATAATTTTCGAAAATATTAAATCACTAGATAATTGGTGACTTCAGCGCCCTCTTTTAGCATAAAAAAGGGGAGAATTCAATTTATTTTTCATATAAATTATTAATTTATTCTCTTTTGCTGCAAAAGTTAATTTATACAGATTTTTTTAATGTTTTCATTTCTTTTTTTCAATATATTCTAAAAGTGGAGAAATTCGAACTAAAATGGATCATTTTTACTTGTAGAAAAGTACATATTTTTCAAAGTTGTGGTAAAATGTCAAAAATTTCTTTTAACAATATTTTAGAACGTTTTTAGTTTTAAGTTGAATAATTAGAGTCAAATTGAGATAATTAGAGAAAAATTACTTTAAAATATTTTTTTTATAAAACTGCTGAGAATGTACACAGAGAAAACAGTGCCTACTAAATACCTCTTAAAATAGCACAAAATTAATAAGAAATCTCTATTTTTTTTTAATAAGGAAATCTTATTAATTTCATAGAGGAAACCTTTTTGAAAAAATCAAGAAGAAATCTTGTAGTTTTTATGAGATTATCTTATTGGTTTTTTCAATAAAAAATAAAAAAAATTGCGTCTTTATTCTCTGTACTTATGTATTTTCATTTAAATTCTATACCATACACATATGTATGTATGTATGTAGTATATTGGAGATCCCAGTTGGCCAAATCGTCACAGCCGATATTGTCTTCGACGATTAATGTACAACATGTCGCCTGTTCATTTGGTTTTCTAATCGAAAATTTCAAGGAAATCGTCGTTCATGACTATCTGACTGACAATATCCATCGTTTTGTCTTTAATAAAACTTTGTTGAGGACAACCCGAGCGACACTATTCATCGTTTTGTTTTCAATAAAGCAGTGTTGACGACAATCTGAGCGACATTGTCGCCCATCTCGTCTTGTGTGACCTCGGTGCCATTTGTATGAAAATTTCGTCGACGATTTGTATGGGGCTGTATCCAATATGTCTTCTACGACTTACCATTGTCTTGTACCCGTCGTCAAAGATGTCTTAAGGACGTGGCTAACTGGGATGTTATTTATTTATACATACATACATACGCATTATGTTATATTCTTAACTAACTTACTCACCAAACTTTTACCTGATAGACAAGCACTCTAACCAATATGCTAACAGGCAGCCTAAATAACCATTGAAATTATTGTGCAAACATTCTTATACAAAAATGAAAAATATCATGAAAAAAATTGTCTTTATGTCTATTTATAGAAACGAAATAACAAGACACCTCATAAAATCAAGAAGATTTCCTTATTAAAAAAATCAATAAGATGCTCTACACATAATCATGTAAGAACCTACTAAAATCAAGAAGAGAACCTTATTGAAAAAATCAATAAGGCAACCTAATAAAATCAAGAAGAAACCCTTTCTAAAAAATTCAAGAAGGCAATCTAATAAAATGAATAAGAAATCCCTATAGCTTACAATTTATAAGAAAACTTAATAGAATCAAGAAGCTTTTCTCTATGGATTGTTTTTTTGGTGCCAAAAATAACGTAAATTGAGTAAAAAAAGTTGTGAATAATAAAATTTCTTCTTGATTTTATGTGGTTTTCTTCTTGATAAAATTAATAAGATTTACCACATAAAAACAATAAAGAATCTCTATGAAAATATCTTCGCTTCTTTCTGCTGGGATACCCTTTAGCCTAAAAACGGTTCATAGAGAAAATCTTCTTGATTCTATGAGGCAGTTTTTTCTCTGTGTATTATTTTTTATACTCTTAGCTATCAGAAAAACTAAATTTTAATCTTAGTTAATTTTAATTATTATTGTTCGAACTTCATTTGTTTCTATATTTATGATTTGATCAGGCTAAGATTCGTATCGCTTTGCAAGGCAAATTACATGTGATAATTAGTCATGAACAAATAATACCAAAGTTAGTTGTGAATATTCCGACAAACACATAGTTGAACGGAACAACTAGCTGTTTTAGAAGTCCACTAATCCATTATCATCAGCGTTCTGCGTGTGGTGTCAAAAAACTGCAAATAATACAATTGTTTGAATGAAACGGTCAAAGTTAAACTTTTTGGTTATACCCTTTTAGACACGGAATGTTTACTTTGCAAAGTCGTAATTCAGCTTTGTGAAAGACAGAGGGAGAAATACTATCTCTTTCTGTCTGTCTCCCAGCTGAACTAAGACTTTGCAAAGTAAACTTTTCGTGTCTAAAAGGGATATTAGTAAGTCCCACTTTACACTATTCAAGTCTTATTGTTAAGCTTGATACGAGAGCGGACGTGGGGAAAATAATCCTTTCTGTTCCCCTCGTCTCTCTCCCCATAAACCTAAGTAGCTTAGCAATAAGACTTGCATAGTGTAAACTAGGACTAATTAAGCCACAAAATTCACTGACTTTTACCCCTTCTGGTGGGGTAAATAAAAACTAAGACTTCAACATTTTTTTCAAACTTTTATTACAATACAAGACATGATTATTTTTCTATTTTTGTCTATAGAACAAAGCACGGTGTACATTGTATATGTATATCAACATTGGAAGAGAATGACATGAATTAATGGCGCTGCATGCATCTCTGAAGTATTTTTGGTAACCTTTTTTAACTGATTTTTTTTTTCTTCACGGCTCCTACTGACTAAGAAAAAAATGCAAACAACTAATTATACAACTAGTTATACTGTAAATTCAATCTTACCCAAAATGTACTCCATAAAAGGCTAAACATATTTTAAGACTGAAAAAGTACTAAAATTCCTGGGAGTGGTGTCGAATGTTCCACAAATTAAGGGACATTTTGTTATTTAACAAAATAGTTATCGTTAAAGTTTGAATTTCTTACTATTTAATTCTTCAACAGTCAAGGTGTGCTCTATGACCACTTTAAACTATTCAATCAAATCAGGTTTTTTACTACTCGCAATTAATTTTCATACATGTGCATGTAAATATATGCCTTTCTACAAAGGTAAATTTTTCCAATATTCTTAGAATAATAAAAAAACTGAACACATTCAATCATAGATTTTATGCACGTACGTTGGGATATTAAATAATGCTTGAACATTTTTGTATATTTGCTTTGCCGTAGAGAATGTATCATTTTCATAAGCTTCACAAGACAACAGGTCTAACAGTCTTATTTTAGTCACTTTATTTTAAAATTACCTTTTTCTAAATGTCAGGTTAAATGGGATCGAAAAGATTTGAATCAATTGAGTAAAATGTTGAAGGTCATTTATTTAATGTCCCTTTGCTTGGCTTGTTTGCTCTTAAGATATTCAATTGGTTTTAAATTAAATTTTAGACATTAACCATTTAGTTCTTTTTTAAGCTTACAAATAACGTAATTAAACAAATTTCTATAGACAACCTCTTGTAACGAAATATTTTTTCTTCAGATGTGGTATTTGTAAATATTATAATTTTATGGTATTAATGTTTTTAATTATATTTGATTTTTTAGCCCACAATCCTTGTGATTTATCATGTTCTCAAATTGCAACTGAATGAAACTACGAAACTTATCATTGATGCGTATCAATAGAGTAGTTTATAATAAATATTCAGATCAAAATTATTTTTTTGCATTGCTTTACATATTTAAATATTGATACATTTTAGTTAAACAAAATACCATTACTAATCCAAAATACATACATACATATGTACAGCACGATAACTTAGGTTACATTACGAAGGGTACTGGCTAAACACTTCCCCTCGGAGACCTAGCGGTCCACAGTAAATCCCTTTATAGTTTTCCCTTCCCTGACTAGATGAGAATCAGTGTTCATATTATCAGTTCACTCATTGTTATGGAGCCTCCTCATACTTATGACGACCCATGGTAAAATTATACTAGGTACATGCACGACTACAAAAAAATTGCAACAAAAAAAAACACATACATTTTGTTGGTATAAACAAACGAATAATTGTCAGAAACACATGCCATTTGTTTCTAAAAATAACAATTACAGGGTAACTAAAGTACAATTGCAGACGCGGCAAAATGATTATAGTCATTCAGTGTTGCCAATATGTGTGTAATTACGCAGAGTGTGCAATTACTCTAATGTGTAATAATGCTATGTTTAGACGACGAGTTGAATCACCTGCTTCGCTCTCTGAATTATGTTTATGAATCATGCTGTTTAGACTACGCATTCGTGCTTCGTGTGCATCGTGCCAATTTAGTGCTTTTCGTACTAGATTTAGAGTTTTTCAATTCATAACAGTGCGGAATTTTTCAAATTGTTGCTTTAAAAAGAAATTAGTGCCTTTTTTTGGTGCTTTTCACCTTTGATTTTAGTGCGTTTTACAAATCTTCTAAATACTAATTTGTTAAAGTGTGGTGGCTTTATTTTCACTTTCAAAAACTATCTGCTTTCACCCCTTTTAGACATGCAAAGTTTCCTTTGCAGAATGTTAATTCAGCTTGGTGAAATATGAAGGAAGAAAAACTTTATCTTTCACAGTGAGAAAAAATAATATATTTCTAGAAATTACAGAGGATACCATACACGTTATAAAATAACTTAATTACAATAATCTAATTACTAACCACTGAGGGAAGCAATGTATTGCTTTCTTGATAACGAAAGCTTTCCAAAAAGGCTTCTGAAAAGTACTAACGTAAGGCTCTCTAACAAAGTGGACAAAAGTAAAAAAATGTACACCAGTAACTTTTGCATCTGAGTACACAAAAACTATACATTATTGCTTCTGTAAAACGAATTAGTAAAGCAAAAAATGAACGGCTTTTTGGAAACAGAATGCATTGCTTCTAGCTGGCTTACAAAAACTCTTCTGGGAAGTGGTAATTTTTGCTGGGATGGTGAAATTGAAGAAATAGAACGAAGTATCAGAAATTTAAGGATACATAAATGGAAAAATTTGCTCAAAACTGGTCAATTTTGGATTGAAGTTTATAAATATAGAAATTCAACTAATCATAATCCATTTCTAATACTGTCAATATTTTCTCTAAGACTATTAACATTACCATATTCAAATGTTGTAGTATAAATGACTTTTAGCGCTTATAAATATTTTAATAGTAAGTTAGAAATACAATAATGATTTTATAAATCAAATTGTTTCATTCATATAAAATACGGTCTAAAAAGAAAAGGCTTATGTTGTTCAGAATGTAACATACTGAACCATGTTCATGTAAAAATTAATTGAGACGAAACACCTAAAAATCTATGTGTTTTTTTTTTTAAATAGTACACCATAATTGGAGTGTCTTCCCAAATGAACTTCAATTATTTTACTACTCTTATTCTACTTATAAGCAAAATCGAAATATGGCTCGATATAATTGAAATTATTACAAAAACCTATGAAATGTAGTAAATTTAAAATTGTAGTTAACTTAAATTTTTAATTTTTACTAATTCAATACAGTTATAATTAGCCATATGGGCTTTCTCTGTATTGCAAATAAATAGATAAATATAAAAAAATAAATAAAAATATATTTATGTACATACATATGTACATACATATGTACATATATACGAGTACTTATTTTATTTAGTGCTTTTTTATGAACACACAGTGGTTTTTGCTCTGAAAAAGTTGGCATCACTGTTCGCGTGGCATTTTTTTATGTATATTCACACAAACATACGTATCATACGCACGTATATACATGCATACATACTTTACATAAATTCCACTCATGCGAAATCTTGTTTTTGAAGGCATCTCTATATTTTCTTCTTACTTTTCCTTTTTATATTATTCATAACTTAATTTAATTTATTTATATTAAACTCACATCTATGTTTTTTTGGTTTGTTTTTATTTGTTTACAAACACACACATACACATATACCTATTTTGTTTTGATAGCTAGTTCAGATAAAGTGGCGATTAACTGCGATAAAAGTTAGAGAAGATACCAATTTTACGTGCTTCGCAATTAGATTCATATTGAATCTAGTTGATTCGCTCTCATAATTTTGTATGGCGAAGCAAGTGGATTCGGTCATGATTGGGGCGTGAAGCATGAATAGAGAGCGAAGCACGTACCGTCTAAACATAGTATAAGCCATGTAACTAGATTCGTGTATAATATGTGTGTAATTCTACTTTATGTCCTATTTTTATTTATTTTTGTTTTCATTTTACCATACACAAAAAATGTGTAGTGTAATTTTCTTCAATGTACATATGTACATGCATACGTTCGTTTCATTATTTGAGGTATTTTCAATATCACATACGCAAATTATTACTAACTAATTGTTTTGTACTTGCGCATTTTAAATGTTTGTTTTTTTTCTTTTATAAATGTATGTACGTCTGTATGTATGTTTGTACTTATGTATGATCTCATGTAAGAATATGTAAATGTTAGTACTCTTTAGCATGATCGATCATGTTCTCTTTTTACGTTGTTAGTAAGCAAAACGTATTTATTGAAAATGGGCATGCAGAAGCATGCAGTACCTATTATATTGAACAATATAAAATTGCATGCTTACAATCCCATATACATATACATATGTATGTACATACTTACATATAAATATACTGTAATCTTCTTTCTCTTGCTTACTTCTGGACATTTCAATGTCCTAGCGGGCATAAACCAAATATAACAAAAGACATTTCCTTACAATTAATAAAAATAACACTATTAAACAATAAAAAAAAATATTATATGTCATTACCAAATGTTATTGAACAATGAAATTCGGACATAAATAATTGAAAAAAACCAAAGAAAGTACATTTGGTTATAGTAAAACTGTGTAATACTGCTGAGAAAGCGTAAAATTTTTTTTACATATACATATGGGTGATTCTTTTCTGGCGTTACATGCCATTTGTACGACAAAATGTAAAAAAAAAACGTTTTAAAGTTAAGTTTGAAACATGTTTTTTTCTAACATTTGAGAAGTGATTAAATAGGTATATATTCAGTGAAAAAAATGCTAACAATCAAACCTAAGGATTTCAAGATATTCGCAAAATATGACGTGGCGTTACGTTACAAAACGTTACATTTTTTGTAACGTAACGCCACGTCATATTTGGCGAATATCTTGAAATCCTTAGGTTTGATTTTTAGCATTTTTTCACTGAATATATACATATTTAATCACTTCTCAAATGTAAGAAAAAAAATGTTTCAAACTTAACTTTAAAACGTTTTTTTTTACATTTTGTCGTACAAATGGCATGTAACGCCAGAAAAGAATCACCCATATACTACCTACAATTCCACAAAATGCTATTTAGCAGTGAAATAAATAAATGAAATTAAAAGGAACAAAAACAATAATTGAAATATTTTATATAAAAAACAATACGTACTTACATTTAATTAATACGAGTATAAAAAAATACATATACTACGTTTATACGCGCACTATTTGCAAATAAAATTATTTGCAAATAAATTAACTCACTGTTTATACGGCATAGCAAAAGTACACAAACTTGGTAGCACTTCTATAGAAAGCTTACTTATGTTGACAAAAAAAATAGTGTAAATGCACAAAATATCAAATAATTATTTGTTTTAATTGTTATTATTTGCTTCTATCAATGTTTTTTGTTGCAATATTTGTCCATTTGTTGTTTTTGTTATCAAACATTTGTAAGCGTGGCAACCTCAAGCATTTTATTTGCAAATAGTTCGTTAATCGTGAATAGTTTTCTGAATTAGTAAGTCGCAATAAAAAGAATAATATGGCAACAATTTACAGTTTTATTTGCAAATAAGCCCTGCAGATAAACGTAGTAATAGATAAGTTGGGAACTTACCACAAATTGATACAATAAAAATAAACATTATCACAAAATAATTATCAACGATAACAACCAATTTGTAAGAAAGTTGTACACATCAAAGCAATGAAGAGTATAAAAGCCTAGAAGGAGAGGATCGATTTTGGAAAAATCCGCAGAACACCATTGGTGCATTATTTTCGTACTTACTTAAGTATCCATAAATAATTTTATTTTAGATCCCTTTTTAGCCCTTATATTATAAAAAAAATATATGTAACTAGTGGGAAATAGTTAACGCCTTGTTTAGTCGTGCTCTTTTTATACCGGGAATTTTTGTTGCACAGTTAGTAATAAAAAAAACAAACTCATTGATTCGTTACTGCATATGCAATATATGTATGTATGTAATAACAAAAAAAAAACATTTCGGCGTTTTTTTTAATCACAGAAAATTAGTAAAAATTATTAATTAGTTTTTTCCATTATTGGACAAAAATTTAAGTACAGTCTCAACAAAATTAAATTTTTATATATATTCGCGCGAATATATAAAAATAAGAATATAAATACGAACGTAAAAATTAACATTTTAGAAGTCCAAAGAAACTAGCAAACCTAAATCTCGTTATTTACTTAATTTTTTTTTTTTTTTTTTTTTTTTTTTTTAAAAAGAGAAGTAACACTCAGGCAATTAATGCCTACTACTATTACTAGGTGTTACCTTCTTTAGGAAAGGGATAGTGAGAGAGAAGACAGGTGGTGAAGGAAGAGATAGAGGAAAGCTTCATTCTTTTACAACTCTGCTTTTTCGCACGTTTTGAATAATGCAGTGTTGCAGCGCCTCTCTGATGTTAAATGAGGCGTATTAATTTTTTGAAGCTGTGTCTTGTAGCCATTTTATTGATTATTTTACTTCGCCAATGATTTTGCTACACAACGAAGGAGGGCGCTCTGATGTTACATTAGGATTAGTATCTGCTGAAGTCGGTATAGTTCAGTGACCAGTGACTATGCCTTCATCACTTGAACTTTCCTACATATAGGGAACAGTATTATAAATCGCCATAAAATATGTCTGCACAAGAAAATGTTCAGTCATCTTTGACTTTTAATCCACTCAAGTTTCTGCAATCGTTACCAGAATTTTCAGCAGATAAAAATCAATTATATTCATTTCTATCAATAGTTGACAGGATCAAACCCGCACTCATGCAATATGATGATATTTCCCAATTTTTATTTTTGGATGTGATTAAAGGTAAATTTAAAGGTAGAGCAAAACAGACGGTAGAAATCAACTTTCATGCCCAATCGTGGACAGAGGTTAGGAAAATTTTGCTAAATAATTTTGGAGAAAAATATAGTATGGAAGAGCTGTATGAAAGACTTCGGTCCGTAGTTTTTAAAACCAACGCCGTTGATTTTTACAACAAAATCAAAGACAAGTTGAGAAATTTAAACAATAAAACCTGCAAAGATTTAGGAATTAATCAAGAAAGCGAGCAAATGGCCAAAAATAACATGAAAACAGTTCTTAACATTTTTAAACAAAAAATTCCAGAGCCTGAGAACTATATTAGCTTGTAGAAATCCCGATACAATCGAAGATGCAATGAATATACTTTTTTATGTCGGGGCATGCTAATTACAGTGCAAAAATGGGGGAAATATTTTTAATAAATTTGAAAATCTAAATAATGGAAATAGAACTCAGACTAATGTTAATAGAAATTATGAAATAAATAAATGCGAATAGTGAACAACGTTTTAATATAAATGGAAACAATAATTATAACAGAAATTGGGAATTGGAACATGTGCGTGGTAATATAACTAGGCCAAACGCTAGTAATGAACGTAATAATAGTCGCCAAAATAATAGAGCTCACTATCATTATAATTACAATAATATTCAAATTTTAAGAACCCATTTTTCAAATCCACAAGTCCACCAATTTTGCCCCGAACCAATGGATATCAATACTTTCCAGCATGTTAATTAATTTGTAGGAAGTCCACAAAATAACTCCAATATGAGTTATTCAGATATTAACCGAAACTCTTCTCAGGATTCGTTAGTTCAGAACGAAACTGTTCTAAATTTTCCTTTTCCAGCCTCGCCAGAGAACTACCGTATATAGAGATCAAAAATCGTTTAAAAAATAAATAGATACTGGAGCCACACATTCGATAGTGAACCCTGGGATTTGCAATCCGAAATGGAAAATTTACTCTCATGCTGTAGAGTAGAGTTTTTAATGCTAAAACTCTACAAAATACAATAATGTCTAACACGGTTTACCAGGTTCCAATGTTTACTGAGGTAGGAGATAGGAACGAAAAAATTGTTTTAAAAGAGCGTAAATTTCACAACGAATATGACGGGATCATAGGAAATGATATTCTACGCAAATACAATGCTATTATAGACTACAATAATAACGTACTAAAAATCAAAAATAGAGTAGTTCCTTTGCTAGGTCTTAGAAGAATTCATTCTGTCGCATTGATTTCAAATATTGAATGTAGTTTAATTCATATTCAGGAGCATAAAAATCTAATTGGTGAGACTATTGTTAAGGAAGGCATCTATAATTTGCATAATTTTAAAATTGAAGTCAATACAACAGCAGTGTGTGAAAAAGTCATATACCTCACAAAAACTAACTCATGGCCACTTACTCCTGAAAATTATTATCTAGTTGACGATAATTTGTCCAGCACTAGTAGCCCTGAACAATCTTTTATCGAGAAAATTGTAACAGAACATTTAGATTTCGAAGAAAGGCTAAATTTGATAAATCTTTTAAGAAATTATAATCATTTATTTTATGAAGCAAACTCAAATTTATCATTTACAAATGCTATTAAACATAGGATAATAACCAAGGATGAAATTCCAGTTCACTCTAAAACCTATAGATACCCCTATGTTCACAGGGAAGAGGTAAAAAGGCAGATGCAGGAGATGTTAGATTGTAAAATAATTGGGCATTCAAATTCTCCGTACACAACTCCAATATGGATTGTGCCAAAAAAGGACGAAGCTAGTGGATTAAAAAAGTGGCGAATTGTAGTAGACTATAGAAAATTAAATGAGAAAACTATAGATGACCATTCCTAACATCGAAGAAATATTAGATAGGTGCCTGTATTTTATTACTCTGGATTTGGTAAAGGGATTTCATCAAGTTGAAATCGACGAGAGGGACACCAATAAAACAGCGTCTTCAGTAGAGGGTGGACATTATGAGTTTTTAAGAATGCCTTTTGGCCTAAAAATAGCACCTGCCACGTTTCAACGACTCATGAACAGTACTTTAGGCGACTTAGTGAATAAAATTTGTTTGGTATACCTAGACGATATTATCGTCTATCTATCGCATATCAATTCTTTAAGACTCATATTTGACAGACTCGCAAAGGCCAACCTTAAAATTCAGGCGGACAAATGTGAATTTTTAAAAAGAGAAACCGAGTTTTTGGGGCATATCGTTACGCAACAGGGGATAAAACCGAATCCTAAGAAAATAGAATGTGTAGCCAATTATCCCTTACCAAAAACTGCAAAGCAGATTAAGCAATTTCTGGGGCTCAGTGGGTATTATAGGAAATTTATTAAAGATTACTCTAAAATTGTTAAACATATGACCAAGTACTTAAAGAAGAATGCCAAGGTAAACCCAAATGATCCAGATTATGTAGAAAGTTTTAGGAAACTAAAGACGCTTCTTAATTTTGATATATCCAAATTTCAGCAAACAATTTGTTTTAGAGACGAGTAATTTTGCCTTGGGAGCTATCCTATCTCAGGACAATCATCCAATTTGCTACGCAAGTAGAACGCTCAACGAACATGAGATCAATTACAGCATAGTTGAAAAAGAATTACTTGCCGTAGTCTGGGCTGTGAAATATTTCCGTCCCTACCTGTTTGGCAGGAAATTTGTAATTAAGACTGATCATCAGCCATTACAATGGCTTTTTTCCATAAAGGAACCAAACTCCAAGTTAATTAGATGGAGATTACAATTGGAGGAGTATGATTATGAGATTTTTTATAAGCGCGGCATAAAAAATGGAAATGCTGACGCACTGTCTCGAATAGAGCCTTAAGTGAATTTGATAGACCACCTTAGTTATAACATTATTTTTCAAAGCAATTCTCCTCTAAATGTGTATCGAAACCAAGTTATAATTAAAAAAAAATCCCAGTTCGAATTCTCTTAAAGTGACAAGTACAAATATTTTAGCAATGTAAGAAAATTAATAACAGCAAAGAAATTCGTTGAAAATGATATAATATCTATAATTAAAAATAATTTACACCCTACAAGAATTAATGCAATTTTTATATTTATACACACTATTTAAAGATACTGATTTAAAATATTTTCAGGGGAATTCTCAATTAAAAATAGTGAGTTGTAATAAATTTCTTCAGGATATTACAGATGAAAATTACCTGAATAATCGAATTCAAAATGAACATTTTAAAAACAATCATCGAAAATTAATGAAAATTTTGAACAACTTCGATGTAAAATATATCATCCTAAATTAAAACTGCGAAATCAACAATTTATCAATAATTGTCACATCTACTTATTTCGCATGAAAACTTAAAATGTTGGAGATACATTTCAAATGTTTTTCACAAGATAAACAGAGTACTATTTCATCAAAATTTTTTCATTAACAATTCGTGCCAATTTTTTTTATATGTACTTTGGCAGCATTTCTCGTGAAATGTTGAACAGAGTACCAGGGGGCAAATTACGGCATTCGATACGATTCTAAATTTAAAAATATTTCCATATAAACTCTATTGAAATATTTCGTAATTTCGTTCAATAACGAGTGCCGTAATTTGCCCCCAGGCTTTATTAACAGGAAAACTATAGAACATCCTGTTAATGGTTTCTTGTAACTCGGAATTCAGCAGTACTTAAGCTTAAATTAGACGTGCCATAGCCATAACGCCATAACTATAACCAAACCAAAATTCAATTGGTTTCTATGGTGAGAGTGAGAGAGACTCGCCATAACGCCATAACTCTCATAATTGAAACCAATTGAATTTTTGTTTGGTTATGGTTATGGCGTTATGGCTATGTCACGTCTAATTTAAGCTTTAAGAGCCATTAGCAATATTTAAATTTAATATATAAATTGTTTTAGCGCACGAAAAATTTTTTACAATTATTTACTGAACTTTACTGCATTTTACTAAATTGCGATCGTTTACACAATGCATTAATGCAATGTTTACAGTAATGCATTAAACCATTGATGTCAGTTTCATAGCACAATTGTGGTAGGTAAAATCACACACATTCTTATTATTTAGTCGTCGATGAGACAGCGACGAGAACACATGTGTAGCGGGTGTATTAATTTGTTTATAGATATAGTGAAAGAAAAGTAGTGGTATGCAAAAAATATTCTATGATCACCAATGCTTTTCGCGATATTTAATGTGTTTGATGTTGTAAAACGTTTAAGGAAAGAAGTTAATATGTATTTAAAAGACATTTTGACTTTTTTTTGAGCATTTTAACTAAACTGCACTTTCTATTTAAACTTTAAAGACCAATAACTCGGGAAATATGGCCTGCAGCAAATTTTTTGATTAAGTTTTTTTTCTTATTTATCACATTACTATCTGATAAGCTATTTAAAAATTCTTTTTTTGAGATTTTTCAGAGTTTCCTATGAAAAGTTCAGAGCCCGATAAATTGAAAAATATGGGTCGCCGCCAACTTTTTTATTTAATTTTTTCATCTTATTTTTTAATTTTCTATCACATAGGCTCCTTTTTATTTATTTTTAGCTGCTTTAATAAACTGCATTTGTTCCAAATATTTATTTTTTCCTATGTACTTCAGAGATGAATGAGACAACTTTTCTCACAAATACAACTATAGTTTTATTTTTGACACCACTGCATTAAACACATTTACCACAGCAGGCTACACGAACACAAGACTTCAAATGCCGCTAGCAGCATTTGTCGCCTCGTGGCCAGCTACTTAATTATTTTAGAGATGGCAGCAGCACCATCTGCACCTGCTATTCAACTACAAATACATAGTTAAGTATTGCCACTTTCTTATATTTTGCATTTATAAAAATAATTACTCATTTAAAATGCACTTATTTCACGTAAAAGTACAAAAATGAATTAATTTATTCTTTACACAGATTTTTGGATATCGTTTCTGGTAAATAATATGAAGTAATCGTAGATATCATTAATTCACATTTTGCATTATACTGGCAACACTACATTTGCTCATTGTAGCCCAAGAAATAGAAATTAGTTTAATTGGAGTACAACGACAAAATCAGCATAGACAACAACCTGTCGCCCTGTTGCCTTGCTGTCTTCAAAAGAATCATTCTCATATAAACATGTCGTCGGTTGATTTCTGATTTGCGGCACAGTATATTCAAAATACATTATGTCTGCAGCAAACCAGAAACTAACCGACGATGTGTATTCTAACCTTGACATTTGGTAGTGGATAGCTTGCTGTGGTGAATTTGTTTAATGCATAAATGAGAACACAGATCACGGATGGAAATCATGGTACAGTTGTACTTTTTATGGTACATTTTTGAGCTCGTCGGTACCGTGGTACTACCGCGAGTTAATTGGTACAATTTAAAAATTCCACTAAATGGTAACATTAATTTTGCCTATGTTGTCTTAAATTTTTTTGTATGTGTCAGCTTCTCTGTTTTTGTTGCAATGCTGTTGTCAAGGCAAATTCATGTACCAGGTGGTGTCAACTCTGCAACAAAAAATCTGTCTAGTACTTTAACTGTGCCTGTTAAATTGACAGCACCTAAACTTGACAGTAAACTCACATTGGATGTGGTTATTTTTATTTTTGTTAACTACATATCGCTCCTTTACTTCAAAAGTGGGTTTTAGGTTTTATCGCGCATTTTTTATGCGCATAGTTTAGATTTTATACTGCATGAAAATAACAGGCCTGCTAATAAGCAAAATTTGTAAAATAACCGATCTCTAACAAGTCTAATCTATGAATGTACACTGAAAAAATTTTCGGCATAAATTCTATGAATTTCGACATTAATCTAATGAAAAATTCATTAAAATTAAACCAATGTCATGCTTCGTTGGATTAATGAAATCAGTTTCGTCAAAATTATTTTATTGAAAACTTCATCAAATATATTTAACATTGTAATTAATGCAGTGCTATAACTTCATCGAAACAATAAAATAATTTCATGAAAAGCATGAAATAACTTAAATATAAGGGGTTTCTTAATAATTAGAAAATATTGTTGTCATAAATCCAACAAAATATTCTTACGAAACCAGAATACCAACGAAGCAATTCCAATGAAATTCTTTACCAATATTCATGAAATTTTCATTGGATTTATGAAATTATCATAAGATTTGTGAAAAATTTTTTATAAAATTGTTTCATTCGACTTATGAAGCAAAATTCTTTCGGTGTGCCCTTATGAATGTAATATTTACATGCCTATTCACAAAAAGTATTGTGACTGAAAATTAGTTATAACTTTAATATTGTGACTAAGGACTAAAATTTCCGATTCTCAAAACAAAATTCTATCAACATACATTTTTAAAATAAAGACTACGGCGCGTAGTCTTAGTCAAAACAAAGTACACTTTAAGAAATTAAGAGCAGTATTTTATAAGGTAATACTGGTTTTAACTTCTTAAAGTATACTTTGTTTTGACTATGACTACGCGCCTAGAAATGTAGACAATCATAGAAATTGTGACAGGCATTTTAAAGTAGTAATATTAAAAACGTAACTAATTTGGAAATGGTAAAAGGAAAAGATGTAGTAAAAAACCCATTTCAAATACTAGCGGTATCCAGTAGCCATTAACTTGGTATGGGCATCATGTCGGACATCGCAAATAGCTAATGAAGACCGCTCATGTCCATGTTTCCTCCATGCTCTGACATGGATGCCCGAACATACATATGTCGGAGCAACAATGTTCGCCATGAGATTCGCCGTCCGCAACCACTTGCAATAGAAAGAAAAGAGACAGAACTAAATTAGTAAATACTACGTCTCTATTGCACTACCGCAAAATACTTTGATATGCCTAAGCATGGACATCGCACGCATTCACCACATAAAGAAGTTGATGAATTTATCACAGTTGCTCTGCAGATTTTACTCTTCAATATTATATTTTAGATTTTTTTATGAACTTTTTTATTTAATTTATTTTTAATTAATATTCAACTGTCATAATTTTCATTTAACATAGAATGTTAACTATAAAATTTGGGTTTTTATGACTTGAAGTTTTACACATTTTACGTTTGTTTCCATTCTTATTAATAAATATTAAAAAAAATGGTACCGTCATGGTCAAAAAAGTATATTTTGTTTCACAGTTGGTACAAAATATAAGATGTCATTTTCCTTCCCCGACACAGATTGAGAGCAGCGATGCCAATTTAGTGCGTTTCGCGCTAGATTTAGCGCGTTTTAACCACGCCAAACGCGCTTTTTTTCGTCTTAGCGCGTTTAATAAAAAAAAGCGCTAACTTAGCGCGTTTTGAATTCAGTCAATAACATCATTTCAGTTAAATATTTTTTTAATTTTTTATATAAATTTAACAATTTTCTGCTATCCAAAACTCTGATAAAAATTTTTTAATTGGTTAATGATTTAGCTGTCGCAAATAAAATTTCCTTGACTGTGATTTAATTTAAAAACTAATTTTAATACTATAAATGGCAAATATTTTTAAATTTCACAACTAAAAATATGTACTTGTACTCGTGACCAAAAAAATTTATATAACTTATTAAGCATCTATCATAGCTGAAGTACAAAAATCATTTGAATCGACTATTCGACATTTTATATTTTGTTACAAAGTTTGTTAAAGAAAACTAAACTCACAACTAAGGATTTCGATTATATGGAAGGTGATTCTGATTCTGTATTAAATTAATTTAGTTATTTAGCATATAATTTCGAAGAAGCAATATTGCAAAATCTAAATAAAAGTTTCTAAAGAAATTATATTTACTAATACATACATCGATTTTTATTAAAATTTAATTTAGCGCGTAGGAAAATAGCGCGTTTTGGCTATAAATAGCTGACGATGCTGTAACTTAGCGCGTTCTAGCGCGTTTTGAGAAGGGGAATAGCGCGTTTGTGTTATAAATAGTTGGCATCGCTGATTGAGAGAGCAAATTGACAGTTCTTAGAATTTTATAAGGCAGAAACAATTTGCCAACTTTTCATTATTGTGGAGAACTATTTTTAAGCAGTAAAAAATAACTTACAAAATGTAGATACTTAAATCGTAGTGAAAAAAGTACTTGCTTATAAAAATATAAATCTGAGCTTCCTAAATAGTCAAGGTAATAAAATATGTATTGATTTTAAATATATGAATTTAGATAAAGAAGGTAATAAATTACATTTTTTTTATTATATATATATTTTTTTTTATTCTTAGCTTGAATAAATTATAAGAAAAATTCAAGACTGCTGCCAATAATTATGTACATTTCAAAAAGCTGGCAATAACAAGAAGTGTCGTTGAAAATTATTTGTAATGCAGTACTAAGTTAAAAAAAAGATTTCAGTGTGATTATAAGAAATAATAAAAAGCGTTGCTCTTAAATCAAGTATAAACAAATGTCAAGCTGTTGGTAGTTTTATAATGTGTTACAAAAGTTTTTATGGTAATTGAAATGTGTGCTTTTAAGAAGAAAATGATTTAAAATGATTACCTAACTAAAGTTGGCTATACGCACTGCAGAATGTTTGTATATAATTACACTTTAATAAGTTGCAAAAAGTTAAAACTTTAAAAATTACATTTTGGCAATTATAATTTTTTTTAGGAGAATTCAAGAAATTTTTTTTTTAAGCACTAGTTAAAGAAAATTTCACCTTCACACCAACAATTGTGACAATGAACACAGTGGAGTTCAGTTATAGCGAACTACGAAGGGCCGGACAGTTTTGTTCGTTTTATGTCATTAACTCCTACATACAGATAATTTACATACAGCCTTATGTATAAGAAAAAACTGTCATGAAGTTAGCATAAGCGACGACATTGAACCAGGTGCTAGTGAGTTCCTTCATAAAATTTTACATTAAAAATAGACACATAATGCAGTTTTAACCCACTATTAAGTCCTAGCGCGATTTTTAATGTAAAATTGTATGGCAAAACTCGTTAAGATCGTATTCAATTTAGCAACTTATGCTAACTTCTTGTCAGTTTTTTCTTATACATAAGGCCACTAATGTTTATACATTCGAATTTTACTACTAATTTTTTTTTTACACTAATGGATATTTATTAGCAGAAATCACGGACAGTAATCGAGGCATATCACAACCGAAATTGAAATTTCCAATTTAGGAGTTGAAAAAACATTTCCTCCCAAATCTTTAATAATAAAATAAATGGAACTGCTTAAAATATTTTGTAAAAGGTTTATTAAAGGTTCCTTGGAGAAATGGGGAAGTAGGCTAGATTTCAGATTTTAATTAATGTTATTTAAAGATGCTCGGTGTTGCCGGCGCTAATGAACGTCACTGGCTCCAATTGTGTTAAGACAGCTGAATGCCTAGAAAGCAGATGAATGCTTTCTATGAACCAATAAATAAAGATTTTCTATATTCTATAGAGCTCAACGATATATTTAAAGTAATAAGTTATTTTCCCATAAATGTTGAAGTGCGCCACATACAATAACAATCCACGCTAACAAGAATGGACGTATTCAGAATAGGAAGGTTTAATAATTTTATCGTATATTAGTTTTTTCACTTGTTTGTCAATTTCTTCTTTATGTGTATGCGGTACACGATAATTTTTAGTATATACTGGTTCTTTATTTTTTATTCTCAATATCTGTTCATAAAAATTATTAGTTGTTATTTTCTCTGATTCTAAACTGAAAATATCAGTATATGTTGAACGTAGTTCCGTTAATGTAGTTTTAAATTGTTGTGGAAAATTTTTCTTTAAAATTTTTAATATTTCTGATTTTTTTTGTGATTTTTTGCCTAAATTTTCTTTGATAATTTCATAATCAGAGATGTTTTCGGTTTTTATGTTACTTTGTTTGATTTTAGTAATGGTGTTATTAGTGTTTAGAATACGAATAAATGCTTTGTCAGATTTAACTAATGTATTCGGTATAAAAACACCTGTTTCAATTTCTTGATTTGGAATTAATAATTCGTTATTTAAATTGGTAAAATTTACTTGACGTATTACTTCACATCTTGGAGGTATATTAATTTCATTGCAGTTATTCGTAATCGGTATATCTATTGTATATGGTATATTAAATGGTCTAAGGATAAGGTAATCATTATTTTGGTTGAAATCTAATATACAGTTGTATTTTTTGATAAAATCCATGCCAATGATTCCATGGCATGGTATCGGAAAATTATTATTTACTACCTGGAAGTTATGTGGTATTAAAAAGTTTTTAAATTTTAAATCGACAAAAGTATTTCCTATTAATTTGATATTACCTTGTCCTATTCTACTTAGAATTGTTGTTGCTCTTACGTAGTTATTATCTCTACGATTTTTATTATTATTAAACCTCTGCCGGTTTCTGTAATAATTATTATTATTTCTATATTTATAATTTGAAATGGCTAATGTTCGTATCGCTTTTTAAGCCAAATTACATCATGTAGTAATTATTAATAAACAAATAACATCAAGGTTAGTTGTAAATATTCTGACAACACATAGTTGAACGGAACAGCTAGCCGTTTTCGAAGGTCACTAAACCTTCATCATCAGCGTTCTTCTGTGTTTGGTGCACTGTGGGTGGTGTCAGTTGATGTAGATTTCTGCCTTATATACGAAACTTTATTGCAAATGGAGTACGTGGGTAACTATTTCTTCCACGTGATCGTGTGTTATTACCACGGTAACTGTTTATAGCTTTGTATTTTTGTCCATAGTATAAGATGGCGTTCTATTGTCCTGTGGCATCTGTACAACTATTGACAAATTTACTAATAGCATCGTTCATGCTATTAAATTAACCTGCTTCCATGATAATCTTAACTTGATCAATGGTGCAGTTTTTAGTTAATGCCTTTACTGCAGTTTGTGTGGAATATTATTGTAGCTAAGTCGGCTGACAGTCCATTTGAAATGTATGCTGTTTCTAATGCCTTAGTTAAATTTTCTATTTGGCTGCAATAAGCATTAACAGTTTTATTGTTTTGTTTTATATTTAAAATTTTTGCCGTTAATACTTCCACAGATTCTCCCTTGATGCTATTTTTATACCTTTTACCAAAAATGGAAAATGGTATATATAGGTTTGTCATTCCGTGTGTAATTTCCATAATTTTAATTTGCGACCAATAAAATATATATATTCTGGGTCCTTATGAATAGCGATGACGAATAAGCGATGTCCGTCCGTCCGTCTGTCCGTCCGTCCGTCCGTCCGTCTGTCCGTCCGTCCGTCCGTCCGTCTGTCCGTCCGTCCGTCCGGTGTACGTGAAATCGGTTTTCCGAAGCTCCCAGAAAAGCTAGAGACATCGTTATTGGACTGATGTATCAGAAATGGTCCAACTTAGATTGGTATTGAAATTCAGCGAAATCGGGCAGACGATTGCAGAGCTGGAAAACTTAAACTTCATTTTGCCATATAAAAGTAACTACCGAAAACAAATTTTTATTTTTTTTTAATAAATAAATTTATTTTACACTTCAGTACGACTAAAATTGGTATTTTAAATTAAAAAAAATATAAAAAAAATTAAAAAGACGTTTCCAGGGTTGGGAAACTTTAATTTTTTGTGTTATGTAAAATTAAATATATAATAATATATATAAAACTATATTAGTATTTTCTCGAGAACCATTTCTAGGACTAAAATAAATCGCGGAAAACCGGAAAAATTGCTTAAATAAAAAAAAATCGCCAAAATGAAAGAAAATCGCCAAAATGAAAAAAAATCGCCAAAACGAAAATAACAGGAAAAAATCGCCAAAATGAAAAAAAATCGCCAAAATTAAAAAAGTCTCCAAAATGAAAAAAAAACTCCAAAAACAGAAAAAAAATTGCCAAAATGAAAAAAAACAACACAAAATTGCCAAAATAAAAAATCACTAAAATGAAAAAAACCCTAAACAAAAAATCGCCAAAATGAAAAAACCCCAAGCAACAGAAAAAATATCCAAAATGAAAAAATCGCAAAAATTAAAAAAATCATTAAAATGAAAAAAAATTGCTAAAATGAAAAACAGAAAAAATCGCCAAAATGAAATGACAAAATTGCCAAAATAAAAAATTCGCCAAAATGAAAAAAAACCCTGACAAAAAAACCGCCAAAAGGAAAAAATCCCCAAAATGAAAAAAAAATCGCCAAAATGATATAAGTCTCCAAAATGAAAAAAAGCCCCAAAAACAGGAAAAAGTCACCAAAATGAAAAAAGGCCTCAAAAACAGAAAAAAATCGCCAAAATGAAAAAGACAAAACTAAACAAATCGTTTAAACTGAAAAAAACTTCGAAAAAGCAAATAAGCCACATTAAAAAATGCTCAAAACCGAATGTACGAATGGAACACTTCGTACGCGAGTCAAAGTCGCACTTTACTGAATTTTTTATACTCTTTACCAAAAATGGAAAAGGGTATATATGTATAGGTTTGTCATTCCGTGTGTAATTTCCATAATATTCATATGCGACCCATAAAATGTATATCTTCTGGGTCCTTATGAATAGGGAAGACGAATAAGCGATGTCCGTCCGTCCGTCCGTCTGGTGTACGTGAAATCGGTTTTCCGAAGCTCCAAGAAAAGCTGAGACTTCGTTCTTGGACTGGTATGTCAGAAATTGTCCAACTTAGATTGGTATTGAAAATCAGCAAAATCGAGCAGACGGTTTCAGAGCTGGAAAACTGAAACTTGATTTTGACATATAAAAGTAACTAGATAACACAATTTTTTTAATTTTTTTGTTAAATAGCTTTGGTAAAGGGTATATAAGATTCGGCACAGCCGAATATAGCACTCTTACTTGTTTAGCTTGTTTATTATTTCTGATAAAGTTGACTCATTGCTAAATAGATTTCTTGCATTTCCCTTTAACTTTGTTTTTATTAGTGATACTGTCGCTGCTTCGTGAGTACCTTTTATTGAGTCTACTAGGGACAAGGAGTCAACAAAGGAGCGCAAATTTTCTGATTTTTCATCAAAGTCTATAATCAGCTTTGAAGCTGTATTTAAAAAGTCTACTACAGTTTGAGTCATTGTGGATTTAGTTATAGGCATAGAAATATTAAATGTTACACTTTCGTGTACTGAGTTTGGTAGTTCGATTTGTATCGATTTTTTATCGGCTAGTTTTGAAATTCTGCTTGTTAAGTCAAGGAAAAATGCGTCTGCTGCTCTTTGTTGAGCTACTGTAAGTCTATTGTAATAAACATTAAATAAAACTCTTATTTCTTCTAATTTTGTAAGAATTTTTTGAAAATGATGACTAATTGTTTGATTTTTAATTGATCTATCAATATTGATACACTTATGTATATGACCATTCAAAATCTTCTTTCATAATTCGTGCCTTGTTTAAAATATCCTTCCATTCCATTAGTGAATATAAAAAAAATTAGTTATAACTTATTAAAGTTATATTTTGTCTAGGTCTAGCTCTACTAGCATATTTATTCTTTAAATTTCTATGGTGCAATTTATAAAGTTTTAATATAAAGCTTAAAAGTAACAATATAGCTATAGTTATAAGACTCATTTCAATTATCGTTAAATTAATCTTTTCCTGTACAATTTCGACCTCATTTATTACATTAGCATTTAGTTTTTTTTTAGTTTAGATTCCGTTTTACCTATCTTGAGGAAAAAAAATAAATTCTGTAATAAAAGGTAAAGAGGTTGTTTAAAGTATATTAAATTATTTTTAATATTTTTCTCTTTATCCAAAGGTTGGACCCATCTTAATCCACGAACAGTTTCCTCTTCTATTCTAGTTCTATATAAAATGTCATCTTCTGTAGGGGTTTCATGCATTCCTATGGCTTCCCAAATTTTTGCTAAAATTTCTATTCTTTCTTGTATTGGTATCTCTTTCTCTTCATAAATTGCATTTGTTTTAAACTTATTTTTTCCCCCTGTTTATACACGGTCACACTGTTTTCTTTTTGTTGTCTACTTTTGCTTTTTGGCTTCTTTGCTTCGAGCAAGAAACAAAAGAAATGAGTCTTTTTTGGCACACCAATTTGAAGTGACGTGTTTGGCAAACGTAAAATCGTTTAAGTGGTATTCTTTTCCTCCCAAGTACTTGGAGTTTTTTAATAATTAAATATAATTAATTAATTACATTTTTGATTCGTGTATTCTAGTACAGTTTTTTTGTAAAGTTTTCATGATGTATTGAAATAAATAAATATTCATAGTATCTTTACGCCAGTGCATTTGTTACATTAATCTCGTATTCCGGCAAAAAATTACAAACTAATTTTGCGTGAAATTAAACCACCTTCCATTAAAAACAAGAGAAGAAAACAAGAAAAAAAAAAACGTATTAGAATAAAATCTTTATAAAAAGAAGTGAAGTGTTTTTAAGCCGTTTTGGGCATAAATAAAATACGTGAACATATTTCGCTTTTGTTTCTTTTGTCATCAATTGGATCTAAGTTGCCGTAAAGCAATTAAATCACGAATAAGTTTTGTCATTTCAAGTGGAATTGAAGTTGAAGGATTGCTGTTATCACTTCCCGTATTGCATCATCATTGATAGCATTTGTTGGAGAAATTGGTGGTCAAACTGAATTAAAGCTGACTCGTCACACTCAACAAGTATAAGCTCCGCTTATTACACCCGTAAAGTTTATCACCCTTGCACCAGAAACAACCACCTCCCGGTAAGTCAACCCCTTTTTCTTTTCATATCACGACAAATATATTAACCAACCCCCGTGTGCCCTGCACATTTTGGTCTTTCGAGCCGGATCCGGGTCATCCAAAACCCGGCACCCTCCTTTGCTATCTAAAAAACCCCATTTGTTTCACAAAAACCCATTTTTTCACACAAAAATGGTATAATCTCCATTTGTGAGATATGTCATTTTTGCACTAAACCCCCGTTTATGATCTGATATAGGTACAGTTTCGACAGAAAACGTTAGTTTTTACAAAACTTTCATTTCGTCAAAAATTGGTGTCTTTTTACATTTTTTATAAAAAACCCTAACGGTCCAAAAAAAAAAATAAACATATGTACATACGTGCATTTATACTTAACAGGTAACAAATGCAATTTTTTCTTTATTGCATAAATCAAGAGAAAAAAGCAAAAGGAAAAAGTGTCGTTAAAAATTTACCTGTCAACCGCATACATATGTATGTATCCCCCCATACTTTGTTCCCCGCAAACAAAAGTTGAGACAAATAATTGCACAACTAAAAGGAGACTACAATAATCGACAAAAGAAGTTGTTGCTATTGTAATTTGGTTGGAATTTTGCCCTTGAAAAAACATCTCATGTTTTCTATTCTACTGTTTCTTCTGCAATAAATACATACATACATACATACATTGATACTCTTTATGCATTACGAATTTTTTGGCACTCTCACTCATTAAAGCAGCGAGTGAACGATCAACGAACAAATAAAAGCAGCAAAATCATTTCTATGTACATATGTATGTATTTACTTCTGACAAAATATATAGGTCAGTAAGCCAAACGAAGCAGCTGATACATAAGAACATTTAGAATAAATGGTTACGAGGGTAGCGTGGCAAGTAACGAGAAGAAAAATAAATTGTTATGTTTATTGTTTTATTTGAATAAATCGATGAAAACTTAAGATATTTGTATTAATGAATGCAAATTTCTACCGTAATTAACCCCCGGTGTACATATATATCAGATCATCATACACATACTTTCGCTATCTAAAATATTGAAACCAATAATTTGAAAACTTATTTAATTATTTCAAATTATTTCAACCCCCATATACTGGTCGCCTATACGAGGCACCATTGAAAATTTTCGGAAATTTTCTCCCTCAACAATAATTTGCAAATTTATTTAATAATTTCAAATTTATTAACCCCGCATATATTGGTCGCTTATACGAAGCGCCATTGGAAATTTTCTGGAAATTTTCGGCCAGTCGTGAAACAACTAATTTAAAAATTGTTTAATTATTTAAATATTAACCCCCATATATTGGTCGCTTATACGAAGCACCATTGAAAATTTTTAGAAATTTTCTACATCAACAAATAATTTGAAAATTTATTCAATAATTTCAAATTTCATTAACCCCCATATACTGGTCGCCTATACGAGGCACCATTGAAAATTTTCGGAAATTTTCTCCCTCAACAATAATTTGCAAATTTATTTAATAATTTCAAATTTATTAACCCCGCATATATTGGTCGCTTATACGAAGCGCCATTGAAAATTTTCTGGAAATTTTCGGCCAGTCGTGAAACAACTAATTTAAAAATTGTTTAATTATTTAAATATTAACCCCCATATATTGGTCGCTTATACGAAGCACCATTGAAAATTTTTAGAAATTTTCTACATCAACAAATAATTTGAAAATTTATTCAATAATTTCAAATTTTATTAACCCCCATATATTGGTCGCTTATACGAAGCACCATTGAAAATCTTTTGAATTTTCTACATCAACAAATAATTTGAAAATTTATTTAATAATTTCAAATTTTTATTAACCCCCACATATTGGTCGCTTATACGAAGCACCATTGAGAATCTTTTGAATTTTCTACATCAACAAATAATTTGAAAATTTATTTAATAATTTCAAATTTTTATTAACCCCCACATATTGGTCGCTTATACGAAGCACCATTGAAAATCTTTTGAATTTTCTACATCAACAAATAATTTGAAAATTTATTTAATAATTTCAAATTTTATTTAACCCCCATATATTGGTCGCTTATACGAAGCACCATTGAAAATTTTCTGAAATTTTCTACCTCAACAAATAATTTGAAAATTTACTTAATTGTTTTTCAAATTTTATTAACCCCCATACATTGGTCGCTTATACGAAGCACCATTGAAAATTTTTGAAATTTTCTCCATCAACAAATAATTTGAAAATTTATTTAATAATTTCAAATTTTATTTAACCCCCATATATTGGTCGCTTATACGAAGCACCATTGAAAATTTTCTGAAATTTTCTACCTCAACAAATAATTTGAAAATTTACTTAATTGTTTTTCAAATTTTATCAACCCCCATACATTGGTCGCTTATACGAAGCACCATTGAAAATTTGCTTAAATTTTCTACCACTCGTGAAACAAATAAATTAAGAATTTGTTTAATTATTTAAAATTTTACCCCCCACATATTGGTCGCTTATACGAAGCACCACTGGAAAATTTTATTAAATTTCTGCCATACATCCTGGTCGCTTATACGAAGCATCTGTGGAAATTTACAATTGTACAACCATCGAACACAGGTCACTTATACTAAGTACCAGTGAACATCTAGCTTGCGGATTTTTTAACCCCGATACATTGCTTGTTATACCGATACCGGTAACGATTTCTCAAACCCCCATAAAAACTTTTTACCGTTTTTTTTCATTGAAATGGCAACGTTAAAAAATTTAATACGCGCTTCTGATCGCGTAATAGATTTTCAAACCTATTTTAAAGGCTTGAAAGAAGAGGGCCACACTCTTCATACCTTGGTGGCTCAAGAACGACAACTGGAGAAGTTATGGTCTAGTTTCGAGACACTCTACGACACAGCGCTGGAGAAATATGAAACAATAAAGGAAGAAATCGAAATGGCAGCATTAAAAACCCGTTTTTATTCTACCTTTGAAGCATATACAGAGATCATCGCTACGATTCACAAATATACCGATATGATTCGTACCCAGGCCGAAGCAGCTATCCCATCAGCGAAAATACAAGTCGATATGACGTCACATATTTCTTTACCCCCCTGCGATACTGAAGTCTTCCATGGTGACTACAAATCTTGGCCTACATTCCGAGATATGTTCACTGCTTTGTACCGCAATAACAACCGTCTATCACCTGTAGAAAAAATGTGCCACTTAATGAAGAAGACGCAAGGCGAAGCACGTGAGCTTCTAAAAACTTGTCCCATGACCAACGAAGGTTTTGACATGGCATGGCAGAACCTCATGCATCGTTATGAGAACAAGAGGGTCCTAGTCAATGCACAATTGAAATCACTTTTCAATATAAAACCAATGTCGCGGGAAACTAGTTCTGATTTAAGGCGTCTGCAGCGTACAATTAGCAATTGTATTACAAATCTTCGTTTGCTGCAAATTGAAACAGAGAATTGGGATTCAATATTCGTGTATATCTGCTCGACCTGCTTGCCTGAAGTTACCCTTAGTTTATGGGAACAATCTTTGCCCCAAACTACCGCTTTGCCCACTTGGACGCAGCTTGAGGTATTTCTAACATCTCGTTGTCACACTTTAGAGTCGGTTGCTGATATTCGATCAACTTTTGCGAGCTCGCATGGTTCAAGACCCGCACAGCCGGCTAATCTGAATAAATCTAATTCGTCTTCAAATCAAAAGCTTCAAAGTTACCACACTAATATTTCCAAAGAAAAGAAAGGAAAATGTGCTCTTTGTTCGCAATTTCACCCCCTCAGATTTTGTTCCGTTTTCTTAGCAATGCCAATCGAAGAACGCTATGCTACGGTTAAACACCAAAATCGATGTACCAATTGTCTGGGAACATCTCATGGCTCTCAAACATGCAAAAGCAAATATGCCTGTCACACGTGCAAAGGAAAACATCATACGTTGCTTCATCGCACACCTACTGCACAACGATCTTCAAATATCACCCAAGCCATTTCCCCCCCTTCTCAGACCAACTTACACAATAATCTTCCTCCTTTAGATATGAGCCCCTCAACGTCAGCACAAGCCGCGGACAGAATGCTACAATCGTTCTCAACACACCTCCCCTCAACGACACAATTTGTCATCCTAGGTACAGCTCTTGTTGACGTATATCAGGGCGAATGCAAATACACAGTTCGCGCGTTAATTGATTCCGCGTCTGAGGCAACTTTCATTTCACGAAAACTACAAAACCGTCTGGGCCTTAGCACGCGATCGTCCCAAGCTCAAATACATGGCTTATGTGATTCATTAACTGCTACCTCAGCGCAGACATGCCCTATTAAAATAGGCTCTCCTATCGATCCGTCGTTTGAACTGTTAGCAGAGGTATTAGTCATAAACAAGCTGACAGGTCAACTTGCATATTACCCCCAATCATCGCCGGCATACAGTAATTTTTCACATTTACAGTTAGCCGATACTTACCGCAGCGGTGGGTCCGAAATTGACCTACTTCTCGGTGGAGATGTTTATCCAAAAATAATTCAAGATGGGCTGCACTGGGATAGACAACAGTCTTTGGTTGCGCAGAAAACTGCTTTCGGATGGATAATTACCGGCAAGGTAACCGCAAATCCGTGTAAAAAGTCAATTTTATCATTTTATAATACCGTCGCGTTGGATAATCAACTTCGAAGTTTCTGGGAGCTTGAAGATCTCCCGAAGAAAGCAAAATCATCACCAGAGGACACATACTGCGAGAATCTGTACACCTCCACTACCTTCCGCAATCAAGATGGCCGATACGTTGTATCACTTCCGTTCAAACAAGAACACCCCGAAAAATTAAACATTGGTCAATCCCGAAAAATCGCGTTATCCCAATTTCTACGAAATGAAGCGCGCTTGATCAAAAACCCCCAACTCAAAGCTGAATATGATCGAGTTATTACCGAATATTCTGCTCTTGGCCAAATGACCAAGGTAACCCCCATAAGTGGTGACAGCGGCACATATTATTTGCCCCACCACGCTGTTATAAAACCCGATAGCACCACAAACAAATTACGTGTGGTGTTTAATGAATCAAACCCCTCAGCAAATGGCGTCAGCCTCAACGATTTGCTTTATACTGGCCCAGTTCTACAAGCAGGCTTTTCGCTTCGAAAATGGACGGCAAACAATGAAATGTTACTACAAGGACTGCCGTCGACACACTTGCTGGATGAAGAGTTTCTAAAATTGTCAGACTCCAGTTTAACCAAAACCTTAGGCCTCAGATGGAACGCTGGAGGCGATTATTTTTATTTCAAACTTAAAACTACCCCCAATCGTGATTTCACTACAAAGAGATGTGTGCTATCTGAAATAGCCAGATTATTCGACCCAGCAGGTTGGCTGTCACCCAAAATCATCGTAGCAAAAATCATTAGGCAGCAAATCTGGAAAGATGGTACCGACTGGGACGAAGATTTGAATCCCACAACGATGCAAAAGTGGCATGAATTCCTTGATGACTACATAAACATTGAACAAATCAAAATCCCTCGTTTCATTGATTTTGATCCCGCCTATAAAGTCGAAATACACGGCTTTTGTGACGCGTCGAAAAAAGCATATGCAGCAGCCATTTACCTTCGCTCTGAGTTCCAAGGACATGTCGCCAGTCATCTGCTAGCAGCTAAAACAAAAGTTGCGCCAGTGAAATTCGTTTCCTTACAAACCAAAAGGGGTGATAACATCAACAACGAGCTCTCAGCTAAAGAAATAATTGTCGTTAAAAATCGTTTGATAATCGCCTGTCAAAAATCACATTTCAGCGACGAGCATTCACAATTATTGGAACAAAAACCGCCGTCCCGAAAAAGTTCGCTTCTAACGTTCCACCCATTTATAACTTTCCCCCTTTATTTCTTCCCCGTTATAGCAAATATGCATAATCGTCGCCGCAGTCACGACTCCCCCATTGAAGAGCACAATCTCACCGTCCACCTAAAGGCTAAGGCTCCCGACTGGCGCTTATGTCGGAAAGATCATCCGTTGCGTAAATGCGCAAAATTTAAAAAAAATGCCCGTGTTGCAGACGATGTACATGAAAGGCCGCCAGCAAAACGCCTGGATCGTAGCGTCACTGACGCTTATCGCAATTTGTGCTTGGCTGATCCTGATTTTTTCGAAAACCACAAGATCAATTTTGTTTTGGGAGCTGACGTGTATCCCAGGTTAATCCGGAGTGGTATCCAAACTGCCTCTATTGGGTCCCCCATTGACGCAAGACACTGTGCTGGGATGGGTCATCATCGGAAAATTTGCCGTTTAAAAATCATTATATTTTTTATCTTAACATTTATACAATTTATATACATATTATATACATAATACCTTCTACGTATCTTTATAAAAAATCATATTTGAATTATATAATTTTCTTTGCATCCTAGAACTATAGCATATTGTATTATAATCACATCTTTTTTTATATCATTGTAGAACGTCCCTCGTTGCTATATTATAATATAGCAAGGGGGGCAGAATGTTTATACACGGTCACACTGTTTTCTTTTTGTTGTCTACTTTTGCTTTTTGGCTTCTTTGCTTCGAGCAAGAAACAAAAGAAATGAGTCTTTTTTGGCACACCAATTTGAAGTGACGTGTTTGGCAAACGTAAAATCGTTTAAGTGGTATTCTTTTCCTCCCAAGTACTTGGAGTTTTTTAATAATTAAATATAATTAATTAATTACATTTTTGATTCGTGTATTCTAGTACAGTTTTTTTGTAAAGTTTTCATGATGTATTGAAATAAATAAATATTCATAGTATTTTTACGCCAGTGCATTTGTTACATTAATCTCGTATTCCGGCAAAAAATTACAAACTAATTTTGCGTGAAATTAAACCACCTTCCATTAAAAACAAGAGAAGAAAACAAGAAAAAAAAAAACGTATTAGAATAAAATCTTTATAAAAAGAAGTGAAGTGTTTTTAAGCCGTTTTGGGCATAAATAAAATACGTGAACATATTTCGCTTTTGTTTCTTTTGTCATCAATTGGATCTAAGTTGCCGTAAAGCAATTAAATCACGAATAAGTTTTGTCATTTCAAGTGGAATTGAAGTTGAAGGATTGCTGTTATCACTTCCCGTATTGCATCATCATTGATAGCATTTGTTGGAGAAATTGGTGGTCAAACTGAATTAAAGCTGACTCGTCACACTCAACAAGTATAAGCTCCGCTTATTACACCCGTAAAGTTTATCACCCTTGCACCAGAAACAACCACCTCCCGGTAAGTCAACCCCTTTTTCTTTTCATATCACGACAAATATATTAACCAACCCCCGTGTGCCCTGCACACCCCCTATCCATTATAGAGGATAAAATTAAAACTTATAGTTTCTTTTAATTCGTTTAATAAAAAAATTAGTAATTTTATGCAAAAATGTTACAATAATATAATTGGTTAAAAAAAATTAGTTAGTTTTTGTTTTGCTTATAAACGTGTAGTTATTCCTCCAGTTTGTAGATTTGCTGCCACAATTCAGATGCTGATTACCAGGAAGGTGGTGGGCTTGCTTTTACTGCTCTTTTCAAGACTGATAACTTTCTTCTTACTTTCACAAGTTTTCCTCCTCTGCGGTGTCTCGGCAACGTTACTTTTGGTATGGTAGTTAGTTGATCATCCTTTTTATTTTATTGTCAAACGTTTGGGACCCGCTTTTATTGTAGTGGCATTTTATACCAGAGCGTTAGTAGGAATGCTATCATGTACTCTTCCACGGGAATATCTTTCTTTTCTAAGCCTCCTGGCAGGATCGCCATGTAAAAAGGTTTATTAAAGGTTCCTTGGAGAAATGGGAGCTAGGCCTGATTTCAGATTTTAATTAGTGTTATGTAAAGATTTCCTGCCTGCCTGGTGTTGCCGGCGCTAATAAACGTCACTGGCTCTAATTGTGTTAAGACAGCTAAAAATGCCTAGAAAGCAGATGAATGCTTTCTATGAACCAATAAATAAAGATTTGCTATATTCTATAGAGCTCAACAAGGAGTCCTTTTGAAAGCAGTTTATTGATTGATTTTTCATACAAATTATGGTGCCTTATATACTACCCAGCAAAAAACTTTGCCTACTAGAATGCAAAAAAGTGTATGTACTCCTCAGTCGTAAGTACTTACAATTTGACTGAATAACCCATTATCTTTGTTTGAGAAGTTCAAAAAGTATGCGGTACCCTATACTTTTTGCCTACAAACATACAAAAGTTAATAGATTACTGATTGCCTAAAAGTACTCAAAATTTAATGGGTTATTTTTTGCGTACAAATATGCAAAATAATATAGATTAATTTTTGCTTAAACTTATTCAAAATTAATTTGCTATATTTTCTAATTTTTTTATTTTAAATGAATAAAATTTTGTAACAAATTTCTCTAGATATACATATTTCCTTATTAACTGGAAAGTACTACAATAAGTACTTTCACGTAGTGATATAAATAAGTTCTTATTTTATTAATTACATGACAGTCATTATTATGCAAATAAAATAATTAGATAAATAAGTACCACTCGTTACTTTGTAAGCCATTAAAAGAGTACTACCCATTATAAAATTTCGAAAATTTTTTGCTGGGTAATTTTGTAACTGATTTTCTAAAATACACTCAATCGGCCACGAAACGAAATTGGAAACGAAATTGGATCCACCTCAAGATCTAAAGCCCTAGCCGAAGCATACCCCAGCATACCATCACCCGTAACAGTCCGGATATGCCTGACAAATTTCCGTATTTTAGTTTTCTTTTTTAGACACCATCTCCTATAAAAATTGGGTGAATTGAATTCCGGTTCCGAACGGAATTTGACTCTGTGACATGGCCGAATATATATTTGATATGCATATATTTGGGTACTATTAAGAATATTTATAATTTTCATGGGAAAATAAAATATTATTTGATATATTTAAAGTAATAAATTATTTTTCCATAAATGTTAAAGTGCGCCACATACAGGGTGTTTTTTTAGAGGTATAGAACTTCGAATTGAAATAAAACACAAGAAAATCGTTTTAATGTCCATCAATTTGGCTTTATTGGAAGGATAATTTTATGCCATTAATGTTTAAATATGATTTCGGGCATGTGGCCGCCGCGGCTGGCTCGAATAAAGCCAATTCTACAGGTCCAATTTTCAACCACTTTTTCGAGCATATGGGGCCGTATGTTGGCAATAACGCCACGAATGTTGGCTTCCAAGTCCCCTAACGTTTCTGGTTTGTTGGCGTAGACGAGCGACTTCACATATCCCCAAAGAAAATAATCCAATGGTGTCAAATCACACGATCTTGGTGGCCAATTGACAGGTCCATTCCGCGAAATTATGCGCTCATCGAATGTTTCCGTCAATAAATCGATTGTGACGTGCGCTGTGTGGCATGTAGCGCCGTCTTGTTGGAACCACAACTCATCCACATTCAAAATCTTCAAAATCTTCGATAAAGTTGATGGACAAAGCTCCAATTGCTGTGCACGGTGGCGAATCGATTCATTCGGGTCTTCTTCAACACTTTGCTCTACAGCGGCAATTGTTTCTTCGGTGCGCACTGTTCGACGTCTCTGCGGATGCGTATTATCACATAGAGTAAACGTAGTGCGAAAACGATCCATGGTTAACCGAATTAATTGCTCTGATGGACGATTATGTCGACCATAAAATGGACGGAGCTTGCGGTAAACTTCGCGAACTGAACCATTATTTTCGAAATAAATTTGCACGATTTGTAAGCGTTGTTCTTTTGTCAACCTGTTCATGATGAAATGGCAAACCAAACTAAATATAAATCACTTGACAGCTGACAAAATGGCCGCCAGTTAAAAAAGTGATGCCAACTTAAAGTTCTATACCTCAATAAAAAACACCCATTACAATAACAACCCACGGTATGTTTATCAAGCACATGCAGAACACATGCATTGCATTCGAATTTCTAAATATCAATATGATGACCAGCGGCTCACAACAAAGTCTCGCATGTATGAAAGATATATGATGTCTTACATTGCTTATTGTATGCAGACCCGTAAAACAATAAATACATTCACTGATGTATATTCAAAAGAATGGAATCATTGTTTACTACAATTTAGATCAACTTACAGCACTCGGCAGACTCTGGTTATCTAACAATATCGTTAGAATATAGTACCCATTCTTGAGACAAGTTAGTTTTAAGTCTGCAGTACACGGCATGCACGAAGCCACATGCGCATGTGGCGCAGACATAATTTTGATGTTTTCATGAGTAAATGTGTGCCTCTGTAAATGTGTCGCTTCAGTTACATGTGTAACATTTTTATATAATTTTGGTGCAAAATACTACAAAAATGTTAGGGCCTGTAGCCACTACTACTTATTTAAAAAATTTCGACCAACCTACTGTAACTGAATAGTAGCGATGCCAGCCTCTCAGTCCAGAGGTCGTGGGTTCGATTCCCGCCATAGACCCTGGGTGTTTCCTGCAGACAAGCTAATCGCCTCGCGGGTTGTGTTTGTTAAAAAAAAAAAAAAAAATATGTTGAAAAATTCTCGTCACATCTACATGAGGCTTTTTTACACTTCGTGTAATTATCACTGTAAATTATATTGGACTAGGTGGTCAAATGTAGATGAAACAGACTAGTACATCATGGTCCCATGTAATCCAGTCGCGGACCACGTCGTTATCACACAATCATAAAAAAAATACTGCAACTCAAGCTTAGAAATTTTAGATCGACCATCTTTTGTCCATACATTTGGATTATATTTGGGCTACTACTAGTCCTATGTGAGGAGATGCAGACCAAAACGTGTATTTTTACTCAAACAATATATTGAGAAAATTTAGTTTTTGTGATTTTATTCCACGAAAAAGGAAAAGTTGTTTAATACCCAAAAAATTGGCGAAAATATGGTAATACGATGTCTTCTTGTAGGTCTTGAGCCAAATAATACAAATCCACCAAAAAAGCAATTTGCGAATAAAAATGCAAAAAAGCATGTATGAACTAGTCGTGTTATTTGCAGGGATACACACACACTCGAAAATTCTCGAAATCTACCACATAGAATCGGATCATTATCTTACAAAATTTTATGGGTGTTAAGGTTGATCAATAGTACACATTCTTAAGATATGAGAGGCTTACAGATACATATACATATGTACATGTAGGTTTTGTATATGCAAATGTCAGATGAGCTGATCAGCGGAACTGCTAGTAATGACAAAACGCGAGGCATTAAGCAAACCGATACAAAAGAGATCACAAGAGAAAGCTCTGTTTTTGCAACGCCAAGGCGTAAAAGGGATGCAAATACTCTAAGCCTGAAAGGAAGAAGAATGGCTCTTCACAGAATAAACTTGTCAAAAATAGTGAAAAAGCGACAATGGAATAGATAGGGTTAGTAAGCCCGGCTCACTACTAAAGAATCTGGCTGGGTAAAGATTCGTGCCAAAGGTAAGAACTGATTGTATCTTGATACCCTAACAACTGTTTATAGACTGTTTATAGATTCATCAAAAACGAAATTTAAAGTTATACTGTTGGCCAATGAAAATCAGTTATCATCAGTCCCAGTTGCATATTCTGTAGATATGAAAGATACCTTCGAAAACATCAAACAAATGCTTGATAAAATATTTAAGTCGTGAGATTCACAAAAAATTCTGCGCTTTATTTGAGTGGGATACCAGAGGCTGAGACAAACATTACATTTAGGGTTTGGGATTTCCCGGACTTTTGCACTTCCCGGGAAACGGGAATTAAAAAATCAAGTTCCCGGGAATTCCCGGGAAAAGCTAATTTTCTAAATTAAATACATTTATTAAATGAAAGTTGGTGAAATTTCGATTGTTTTATTAATGTAAGCATTCTTTTGAAATAAAAGTTAATAAAAAGCAGTTCTAAGACAAATTTTTAAGAATTTTTAATTGAATTTAAGCAAATGGAATAAAGTTATTACACAGCAAAAGATCATATAAAAACCAATTGACGACTGTTACCACAATTAGTAGACAATTTTCTAATAAGACCTACCTTCATTTTAATAAGAATTTGCCTTGCTTGTTTCTCATTCTTTTTGAAAAAGTTCCAGGCGGTTTCTTATCGTTAAGTACAAGCAGGTTACAGTACCATACTGCGCTGCGCCGAATTTTGAATACCCTGAGCCACAGTATGTCTAAGTGTCTTTCATTTTATTTCTCCTAAAATATTTTCTGCAGGGTTTCCATAATAGCGTCTACTTGTAATCAATTTCACTACACTTTTGTGATATATAAAAAAATTATAAGTTTTTATATTAAAGTAAAATTGGATTATAAATTCTATATATTTATGAAATAAAATGCACTTTAAATTTCCCGTTTTCCCGGGAAAATCTCAAAAAAAAAAATATTAGACAGACATTTCCCGGGATTTCCCGCCCGGGAATTCCCGTTTTCCAAACCCTAATTACATTATATGAAACTTTCACTCCCTACCACACAAATGTTGTCCACGATCCACTAGTACCGAAGGAAAACATTTAGTTGCCACCACCTCTCCACATCAAGCTCAGTTTGATAAAGCAGTTCGTAAAACCAATGGATTTAAATTACAAAAACAAAATTTCCTCGTCTTAAAAATACTGTTCGTGGGATTCCAAGTCAGACAACTTTTCTAAGACTCAACGTTTGTTGAACTTTTCCTTGGCTTGCATTTCAAAAGGTGTGTGTGAACTTTTTGGGTAACAAAAAGTGGTGACTAAATCGAACATGTTCTAGAGCTGCTGTCAGCCTATAAGGCAATGGAGTGTAACCTGTCTCAAGTGTGAGTGCACTTCTTGCACTCGCACATGAACTTTTCTCTGCTAATTTAGCAGCAGTTTCTGATGAACAAGGGTAACGATTTCATCAAGACATCGCTCAGTTTGAGAAAATATTTTCCAGAAAATCGAATGCTAGCACGTTGGCAAAATACTGCTGGTCTATTGTAAGAAAAACTTTAGAGCACCAGAGAAAACTAAGCATCAAATGAAGGTAAAGGTGAAGACTTTGGATCCAAAATATTTTGAAAAAAAAAAAGAATTTGTGTAAAATGTATAAAAAGTATTGTTCAATAAATTTATTATTTTTAAATTACCTAAATAAATAAAAAAAAGTGGGAGGGAGTTATCCCCCAAAAATTGTGGGTGATGGGGCAAAACGGAGGTAGTATTCAGTTTTAGCAGGTCATTTTACATAAGAATCAGTTGAAGCGGTCTCAGGGCCGATTTTCGTGCAGAACAGTATAATACGAGTACGTTGACCATGCAATTGAATTCCACTGCAGTCAGCGTAAGGCTATGACTAGCTATCATATAGTACTTATTGCAAAAATAAGTTTTAAGCAATAATTTTGATCATTACGTAAAGAAACCCGGTAAATATTTGCAAAATTATGTTTTTATCCTTGCTGTTGAATTTCATTACAATCAGTGGGAAATTATGACCTGCTCCAATATGTCTTTTATGTACAAACTTCGGTTTTAGCCACAAATGTGATCATTATGTAAAGCAACATAAAACAACTTGTAAAACTATATCGTTAATCAAACTACAGAATTTCGTTTCCTATATCCTTTATTCTAAAAACTAAATATAAGCAAAACTTATGAGCAATTTGAAAACAAACTAGACCATTTGATGTAAAATTATACCGATGAACTTTTTAATGACATTAAACCGGTGAAAGGATATGCTACAAATCCTTATTACAAATTTTAATTTGTCAGCAGTTTTTTTGTAAAGCAGAATAAACTTGCAACTACTTGTTAGATTAGGCAGTTGAACTGTAGATTTAATTAAAGCTCGGACAAGGCGAAGACATGCCTACTTTCTTATATTATTTGAACAAAAATTTAAAATTACGGATAAAATATTGATGGGGACATAATCAAACTTACAAACTACTTGTAAACTTCTACACTTAAACTATGTAGGAAAATTCAACTCCCGTATGTCCTTATTTCGATAATTGATTTTTAGCCCTAGCATAAAGCGAAGATCGACTACTTAATGCAAGTTTATGCAAATACTTAGTTTTTCCAATATCACATGTATCCTGTATTTTAAAAACAAAATTTTGTCGTCATAATTTAACTTTATAACAGCTCCTTATCTACTTGATTTAAATTAAATCAAAGCAAGAATATGTCTAGCTACCATAGATCCTTGAATTGAAAACTTAGATTATTGTTGTAATAATAATAATATAAATTTTCTTTTAGAAACTATATAAACCGATATAATTTTGTTATAAGTTTGTAGTGTATGTCTGTGTATCTGTGGATCTGTGGATTGTGTGTCTGTCCGTGTCCACGTACAGCCCAAACGGCTGGACCGATTTTGATTTAGTTTCTCCTGTTTGAAAGGTGACTTGAGAAGGCTCTTAACTATGTTTGAAGAAAATCGGTCCAGCCTTTTAGTAGATATCACATCTTTTCTAGATATATCGGGGGTTTTTAAAATTTTTATTTTTTGTTATTATGATTCAGTTACACAAAATATGTTTTAGCACTGAACTTATTGAGCAATTTTATGAACTTGTTTCTAACACTTTCTGACCCAAATATGTAACTTTCCATTAGCGATAGCATAATACTAAGGGAAAATTAGCATTTACCTGAAAATTACATACATATGTATTCTCTTTTTCTTTAATTTATTTTCTTCTCTCTTTCAAGATTTAATGTAAACTAATTTGGATATTTTGTAATTTTGCTTTTTTAAATTTCTGTCAAAAAAATCTAGGCAAATTCCAAACAAGCACGAAAACTTTCTTCTCATATCACAAAACAAATTTACATACAATTAAAACAAATGGTTTTGGTTAATTTTTCAAAATACTTGAGAAATAAAAAATTTAAGAAAAGAAAACATTTCACTTTCATTTCTTCGCAATAACAAATACATATGTACGTTTCTTGAATTTTTTCTCTTTCATTTTTATACTAAAGACCTTGAATTATTAATTCAGTATATGAGTAAAACCAAAACGTGGTATGAATTAGACTACTGCACAGATATATGTACAAGTACATTTCGCACACTAAAACATAAAGAGACACAAAACAAAACATTTCAGATGCTGAGTAGTGACAAATAATTGTTGATACCGTACGAATGAAGCAATTATGAGACATAAAAACAAGCATAACGGTATTTTATATTCTTCAAGAAGACTGTTATGTAAAAAAATTGTTGCGCTCGTTCGAGATTTCTTCAATTAACTTGCTTATAGAAAAAACAAAACCAGTTTAATAATTTTGAGTTGTGACTGTTTATGATTTAGTGTGCGATATCTATCTGTTCATATCAGTTACTGCGTGTGTAGTTGGTTCTGGTATGTCCCACTTGACCTGAGATTCGATAAAAACGAATGCTCACTAAAGCGAAGAAATTTCGAAACAAAATAGTTCGATATTTGTTCGCAAATCTAAAAAAAATTCTCATGTCCGCTGAAACTTCGAACTGCGAACTTCTCTCGAAGGTTTTTCGAATGTGTGACAATAGCTGCGTGGAATGTGTCAGCCTGTTATCCTAGAAGTACCAAGTTCGAAGCATGACAGCACTATAAGTTAAAAAATAAAATAAGTACACATACCTACATACATATGTGCAATAATTGCGTCTAAAAATAATTGAGGCATGGTTTCTTATGAATAGAACAGGCTAATGTTCATAACGCTTTTTAAGCCAAATTACATGTGATAATTATTAATGAACAAATAACATCAAAGTTAGTTGTAAATATTCTGACAACAACACATAGTTGAACGGAACAGCCAGCCGTTTTCGAAGGCCACTAAACCTTCCTTATCAGCGTTCTTCTGTGTTTTATTCCACTGTGTGTGGTGTCAGTTGATGTAGATGTCTGCCTTATATACGAAACTTTATTGCAAATGGAATATGTGAATTGGTTTGATTCATTGCATTTCAATTTACTCATGTGTTTTGTAATGGTTCATTATTGTTCATTTTATGTACCGTTATTATTTTGTTTGATGCGAATCAACTCATAAGCATACTAACACATAGAACACATAGCATAGAAGGTGTTGGTGTTATAGCATGATTTTTTGAAGTGTATGTTTTTTTCTGCAAAATATTGTAATGCCATTAGTAGTCGGAGGTAAAAGCTAAATATTTATTTCGTGCACAAGAAATATAGTAAGGATTATATGTTTCTCATAAGCTCACAATATTAGCTCTTCAACTATTAACATTTGATAAAGTTGCTTATGTTGAATTTACGAAAAAAATAAGCCTCAAAATTCAAAGTGCCATATGGCACTTGTAACGATAAAAGTCGGCACTCGTTTTTACCGACACAAGTCTTCTACCCTTATTCTTTTCGAACATTATATTTCTTTGCTTATATATGAATTCTTTTATTTTGATTTTCTATATCTATTATTTTATATGTTTAATTCATTATTATTATTAACCGCATTAATAATGCCGAAATATTGAATGTAAACTTGTGTTCATATTTTCAAAACCATAGTTTAAGTTTAACGGCCAATCAGAAATGTCGCCCCCTGTGTGTCGAAATCAAACTAACATAGTATTAAATACAACATTGAAACAAGCACAGCTGTTCATAGTGTATGATCGCCCATACAGATGAGTTCCGGTGTGTGTATCCCTCATACCTAAATAAGAGCGGAAAACGTTGCGTTAGCAGCAGAGTACATTTCAGTACATTTAAATGTGAAAATATTACTTGATTGTACTGAAAATACGTACCCTGCTGCTAACGCGACGCTTGCCGCTCTTATTTAGGTATGAGGGTATGGTTGTGTGTGCCAAAACCACATGTATAAAAGGCAGCACAATGCGAAGAGGAGTCAGTCTTGTACGAGCCTCGGGGTACGAACAATAATCTGCATAGCAAATATTTAGAAAACCAGGAAAGATAGTCACACGGCGAATTTGTGAGTAGGACGCAGATGACCATCAGGTACGAGCCTCGGGGTACGTACAAGTTGTTTATCTTAAGACGTAAAAGGAATAAGGTCTGTCCGCTTTGTGCGAGCCTCGGCGCACGAACAAGGCGTTTGACATAACAGCGTGCGTTTTCTTCTCTCCCATGTTGCCTGCTTTGTACGAGCCTCTGCGCACGGACAAGGTGTTCGGCATACTCACGAGCGACATAAACTGACAGGGAATCTCCCCTATTGCCTGCTTTGTACGAGCCTCGGCGCACGGACAAGGTGTTCGACATACTCACGGGCGACATAAAGTGACAGGGAATCATTTACTACATAAAATTAAATAAAGATAACGTCATTTTGTTTACCTAAACCCGGTGCTGTATTCTTATTTCATTCTCTCAGAGTCTCAAAATAAATAAATTTTGTGACGAACACTGGACATCGACGAGTATCACCCCAGCTAAGAAAAACCATCGTTACACACTCTTGTCCAGTATACTGAAAAAATGAATGTGCATATTTTTAGACGCAACCTAGATAAAATAAAACACAGAAGAACGCTGATGAGGAAGGTTTAGGGGCCTTCGAAAACGGCTGGCTGTTCCGTTCAACTATGTGTTGTTGTCAGAATATTTACAACTAACTTTGATGATATTTGTTCATTAATAATTATCACATGTAATTTGGCTTAAAAAGCGTTACGAACATTAGCCTGTTCTATTCATAAGAATATAAAATGTCAGAATATTTGAGAGAAATAGGCACTGAAAAAAATAATGAAGATGCAATTATTATACAACCACCATTCCCGGACTTCGCATCGGGAGCAGATTGAGAGATTGCATATTTATTACACGGCAAAATGGTGACAATTTAGAAGAAAATATTATTTATGATACTGTGGAGTGAGAACACAAAGATATTGATCAACGATATTCACAGGGTGTACCACAAAAGTGAGCATTTTACGTCCTGCTGCTGTGTCTGTGTATAAAAGATATATAGGGGAGTTGATTGCATAGGTCAAAACGTATCAAACTAAAGTATATTTTTTTCGAAAAGAAAGGTAATCGTCAATTTCTACTTCGACTATTGAAGTGGCTATTCAAATTGCATGGTTGTTACATCGAAAGTCCAAAAACAGTATTTTACAACTGGATTGTCTGCGAAATTTAGTTCAGCATCTGTTGAAGACAAGCACTGATATTTCCCGCTCTGAGTTCACAATTCGCCGATATACTCATATTGATAGCGCTGGTATTCAGTATGATGGTTTTGCTCATAACGTTAAGATTTGCAATCACCGACACTGAGCATATGAAGGCTGCAAAAGACAAAATTGAGCGGAATACAGCAAATGCAATGTTGTCCTATGCACAACATGTTTCATGTGATATCATACTGAAATAATTAGACAGTAAATAGGTTTTTTTTGTCATGTGTGTTTTTTTTTTTTGATATATTTTTTATCATGTATGTGTAATAAGTCTAAGGAAATTAAAATAAAGTTAAATAAATTTAATTATTTTGTAGTGAAATTCTGAGACATATAAAGCTTTAATACTGAATATAATATGTTGTAGAGTGGACAGGAGTGCCATATTCTACTCGCTCATGGAGCGGGCTCGGTGGTCCTACATATAATTTGATTAAAAATTTTAGTTAAGGACATACATATTACTGTTTATACTGCTTGGTTAAAATCGGTTCATGGAGAGCCCGTGTCCATTAATGGGTTAATTCGAAAATCTCTCACTTTTGATATTGCTAACGAAATCCGAAATCGAATGTTTTTTTGGGACAAAACTGAGCGACAGGTGAACATTTGTCGATTCATTTTTGAGTGTCACTCTCAATAGTTTTACACGATAAATGTTCAAGATATATTCGAAATCGATATCATTAACGAAAGCCGTGGTCAGCTGGGGTATAGTGTGTATTGGTTCTGGTATGTTTATATGTATATGTCAGTCAGCGTTTCTGTTGCTATTTCGTCGACCCAGCATAGTTTCGCTCCACCGACCATTCCTAAAAAAAATTATTTAGGTATGGAATATTAATACCCTCTTTCTGAATCAAAAACGCGTTTCACGAAATTTATTATGGTTACTGAGATATTGAGCATTAATTATGCTCCATATCCACTATTTTTAGGTTTAATAAGTATTGTTTTGCTATACACGCCACTGTTTGGCGATTGCATCAAATTCTTCATACAAATTAATCATAAAACCAGTAAGAGTGCTATATTCAGCTGTGCCGAATCTTATATACCCGTCACCAAAGTGCGTATATGTAGTATAGAGATACATACATAAGCACATACAAACATATTTGTTTTGTGAAAAAAATTATAATTTTTTGCTCTAGTGCAATTTTTGGTAAGTGACCTCTCGGTATTTTTCGATTAAATATTTTTTTCGATATAAGCAATGAGTTGAGTATTTTATTCTACGCTCTGTATTTAAGAAATATTTTACATTCTCCATTATTCCAGTTGTAAAAAACGACGTTCCGTCATGAAATATCATAAAGAATTATTCCTTCAGAATTTTTTTTAAAATTTGTTCAGCACCAAGGAATGGTTTCAGGAAAATTAAACGGAACTTGTAATTTAATTAATTTTATAGTTAGGACTGTTCTTTACCTATAAATTTTATTTTCATACATATTTACTAAAAATTTAAAAAAACTCGTTACAAGCTGTCAACAAAAGACCATAAATTTAAAACACAACTGTGCTGAGAGCATAATAAGCAACATGGCACAAACCTTCATTTATACTTAAATAAAAATTTAACATGTAAAAAAAATTCAATAAAGTGTGACTTTGGCTCGTGCACGAAGGGTTCCGTACATTCGGTTTTGAGCGTTTTTTAATATGGCGTTTTTTCAGTTTAAACGTTTTTATTTAGTTATGTCGTTTTTTTCTCGTTATGGCGATTTTTTTTTCGGTTTTTGGCCTTTGTTCTCATTTTGGCGATTTTTTTCAATTTGGCGATTTCTTTAATTTTGGTGAATTTTTAAGTTTTTAGCGATTTATTTTAGTTTTATAATTTTATTTTAATTTGGCGCTTTTTTTCTTTTTGGCGATTTTTTTTTTGGTTTTTGGCGATTTTTTTCGGTTTGGCGATTTTTTAATTTTGGGATTTTCTAATTTTACCGGTTTTGAAAATTTCAAGGTTTTAGCTCTTACGGTTTCCAAGATACAGCAAGTTGCCAAAATTACATAGTCAAAATTACATTAACTGATAGAACACCCTTTAATTAAGATTTTTTTTAAATGTCAGTGTTAATTGTTGTAGTCTGTATAAAAATACACTAACTTTACAAATTTAAAGTCTATATACATGCAATTGTATGTAGATTCCATGAGATTTCAACATTTTTCGTTGCTCGTTTTGGAACACCCTTTAATTTTTTACTGTCATGTATTTGCTGTTGTAGCGGCCAAAGCTCTACACACTCTGTCCAAATTTCAGCTCTTACGGTTTAACAAAAATAAAAAATAATTTGACGTAGTTGGGTAATTCCATTTTAAATCAACGAAAAAAAACTCAATTTTTTATATAACCCTCTTGGAATTGTACAAAAATTTGCACGAATGTTCTATAGTACTAAAATAATATAAATTCAAAAAGTTTGGATATCCAGATTTTGTGGTTCCCTAAATATGGCGCATCGAAAAGTAGGGAATTCATTAAAAACACTTATAAGTGGTCTGCCATTATTGCTCATATCTTCAAAAGTTTTTAAGATACAGGGTCGAAATTGTTCCCATTTAATAGGTATTGAGAATAGCTTTTAAGCTGCACTTAGTTTAACTTTTTTTCTGAAAGGTCAAAGATCACTGTCGCGTGATTTAAAGTTTGGGGAACTATATCTCAAAAAATGAAATTTTTTAAATTTAAAAAATATATACATATATATATATAAATCCTGTGGTACCTTAGACGAGTGGTAGCGCGTTGTGTACACAACGTCTGATTTAACATGTTCGAACCCCAGAAAATTTTTTTAATTTACTGACTACCAGGTGATTTAAAAAAGTCAACTTTAAGTGAGCTTAAGGTAGTGCAGAGTGAGACAATTGACTACCGCCTACGACATCGCAATGTCAAATAGTCAGTTGATTACATTGCAAAGTTATGCAAGTATCAGTCAGTACTAGTTGCGAAATAGTTAGCTTAAAGTTAGTTTAAAGTTATCCAAATTTCCGACAAAGACAATACAATCACAAGTTTTTAGTTATATCGTCATCACACCGCATTATGAAGTATGAGTGTATTAGTGTTTGCAAGAAGCAACACAAACTTATTTAAAATATTGTAAATACCCTGTTGCTAATTTTTGGAGTAGTTACGTTTTGGAACAGTCCTATACTAGTTATAAAGAGACAGAACTAAGAAGCTTGATGAAATATCGGCTGCACTTCTCTACAAGCGACGCGCTGTCTCTTTCTCTCCCTTTTTTTTGTCATGTAAACAACATGAAAAAAAAGAAGTTTTCCTGTGCAATATTTCCATTGTAAAATGGAATGCAGCGCGTGTGTGTGTGTATGTATGTGGTAAAATTTTTTGTAAAGGAATTTGAATGTCTTCTGCGTCATTACAAATCGATCAGTGTTTTAACTCTCAACAATATTTTATTTTGGCGGCGGATAAGTTTCATTTAAATTTAAATACGCAGTAAGTGTTTTTCATTCTTGAGTTTTTATGTTTTGAATGAATTGTTCTCTTTTTAGTTGAGATTTTTAATTAAATTTTAAAATTAATTTAAAAACTATATTGTTTTATTAGTAGAAAATAATTTCCCGAATTCGGTATATATTGGAGTAGTATACAACCGCATTGGGCGTAACTACTATTAAACTATTTTATAGAATACTGGTATAAAAGTATTTTATAAAATAATAGTACAAAACTATCCATAACAGGCATTGATATAAACTAGTACAACAGCAACTAGTCCTTCAACTACACAAAACAACTAGTTGTGCTCCTATGACAACCCAATGTAAAAGTCGATAGTTCGTTGTATGACAAAAAAACAGATGTGCAACCAGTCTGAATTCAAAAGCAACTAGTATGTTTCTGACCACATACTACTCCTTTTATCTGCAGGGTAGGTACAGGAATTTGGTGGTTTTTGTTTGTTTTATTTTAATTGCAATGCGTACACAACAACAAGAACATCAGCAACTAAACGATGAACAACAGGAATTAAAAATTAAAAAGTAAAAGTAAAGGCATTTACCATAGATGGGCTCTTCGCAGTACTACTAAAATTTCACTAAAAATAATTTTTTAACCAGTAAATTTTTACTGATTCCTAAAATTTTTTTCTACAATTTTTATAAAGTGCCTAAATGATCTATTATATTTCATTTTCTGTAATCAGTAATGTCCGTATTCATAATGAAATTCTACCAAGTGGCTAAATTTTTTTCATATAAAAATTAAAAAATTTGAATAAAAGAAACTTTGCCACTTGCTACAATTTTATTATGAATACGGCCATACGATTTTACTGGTAATGCAAATTAAGTTTCATTATCAGTAAAAATTTACTGAATTTTTTCAGTAATCAGTAAATTTACTGCTTACTGCAATTTTTAATGCAGTACATACATATACATATGTATACTGCAGTGTGCCAATTCACGAACCAAATAAGTTATATAAAACAAACAAAAAAACAGCAAATTCCTATGTATTTACAATATTGAAAGTTTTGACACTTTTAATTGATTAATTTAAAAAAATATACTAAAAGCATAAGTACTTCCAACTTGAAAAACATTTTCATTACTATATGTTTACACATCTCCCCTGTGATCCGACTCACATTGCTTTTTTTTAAGTAAAAATGGGCTCTGCGCAATAGACTTGGGTCGAACTCGTTCACTAGTTCATTTTTGCCACAAACCAATTATCAAAACCAATGATCAAACCCATTTAAATTACAAGGGTTTGATCATTGGTTTGTGGCAAAAATTAACTAGTGAACGAGTTCGACCCAAGTCTACTGCGCAATATTACAACGATTTAAAAGTCAAATTAAGTATATATATACATATGTACATACATACATGCATGTGTAAGTATGTATTTTTTATATATAAAGTAGTTGCTTGCTGTAACGCGATTTGTATGTATTATTTAGTTAATTTATCACGGTAACCTACTTAAAAAGAAAGAAATGTTAGGTAAAAAGTATATAAATAAATGTGTTTCTGAAATGTTACACTCAGGGAAAAGCTGCAACTTAAAAATTCGAACCCGTCACATTAATTCAATGATTTTCAATATAAAATAGAAAATGTATGGTGAGATACTTAAAAATAAATAAAATTAATAAATTAATACTGTAAATTAATATTTTTCGATATTGAAATAAGAAATTTCAACATGACTAGACTTTCCTTAATGTTTTTTATTAATTCAAAATGGTTTTTATAGATTTTAAGCTGTTTTTCCCCCTGGGTGTAGATAAGAAAAGTATGTACAAAATAATATTATAATTTCCAGTCGATATAAATTATGAAAAAAAAATTAAACATAGAAATTTTAAGAAAGTCAAATTTCGCATGGGATATAAATACAATACGCTATGATTTAAAAAATCAACAAATTTTATGTAGTTTTTCTTCATTTATGTATATTTGATAATAAATTTGTTTTTATATAACACTTTTTCAATATAAATTTTTATAAAATAATAGTTTGCAAATTTACCGGAAAGTCGCCCAAAAGTAGAAGTAAAATCGCTAAAATGCTTGCAAATTTTTCTCGTCCCAATTCAAAACGCACTAATTACTTTATTTAATATAAGAAAAATCATCAAAATCAAATTGTTTTAATTTCTTGAAAACGTTTTATTGGTACAATTTATTTTTGAAAATACTCCTTCAACAAACTAATTTTCCAGAATTAGAAAAATTTTGAAAATCAGTTCTGTTACAAAATAGCCAGAAAAATTTATTTATCGCCTGCAAAATCGCCATGCCACAAAATACAAAATTTAGACGTCAAACAAGTTGAGAAATTGCCACGTTTGGCGTGAAATCTCCATACCTGATAACACGGGACTTCGCCACAAAAAACCTAATGTTTCAACAGTAGTTGTTTTTCATATATTTGTGTTACAACATGTATTTGAGTGCAAAAGGTACAGCAAAACAATAAGCAAGTGATATACAGTTCGACCGATTAATCGGCTTCGGCTTCGGCCTTCGGCCAAAAATTGGTAATCGGCCAACACTCGGCCTATGGCAAAAATCGGCCGATTAGCCGAAGTCGAATATTTTTCATTAAAAGCTTGAAAAATAAAATTATGTTTGGTCGTTACTCGTTACACAGTTTCTATTGTGTTTAAAACGTTTTGAATGGGTTGCTTTGAAATACAACCCTGTTGCTTTCTATTTTCTTTTACTTGGACGTTCTTGTGAGTGAACATATGAAAAAGCAATCTAGAAATTGCAAAATAGTTTATTTTTCTTGTAATGTATCCAATAGATATTACAGCTATTTCAGTGATCTCAAAAAAGCAAAATTTTTTCTTAATTCATCATAATTTTTAAAATTTAAAACATTCCGCTTCGGCTTCGGTTTTGGCCGAAGTTTAGGATTTTAGCCGAAGTTCGGCTTCGGCTTCGGCCAAAAAAAACACCTTCGGTCGATCTCTAAAGTGATATCTGTTTTTAATTGTATTCTAATTTCCAAAAGCAAACAAACGCAATATTTATTACACTAGGTCTTTCGCATACACCACTATTATTTGCTTCAAACCATAGTACTCGTATACATACATATGTGTTTTGGCTATACTTGTGAGTATACAATTGCAAGTCTTTACTAGGAATCTGTGTTTTTATTTTAGTATATTTTTTGCTTTTATTTTTATTATTTTATGGCATGTCAAGAAAAAATATACTTGAAATAAGGGGGAAAATAATATAAATAAGACAAAAGGAAAACCCAACCCATAATACTCGTATTATAAAAGCGTATGATGTTTTTGGTAATAGGAAGAACAAATCTGATATCATTTTAATCTCTCTGCGGTTTTCATGCACAACAGCATATGTGCTAATATCAATTTTTCTTTTTTGGAGTCGAAAGAAAACTTTCGTAAACACTATGGGTAGTAGCAAAATCTATAAAAAAAAATATTAAAATAAATACAATTATACAAAAATGTTTTAGTGATGTACATACAATCAAAACGAATCGAAGAAAGCTGGATATTCAAATACTCATTTCATTCGAATAAAATAAATTGTGATAATTTTTCTTTGTGCATCATATTTTTTTATTTTTAATTCATAGAAATGTTTATCTGTTTTCCTACCATGTCAGAAGCTAATATTTTTTAAATTACGTTTCTTTACTTCAAGATAATAAAAATTTATTTAATAAAATAAAAAATTATTTGAATACTCAAATGAAATTGTATTCGATTTTGTACATCATAAGCTGTGAAGTGGTTGTTTAACACGGTGGTGTTACCAGTATTTATTATTAAATCACAAAATAAGTAAAGTTGTCTTTTGCATATAATTTCTTAACAAAGCAATGTTAGCCTTAAAGTGCTTGGCAACTACTATGAACTTTGAAGCTAAAGTAAAATATTTTTTTGCATAAAGAGGTATTACTTTCATATAAGTTTTTTTTTCAATTTTATGAACGACTTAATTTTCATAAAAATATTTTTTTTTAAATGCCAATTAATGTGAATATTTTTATTATTTCTTCTTGATATTACATTGCTCTGTAATATCAAAAAGAAATAAAGAAATTAAGGTCGTTTAATGTATCATAAGTGAATATTTTTAGTTAAAATAATTATATGAAAAAAATTAACTAACGTCAGTACACAGAAAAAAGTCATAGTTAAATTCAATAATTAAAATTACACCAAGGAACGAAATGAATTAAACCAATCAATGTAAAAATAATATTGAATTAAAAAATATGTATTCCCCAAAAAATATGTGTTTGGAACATATATGATATCCCATTTATGGTTCTGATCCAAAAAATGAGGGTATATAGAGTTATGTGATAATATATATACATTTTCATACATACATATATGTGCAAATATTCCATATACGTTATGCAAAGTTCATATTCATACTCTCTTGATTCTAGAAAGCGCACTGGTGTACAATAAATTAAATAATAAATAAAATTAAATAACTTAAAACGAACTAAAAGACCTTTTGTTCATGATTTTAAGATAAAAGGTCGATTATTTAAAAAGCACAAAACTCATATTCGTACACAAAATTTAATTGAAATCAAATTAAAAACTAATGCAATTAATTATAAAATAAAAAATGATCAGCTTTTATACTAACACTAGTTTTCAGTATAATTTTTTGCAGTAATATGAACTTAGTTTCATAAAAATATCTAAGGAATTCCATTATTTCCTATAAAATCAACGACTCAATTATCATTTTGATTATTTGATTTATTTAATATACCCTGAATATATAAAATCGTACAATAAGAATAGAAATATTTTAGTTAGAAGAGTTTTTATTTTTTAAACGTTAACGTTTAGCTGTACATAAAATATGCATACCCTATGTATTTTCTAATAGATTTCCAATTCACCAATGATACAAAAGAGAGAGAGAGAGAGAAGTCGGGTTAATAAAATGCAAGCTTTTTTGATTGCAAAAACGGTGCAATCAAAATGCATACATTTTTATATGGCTCCATATATTACATCTTATTTCTATATATGGATCCAAATAAGAAGAGCTTCGTAATTAAATTTCCATATATTAGGTTATATATTATAATACACTTTATATATTAGTCCATATATCAATTTATATATGATACTTTTGCCATGAATAATCCTATACATTTCCATACGTTCATATATATTTATATACAATCATATATAAAAGATATAATGACCATACATATTTTTTTTAGCTGTGTTGTACAATTTCTGCGCTTTAATTACATATGGATACACAAAGAACAGAATTATTCGGTAAGTTTAACTAATTCTGCCTATTAAAATTACAGCAGTCTAATAAGTTTGTTAAACTACACAGAGAGAACAGATTGGTTAAAAATCTGTTGGAGCAACAAATATTTACTTATGTATTCCAATGTTCCATATTTGCTATCAATTATCAATCAAATGTACGATTTTTTCACATTTATAAACAAAAAACTATAATTACAATACAAACAGAAGTCTCAGAATAATTTATTGGTAATAACAATTGATTACGTTCATTTCTAATAACCATTTAAGAGTATTGGTAGACACAACTGATTTAAATATAAGTTAGAAAGTAACGTGACTGATAATTGGCTTTTGAAGTTAAAAACACTATTCTTCTAAACAATATTTAATTTGAAAAAAAAAAAATCGGTCATTGTAACTATCTAATCATTTGCCACCGTACTGAAATTGTATTGTAATATAAAAGAAAAGAAAATGAAATACTTTATTGATATTCCTAACCGAATAAAATGTTAACCCAAACAATTTTTTATTCTGAATAGCTACATTTGTGGAAAAATTTGTTTCTGTGAAATAAAGCTGAACACCGGCAAGGTATGTTACAATGCACGACGTGGGAAAATTTGCACATTTCGCTTCAGAATATAACAAATTTAGAATAATTTCCGCTAAATATAATAATGCACTTACCTTTTTTATTCTGCACAAATAGTTTTTATGTATGTATGTATGTACATATGTATGTATGTATGTAAATATGTCCTTAGCCATGTCTACCAATGATTCCTTTATAAATACCAATTATATTGGTTGTATCAATTAATTATTTCTATATTCACAACTATAATTTTCTATCGCAATAACCAATTCATTCTAAAAATTCACATATCGCTAATGAAAAATTGGTGCTTACAAAAGCTATATTCGTTCATTACAACAGAATTGTGTGATAACTGTTGGAACCGACAAAATTCGATTGGCTACAAATTCGGTTATCGCAACAAATCTGTTTTCTCTGTGTAATTATAAGAATTACTGCTGATGGTCATCACAAATTGAATGCTGTAAAGCCCTACGAAACCTTTCGTGGACACATATTGCACGCCCAAGACAAAATAGGCCATACTAAGAAGATTAATAAACCCAGGATTTCTGACTCTACGTGGCAACTTATTTAGTCAAGAAAGATGTTTAAGGCTGAATTTAAAATGCTACACGCAAAAGAAAAATCCGTATCATTCAAGTGCTAAATATTTAATTTTATCCATATCTAGTGCCGAATCCATACTTGAAATAAACCCAAAGCAAGATTGATTTCAGGAAACCTGAGATTGAATCAAACACAAAATGCGCCTGAATTAAGAGTTTCCTAGTGGATTTAATTGCGAATCCGTACTTGAAATACTACTGAAAACGAGATTGATTTAAGAAAATCTGAGATTGAATTAATTTAAAAATACGGTTGATTTAATCCTGAATCCGTACTTGAAGTAACCCAAAAACGAAATAAATTTAAAAATACTGAGATTGAATCAATCTCAAAATGCGTTTTTTAAGAAATCCTGACTTTATTGAATAAAAATACTTATTGCCAATTTTAGAATGTCGAAAGTAGTGCGACAGAATATTTATATTGAAAACAACAATAAAACATGGAATACCGAAGTATATTTATTTGACATTAAGGGTCGTATTCAAAAAAATATTTCACTTGAGCTTTAAAGTTGATAATAGTTACCAAGCACTTTAAGGCTAACATTGCTTTATTAAGAAATTGTATTCAAAAGACAACTTTAATTATTTTGTAATTTAATATTAAATACTTCAGAGTGTTCAACAACCAATTCACAGCTTATGATGTACAACATCGAATAGAATTTCATTCGAGTATTCAAATAATTTTTTATTTTATTAAATAAATTTTTATTATCTTGAAGTAAAGCAACCTACTTTAAAAAATATGAGCTTCTGACATGGAAGGAAAACACATAAACATTTTTATGAAGTAAAAGTAAAAATAATATGACGAACAAAGAAAAAGTATTACAATATATTTTATTCGAATGAAATCAGTATTTGAATATCCAGATTTTTTCCATTCGTTTTGACTGTATGTACATCACTAAAACATTTTTGTATAATTGAATTTATTCTAATATTTTTTTTATGGATTTTGCTATATATTTGTAATCAGTTGGATAATTTGGTGATGTTTTCCATAACATGACAGAAATAATAAATTTAAAATAGGAGCTAACACTTCTATCTTCATTTTCAGAGGTATCATGAATCAATATGTGCTATATTAACAAAAATATTTGAGGTACAAAATACACATTTTGGAAATATAAACTTAAAGTAGTCTTAACAAACGTAGGTGCATACTTTAGAATGTTGATATAATAATTTTTTTTGAATACAACTTTACTTAACATTGCTTAGCAAAGCGTTGTTAAGTTTTTTTTGAATACGACCGTAAGTCTTTATTTATTTAATTTGAAAATTTAGATTGTTTTTATGGTTAAGCAATTGTCTATATGCATTTCGTTCCTGCTTTTGGAACTCGTCAGTAGACTTCAGCCCAAAAAATTTTTGAATTTAGCTGACAAACTTCGTATGTTTATAGTAAGACTCTTAATATATTAGCTGACATACATATATATTGTGTTTACCGGCCACTTTTCGAGCCTAGAGAAAAATTGTCCCAAGTCAGAATTCTCGTTAGTAAACAATTCATTAATATGTATGTATATCTTACGCGTAAAATAGAAAGGGACCTAAGGGTAAAACCGGTTTTGTTCAGGAAATCCATTTTAAAGATTTAATTACGTGTATCTTTGGTGTGCCATCACTGAGCGTGTTGGTATTGGTCTCATTTAAAAGCGACACATCTCATGACGTCAGGAACGTGTTGGTCAACCTTGAAAACGCGCGTAGATCGTCCCTACCTCTTGTTTTGTGTAGTTGGTTTTTACTGTTTTCTACCTAGCGCGCTGTTTCCATGATATCAATTGATATCAAAATTTTGCTCGAAAATAATTTAAAACTAATAACATTCTTACTGACTGTTTTAGGATGAAATGGTGGACGAATTCGAAGAAGTAGATTTACTTTATCGCTTCTCTGATGAAGAGGATGATGACGACCACTTCTCAGAGTTATCGGATAGTGACTCTGAAGATGATACCGATAATATGTACCTTGATAAATCTGATCTTGATTTACGCGAAGAAAATGTAGTTGCTCGACTGTATGGTTCAAAAATACCTCCGTGTTGTTCAAATCAATGCAATGAAGTGATCCCTAAGGCTGTAGATTTTCGTACGTCTTTCATGAATTTAGATAAGGAATCCCAAGATTTAATTATTCTCGCACATCTGGCAGTTAACCGTGACGATGCAATGCTCAGGTCAAAAGTTGGTGATCGATCGCTAGCTATGAAGAAACGGTACAATGAGATATATTATTTTCGAAGTTTGCTGATATGCCGTGATATGTACTTCTTCCTGTATACAATGGGAATTAAACGTTACAAAAATCTAATCGAACATTACGACAAAAATGGTGTTTATCCACGCGAACATGGTATGACGAATAAAATTAATCGTACAGATGCACAGAGGGTTAGAATAGCCTGTTTTCTTGGATTAATTAAAAACAAAATTTTTAAGTATTGTCAAAATTTTTTGTACCCGGTTAGAGTATATAAAATTCTACATCACTTGTCATTAAAATAAATGTCAAAAGTGCTCTGGTGTTTTTGTAGTGAAACTTCAAAGTCAAACTTTATAGAAATTTTTGTGCAAAAAAGGCTGAAAAAAAGTGAAAACTTTCCCGTTGAAAATTTTATTTATTTTAAAAAGTATTGCAAAAGTTAACAATTTTTCAATGGAACCATCAAGTTCAGGTTATTTTGCAAATACTTCGTTAACATTTGTGTGTCAAATTGTGTGTGGAAGTGTTTTAGACTTAGTTATTTATATTGGAAATGCCAAAAAAATTTGCATTTTTATAGTTTAAAAGGATAAATAGTTATTATTCGTCCATATTCGTGCCATAATTTTTAGTTTATATTAAAGAAGACATAAATCTCTATTATATTGCAAAATTTTACGCTGCCTTTTTGTGCCTTTTAGAAGCTATGCATTGTTTAATGCAAGTGTTGCAGCAGTCAAATTAGCTAAAAATCACATTGATCTCGCGACTGCTGCTGTTGTTGTGTATTGTTGTTTTTCATGTTACTTTTTTCCATTTATTTGTGCTTTTTTCAGTATATTAATGATGTTATTTTTGTTTCTTTTAATAATATTCTTTGTTTCAATAATATTTTGTTTTTGTTTATTTTCATAATATTCTTTGTTTTGACAAACAGTGATCGTGTTGTACAGTTTTAAGTAATCGGGTAAAAGGGATTTTTGAAAGGTTTTTTTTTGTAATGGGTGTTTTTTATTGAGGTATAGAACTTTAAGTTGGCATCACTTTTTTAACTGGCGGCCATTTTGTCAGCTGTCAAGTGATTAATATTTAGTTTGGTTTGCCATTTCATCATGAACAGGTTGACAAAAGAACAACGCTTGCAAATCGTGCAAATTTATTTCGAAAATAATGCTTCAGTTCGCGAAGTTTACCGCAAGCTCCGTCCATTTTATGGTCGACATAATCGTCCATCAGAGCAATTAATTCGGTTAACCATGGATCGTTTTCGCACTACGTTTACTCTATGTGATAATACGCATCCGCAGAGACGTCGAACAGTGCACACCGAAGAAACAATTGCCGCTGTAGAGCAAAGTGTTGAAGAGGACCCGAATGAATCGATTCGCCACCATGCACAGCAATTGGAACTTTGTCCATCAACTTTATGGAAGATTTTGCGCAAAGATCTTGGCTTGCGACCTTACAAGATCCAGCTTGTGCAAGAATTAAAGCCGCGAGACCATGCAATGCGTCGTGATTTTGGTGTATGGGCCGAAAATGAGATTGATCTCGATGCTGATTTTCATCGCAAAATTTTGTTCAGTGATGAGGCTCATTTTTGGTTGAATGGCTACGTCAACAAGCAAAATTGCCGCATTTAGAGTGAAGAGAATCCACGTGAGACCCTTGAGACGCCATTACATCCACAAAAACTGACTGTTTGGTGTGCTCTATGGGATGGTGGAGTCATTGGGCCATACTTCTTCCGAAATAATGCTGGAGAGTCAGTTACCGTTAATGGAGACCGGTATAGAGCCATGATAACCGACTATTTTGTTCCCGAACTGGATGGCATGAATGTGGATGAGTTGTGGTTCCAACAAGACGGCGCTACATGCCACACAGCGCACGTCACAATCGATTTATTGAAGGAAACATTCGATGAGCGCATAATTTCGCGGAATGGACCTATCAATTGGCCACCAAGATCGTGTGATTTGACACCATTGGATTATTTTCTTTGGGGATATGTGAAGTCGCTCGTCTACGCCAACAAACCAGAAACGTTAGGGGACTCGGAAGCCAACATTCGTGGCGTTATTGCCAACATACGGCCCCATATGCTCGAAAAAGTGGTTGAAAATTGGACCTGTAGAATTGGCTTTATTCGAGCCAGCCGCGGCGGCCACATGCCCGAAATCATATTTAAACACTAATGGCATAAAATTATCCTTCCAATAAAGCCAAATTGATGGACATTAAAACGATTTTCTTGAGTTTTATTTCAATTCGAAGTTCTATACCTCTAAAAAAACACCCTGTATTAGAATTATTTTTTGTTTTTTATAGAAACAAGTTCGAACGTTGTTTTTTATACTCGTCGAAGCTTATTTGATATTATTATGAATTCAAGCGCTCAAACAATGAATGACAAGATGAAATTTTTAGCTGAAGAAATCAAAAAACGCACCAACTGCTCTGAGGATAATATGTGTGATTTTAATAAAAGAATGGATGTTTTCTTTTATGAATTTAAATCTAGGTGGACTAGAGCGCATAGAATGGAAATGAGGTTTATTGCTAAAAATAAAATCTGGTTGAAATCCTCTATTGGTTTTACTCTCGCCCCGACTGCAAAACGTGGTCGAAAAGAAATTAGTTTTACCGAGTCCAGTGGTTGGAGTAAATATAAAAAAACAAAGATTTTAAGAGACACCATATCATTGCCAGAGTTACTTTATGCTTCACAGGTTAAATTACAAAGCGCAGGTTATGTCGAGGAATCAAAAGTGTTGCGAGCCATATATGAAAAGTGTTGCAAGGGCATAAATTTAAAAAAAAAGTTGAAACAACCACTTTCCACCTTGAAAATATCGAATACAAAAGCTTTGGCTGTTTTTATAGAAGCTAAACTGACACGAAATCAATACAATGTTGTTAGACAAGCTGCTCCTCAAATATTTCCCTCCTACAACAATATTCAAACTGAAAAACAAAAAACTTACCCAGAATCGACCAGCTTTAAAATAAGTGAGACCTCCGTTGAAGTAACTTTACAAGGTATTCTTAATCACACAGCGGAGCGACTAATAGAACTTCAAGAAACTGTTATTGACTCATTAGGCATTACGAACTCGAATGTAGTACTATATTCAAAATGGGGCTTTGATGGAAGCTCTGGCTATAGCTTATACAAACAAGCCTTTCATGGATCTGATGCTAGTGATTCATCAGTTTTTTTAACCACAATTGTACCACTTAGGCTTATGTTTGAGGAGAAGGTAATTTGGCAAAATCCACGGTCGTCTTCAACTAGATTTTGCAGACCCTTGAAAATTGAATTTACCAAAGAAACCGCATGTGTATCAATTAGTGAACAAAAAAGAGTTGAAGAGGAAATACAGAATTTAACCTGCTCAACTGTCACGAATGGTGAGAAAGTTGTACATGTTTTCCACAAATTAAATTTGGCAATGGTAGATGGAAAAGTTTGCAATGCCTTAACAGAAACCACATCAACACAAAAGTGTTACTTATGTGGCGCTACAAGTAAGGAAGCCATGATCCAAAGACCTGTGCATGTAGACAATTTAAGATTTGGCCTTTCCATTCTTTATGGCTGGATTAGATTTTTCGAATGTCTTTTGCACGTGGCATATAAAATACCTTTACAAAAGTGGCAGGCTATGACTGATTCTAAAAAAAGAACAGTAGCTGAAACAAAAAAAGAAATTCAAAAAAAATTTAAAGAGAATATGGGATTAATAGTTGACCAACCCAAACCTGGTTTTGGAAACACGAATGATGGGAATACGGCAAGACGTTTTTTTCAAAACGCTGAAAAATCTGCCGAAATAACAAAAATAGATGTTAATTTAATGAAAAAAATGCACGTGTTGCTTATTGCTGTATCCAGTGGCCATGAAATTAATAATGAAAAATTTAAAATATATGCACACAATACAGGACGACTTTTTGTTGAAACGTATCCTTGGTACAATATGCTTCCCACTTTGCACAAGTATTTTATTCACGGACCCGAAATTGTGTCAAATGCCATTTTACATATTGGGCAGTTATCAGAAGAAGCGCAAGAAGCTCGAAATAAAGATTTTAAAAAATATAGGGAGTTTCATTCACGAAAGTGCAGTCGCGAAAAATCAAACCAAGACATTTATAATATGTTTTTGATAACCTCTGACCCAATTATTTCAAGCATGCAAAAATTGCCTACAAAGAAGGTTCAAAGCTTGCCAGAGGAGGCAATTGATTTAATTGTACCTGCAGCTCCGTACAAGAACAGTGATGTTGAACTTGCTGATGCTGCTAATGATGATGATGATGATGATAACGATGATTATAATGATGATGATGATGATGATGATGTTGATGATTAACTTTAAGATGTATAAAATGTAATGTTTAAGTTCTAATATGTACTCCTTGCACTATATACCTACACTGATATTTGGCATTATTTAATAAAATTATACTCAAATATACTTAGAAAACATTTTTTTTTACTTATTTTAATGGTATTAACTGAAAAATAAAGAAAAATTATCCGAACATAGCTTCCCTGATTTGATCCAAGAAAACATGCTATTCTAACCCACTGTGAGATGCTTTAACTACTTTGGAAAACAAAGAAATTGTTTCATTTATCTGTCGTTTTGCTGAAACTGTTGCTATCACTTTACCTGGACGTCAACCAAATCATCGTGTTTATCATTTATTGAAACTTCCAACTACTGAAAGTAAGACTTCTGTTTACACTAGATACACCAACAGCGTCGAACCAGGTGGTAAAATCGTAAAACTTCGCACTTTCCAAACTCTGTGGAAGAAATATTGTACCTACATCGTCACTATGAAGCCGGCATACGATTTGTGCGAATTGTGTCGAAATCTTCCAAAATATGCTGCTAATACAGTAAACGTTACTGAAGTTGAAAAAGAAGCAGCATTGAAGGTATATTCTGATCATTTGCAATCTGCCAGCACTCAGCGAGAGTACCATAACGACTTGAGAACATTAGTCAAGCCTGATGCAAATGCCATGTATCCAGGTATTCCAGAGGAGGATTATCTAGTAAAATCTATGGATTATTTTCAAAATGTTAGCTTTCCGTCGGGTCCACAGCAAATAGGAACTACATAAATCAGGTCGCAGAAGAACACCAATTTTCGGAATTACAAACGAACGTCAAAATTTTCAACACATTTTCTGTATTGACGAAAGCGATTCCATTGGAAAAGGTCCGAATTCAGTAATATCAATGCTTGATTATTACCTACGAGAAGTGCATTCAACTAAAAAATTAGTGATATTCGCTGATAAGTGTGTTTCACAAAATAAAAACAATGCGATTATACGATATTTACAACACCTTGTCGATACTTCCAGATGTGAGTCAGTTGAATTGAACTTTTTGTTAAGCGGACATACAAAGTTTTCACTTGATCGTTTATTCGGAGTTTTCAAATCAAAATATGCCCAAACTAATGTCGTAATGGATTTAATGTACCTATTCGACTTCCAAACTCAAGTGAGCCTGTTGTTGAGTGGAGAAAATGGGACCAATACTTCTCCACTAAATATAAAACTTTAATTGGAATATGGAAGTATCATCACTTTGTATTTATTGCTCAGTCACCAGTGCAATGTAAACTGTTTGCGAATTCAGCCAGCATAACTGAAAACATACATCTGAGTAACAATACCAGTTTCGATGACAAACCAATTATAATCAGTGTGCACACTTCTACCAATATTCGGTAGATTCTACGAATATGTTTGTGAATTTAACGATCTACCAATTCTACCGAACAAGGCCTGAAATCTACCGAATATTGAACGAACATTTTGATTAACAATGATGCTACAAGATCAAGTTGATCACACATATGGAAAATTAATCACATATATGTTCTAAAATGTGGAAAGCTTTCCGCGAAGAAGAGAATATGTTTAACGAATTGTTATTTAGTAATTTAAGCCGATATATATATGTGTAAATTGGATATTTTGCCACATAGCAGTGCGGCCGCACAGCGGTCATTTTCTGCCATGAAAATCATTAAACCAGAACATAGAATTGTGCCTTGGGGTTGACATATTTATTCCTCCCAATGATTTAATAATTTTTGCACAAAAGCTTAAATTCAGAAATGGATCTTACATATAATCTTTGTAGTAGCAAATGTTTGTAAAAGAAAAGTTATTTTAGCAGCTTTATAAAACCTATGTACAAAAACTGAATTCCTGTTATCTTATCTTTATATACATATATAATTCTACTGTACGTGTGTTCTGACTGAATTCCTCTTAAACGGCTGGACCGATTTGCATAAATTTTATGCGTTTGGGTGTCGTCCCGGGTGGTTTAGATTTACAATTCGGTCCAATTGGACAAAGGGGCGTGGTACCTCCCATACAAACAACAAATTAAAAATCTATTATTTCTGATCCTGATAACGGTATTTGAACAAAATTTGGTACGTCGGTTTGGTGTGCATTTTTTAAGTGCTGCTGCAAATATGGGCGGGATTGTACAAAGGGGCGTGGTACATCCCATATAAACCATAAATTAAGAATCCAATATTTCTGCTCCTGCTAAAGGTATTTAAACAGCATTTGGTATTTCGGTTGAGTGAACATATTTTAAGTTCTGCTGCAAATATAGGCGGAATTTGATAAAGACGCGTAGTACCTCCCATACAAATCTTCTTTATGTATATAATTTTACTGTACGTGTGTATGTCACTGAATAAATTTTTTTTGCATGCGTTTGGGTGCCACCTTGGATGGTTTACATTCACAAACCAGTCCGGCAGATGGCGCTGCAGTCGGTATCTAGGTTGTTCAACTCAATCATATCTATGGCGAAATGTCACAACATTAAGTCTTTATAAAAATATACGTGTAAAATTGCAAAACGATCCATTGGCAACATCATTCTCCGAGCAATTGCTCAACATTGGAAATGGAACAATAGCACTGCATAGAGACACACAATGTATCAAAAATGAGGGTGGCGTTGCCTGAAGTAGTTAGCACGTTGACTACAAAACCGAAGGTCCTGGGTTCAATCCCTGTATCCGACAGTCATTAAAAATAACAACACCACGCATTTTTCTGATGTACATTAGTGTCCCTTTGTGTCAGTTGTTGTAGGAAAGTTCAAGTGATGAAGGCATAGTCACTGGTCACTGAACTATACCGACTTCATCCTAATGTAATATCAGAGCACCCTCCTTCGTTGTGTAGCAAAATCATCGGCAGAGTAAAATAATCAATGAAATGGCTACAAAACACAACTTCAAAAAATTAATACGCCTCATTTAACATCAGAGAGGCGCAGAAATACTGCATTATTAAAAACGTGCGAAAAAGCAAAGTTGTAAAAGAATGAAGCTTTCCTCTATCACTTCCTTCACCACCTGCCTTCTCTCTCACTATCCCTTTTTTAAAGAAGGTAACACCTAGTAATAGTAGTAGGCATTAATTGCCTGAGTGTTACTTCTCTCTTTTAAAAATAAAAAAAAATTGCCAGAAAATTTCTGCAACATGGAAAATACGAAAGATTTGCAAGCTAATTACATAAATCATGCCTGGCTTCGTGAACGAGCTATTTTAGCTCCAAAAATATCGATGTTGACGCTATTAACTTCAAAATACAACAATCATTGCCCGGCAATGAGGTATTGTTCAAATAGATCGACACTGTTACCGATCCTGATGAAGCAGTCAACTATCCTGTTGAATTTTTGAATTCACTGGATTTACCAGGAATGCCACCGCATAATTTGCGATTAAAAATTGGCGTGCCCATCATTTTGCTTCGGAATTTAAATTGCACCTAAGTTGTGAAACGGTACAAGATTAGTGATAAAAAAAATAATGGGTAATGTTCTTGAAGCTAAAATTTTGAACGGCAAATTTGAAGGTGAAGTTGTTCTTCTGCCACGAATACCAATGATCGCTTCAGACTCACCCATTCCATTCAGACGTCTGCAATTTCCCATTGCTTGGCATTTGCCATGACTATTAATAAGTCACAAGGACAAACAATGTCGATTTGTGGGTTAGATCTAGAAAATCCGGTCTTTTCACATGGCCAATTATATGTGGCATGTTCTCGCGTGGGAAAACCATCAAGTTGATTCATTTATACTCCGCAGGATTTTACTAAAAATATTGTTCATAAAATCGCATTATGATAAAACTAGAAAAATTAATGTTATTTCAAAATAAAGAAAATGAAATTATTTTATTATTTGCTAATATCCTAATCGCTTGAAATATTATGCAGGACAACGTCTGCCGTGTCAGCTGGATACTATACATCTTTGGTGGAAGTAGGCAATGCCACGCCCCTTTTCAAAAATGGCACTGGTGGCCTTTCTTATCAAAATAGACCGGAAAAAAATAAATAAATAAATGAAAATAAATAAATTTTACCGTTAGGTCCCTTTCTATTTGCACTTAGAATCGTCGACTTCAATTTCATAAAACGCGCATATCTCTGGGAGAGAACACTTTTGGGGCATGGGATCGGTCTCATTCGATGCTCAGATGTTGTCCACATAAAAAAAAATAGTGAAAATAGATTTTTTTACCCTTAGGTCCCTTTCTCTATGGGCTGTCATATATACATATCTTTTTTAATTTGGGCAACGACTTGAAGTAAAAATATGTTTTTAATTATATTTATTTGACCTTTTTAGTTTATTTTCTTAAGTTTGTTAAGGTCGAGGTCGTTTTTATTAAATTGTAAATAATTTTTTCGATATTTCGTTAATAAGCAATTGAAATTGATATTTTATAAATTATAAAAAAGGTTTTGAAACATGTCGAAATTTGACAAGTTAAATGAAAAAACTAAAGTAGTAATATAGGCGCATATAAATATTCAAATATACATCTACAATGTAGATTCTACATATATACATGCCAGCCCTACATATATACATGTCGGCCCTATGCTCCTTCTAGGAACAAAAGGAAATAATATATATACATATATACATGCACATACACATATATACACATGTACATACCCTGTAGTAAATAAAATAGTCAGTTGAGAAAAAACACTAACTTATAAATTAATTATTTTGCAAGTGACTACAAATTGGTTTAAATCTCATGCAGATATCAATCAAACATATTGAATAGAAGCACACGTAAGAAATAAATAAAAGCAAAATAAGTAAATGAAAAGAAAATAAAAAAATTAAAAGAAGCATGCCATGAAATCAAATGCCAAAAGTTTGTGTTGAAAAAAAAAACTAAATAATTTCAGTTATATTTTCTATGAGCGGTTCGAATGTATGGATATATTTATGTACATATATATATATGTACGAATTTTTTATTTTTAGTGCATATAATAATAATAAATATTTATATAGACACATATGTATTTATATATTCACATAGATATATATGAATATATACATATATGTATATATAATATATATAATAAAAATATACATATTTCTTTTTTTTTTGCTATAATATTAATTAACTACGAATTGGTTGAAAAATAAGTAGTTAGTAGTCAATTTAAAAGTCATGCAGAGATGGCCAATTGACTACCGCCTATGACATGCCTATGTTAAAATAGTGAGTCGGCGACAAGGAAAAAAGTCACTTAATCAACCAGTTGTGGTTATTAAAAAACCAGTTTGAAGTTACTTACAAATGGGTTTGAGTTCCTACAGGGTAGAGACACATACGCACACACATAGACGTACACACATGCATGTATCTGTATGTATATCAACACATATACATCCTTATACACACACACATATACATACAACCATACCCTGAAGTAAATAAAATAATCAGTTTAGGAAAAACACTAAATTATAAATTAATTATTTTGCAAGTGACTACAAATTGGTTTAAATCTCATGCAGATATCAACCAAACATATTGAATAGAAGCACACGTAAGAAAGAAATAAAAGTAAAATAAGTAAATGAAAAGAAAATAAAAAAATCAAAAGAAGCATGCCATGAAACCAAATGCCAAATGTTTGTGTTGAAAAAAAAAAACTAAATAATTTCAATACTTATTATGTAAAATATTTGCTATGAGCGGTTCGTATGTATGGATATATTTATGTACGTACATATATACATATGTATGTACGAATTTTTTTATTTTGAGTGATTTAATAATAATAAATATTTATATAGACATATATGTATTTATATATTTACATATATATATATGAATATATAAATATACATATATCTTTTTTTTTACTATAATATTAATTAACTAGAAATTGGTTGAAAAATAAGTAGTTAGTAGTCAATTTAAAAGTCATGTAGAGATGGCTAATTGAGAACCGCCTATGACATGCCTATGTTAAAATAGTGAGTCGGCGACAAGGAAAAAAGTCAACCAGTTGTGGTTATTAAAAAACCAGTTTGAAGTTACTTACAAATGGGTTTGAGTTCCTATATGAACAATTTTGAACAATTATTTCTCAATATATGTACAAATAAATGTTTTTGCGGTCCACATGTGAACATATTGTGTTGGAAATAGAATTTAATAGATGAGAACATAATTATTTGCAAGTTTATTGCGCGTGGAGACCCCCAGTAAGGATTTACAATTTTCAAATTATTGTATAAATACAGTAATTTGTTATAAATATACATATATAAACATTTAAAATTTTGTACGATAATAATGTACATTGGTGATTTTTAACAATTTTAAATATACATAAATTTAAATTTTAAATTTAAATATATATAAGAAATTTATATTATTAACCTACCTCTTCACAATGTATGGTTAAACGATAACAGAGACTTTAACTGCAAGTTTTGTATGAAGAACTGTCAGTTAAAGTTCACCTCAACTCTTAACCATACATTGTCAAAAGGGACGTAAATGGTTAAAAATATTTTAGAAAACGTGTATATGAAAAAAAATGAAATTTTTTTGTTTTTTTGTTTTTTTTTTTATAACAATAACAAATAACAATTAATTTATAACAATTAACATTATGTAGATTTAAAATTTTTACTAATTAAATATTTATAATTCTGTGCTAAATTATCTGTGTCTGCTTTAAAATTAATTCTGTGTGATAATGGTGTGTTAATTATTTCTAACATTTCTAACATTAAGCGCCGTTTAATATTGAAACATTTTTAAAATCCAGAAGGTAATTTAACTCTAAACAATGGGAAGATAAAGCTCTTTTTTGTGAATATACATATGTGTCTATATTTTTGATTTGATTTGGGACCTACTATCCTAGTCTTCAGTTTATTTTTCGTCGTTCCAATGTATGTTTGTTATAATTCTCTTCACCATTCCCTTTACAGGGTATTTTATAAACTACATTATATCTATCACACTGATCCATTTTATCTTTTGTTCTGCTAAATAATTTATTTAATGTATTATACACTGAAAGAATTTTTGGCATAAATTCTTTGAATTACGACATTAATCTAATGAAAAATTCATTAAAATTCAACCAACGTCACGCTTCGTTGGATTAATGAAACCAATTTCGTCAAAATTATTTTATTGAAAACTTCATCAAATTTATTTAACAGTGTAATTAATGCAGTGCTATAACTTCATCGAAACAATAAAATAATTTCATGAAAACAATGAAATAACTTCTATATAAAGGGGTTTCTTAATAATTAGAAAATATTGTTGTCATAAATCCAATAAAATATTCTTACGAAACCAGAATACCAACGAAGCAATTCCAATGAAATTTTTTCACAATATTCATGAAATTTTCATTGGATTTGTGAAATTATCATTAGATTTGTGAAAAAATTTTAATGAAATTTTTCCATTGGACTTATGAAGCAAAATTCTTTCGGTGTATGTCCTATGAGCTATTCTATATCTGTCCGTACCAAATATTTTAGATTTTGATAGCCTTTCTGATATTCCAGGTATGTAAGTTAAAGATTTATGACCTTATGCAAAAACGATTGTTAAAGTTAAAGCATGCCTTAAAACCGGTTTTGCCATACAAAATTCGTTTGTTAAATCAAATTTAAGTTTAACAATCGTTTTTGCATAAGAGGGTTATATATTATATCGCGACAAAAATTAAATTTTTCAGGAGAAGGTTTTTTTTAATTAAAATTTGCTTTTGTACGTAAATTTGAGGGTGGCGTTGGCTGAAGTAGTTAGCACGTTGACTACAAAATCGAAGGTCCTGGGTTCAATCCCTGTATCCAACAGTCATTGTATAACAACACCACGCATTTTTCTGATGTGCATTAGTGTCCCTTTGTATCAGTTGTTGTAGGAAAGTTCAAGTGATGAAGGCATAGTCACTGGTCACTTAACTATACCGACTTCAGAAGATACTAGTCCTAATGTAACATCGGAGCGCCCTCCTTCGTTGTGTAGCAAAATCATCGGCGAAGTAAAATAATCAATAAAATGGCTACAAAACACAGCTTCAAAAATTTAATACGCCTCATTTGACACCAGATGGCGCTGCAACACTGCATTATCAAAAAAACGTGCAAAAAAGCAGAGTTGTAAAAGAATGAAGCTTTCCTCTATCTCTCCATTCACCACCTGTCTTCTCTATCACTATCCCTTTCCTGAAGAAGGTAACACCTAGTAATAGTAGTAGGCATTAATTGCCTGAGTGTTACTTCTCTTTAAAAAAAAAAAAAAAAAAAAAAAAAAATTGTCGCTTACGATAAAATTGTACAGCATGTATCTTAAAAGCTATCAACAATTTCGCCATTCAATTTTAATTTCAATAAAAAAGTACATTTTCGATAAGATGTCGCTTACGATACAATCGAAAAAAAGGCTCGATATCATCCCCAGTATCATTTATATTCAGAGCAAGTTTTTTTTATGGCATATGCCACTTTTTGCCATTTCTTAAATTTTTGACATAAAAGCCATTTTTAGTCCACCTTACCATAAAGTACCATTTTTGAAGACATTTTTATGTGTCCGAGTTTTTATTAATAACACTAGTTTACAAAATAAAATTTTTTTCATGTACATTTGATAAGATTTATATTTCCTTATGTATTTTTTTCCGCTGAATTCGAAAATCAAAGTTAAATTTTTTTTATGGAACAGTTTTTGAGATATTGTGATTTTTTCAGTTTTTCGACCTTTTTTCACCTGACCCATAATATCTCGAGCTAGACTTGTCCGATTGGGTCGTTGTTGGTACTCAAATGAAAGGTATTGAGACGACAAATAAATATGTATAATTGGATCTTTAATTGGTATAGCGGTTCAAAATATATCGATGAAAATAGGGCACATTTTCACAAAAATCATATTTTACAGTGATTATATACTGACAAAAAAGTACAAATCGTTAAAAAATCGTCTGGTTTCGGTTCATGTACATAAAGATAATATTTTTACGTAAGAATTAAGACCAACTAGAAGAAAATCGACCGAAAAATTAAAAAGTTATAAGCAATGGATTGAATAAGTCCAAAGTAAAAATACATAAAAATAACAAATAACACAGGTCAACAAAATGAAATTTATTATGTAAGGTCAAAGGTTTCATAGTCAATTTGTATATACTAAGTACTGAGTATCAATCCCTTTAAATTAGTTTTTTTGAATTGGCTCTGTATCTCGAGATTTTCCGTTATAAAAAAATAGGATGCTGTATCACATAATTTGCATTAAATCGAGAACCAATTCTTCGATTAAATAAAAAATTACCCAGAAGGCTAGAAAACAAATTGACCTTTAAATTATGTCTGTATGAATTTTTTAACAGTCTTATAGTTTCAGAGATATTCAGAAAGTTTTATACAAAAAAAAAAAATTTTTTTTTAAAAATTTAGAAAATCGTTTGTTTCTTAAAAGACTCATTAAAATTTTAAACTGAAGAAAATTTTATATTTTATTACTAATTGTGATACATTCATATCTTATAAATAAAACGAGCCAAATTTATTAAAAATCATTCCATTAATTCTGAATTTATTCACAATTAAGTGCTACCATACGTGTATATTTTACGGAATTTTTTAATTTTTATTTATTTTATTATTATTATTTTATTCTTTAAAATATACTCGTATGGTAGCACTTAATTGTGAATAAATTCAGAATTAATGGAATGATTTTTAATAAATTTGGCTCGTTTTATTTATAACATATGAATGTATTACAATTAGTAATAAAATATAAAATTTTCTTCAGTTTATAATTTTAATGAGTCTTTTAAGAAACAAACGATTTTCTAAATTTTTTTTAAAAAAATGTATTTTTTTGTATAAAACTTTCTAAATATCTCTGCAAGTATAAGACTGTGGAAAAATTCATGACGATGTTATTTAAAGGCCAATTTGTTATTGAATTGAAGAACTGGTTCTCGATTTAATGCAAATTATGTGATACAGCATCCTATTTTTTTTATAACGGAAAATCTCGAGATACAGAGCCAATTCAAAAAAACTAATTTAAAGGGATTGATACTCAGTACTTAGTATATACAAATTGACTATGAAACCTTTGACCTTACATAATAAATTTCATTTTGTTGACCTGTGTTATTTGTTATTTTTATGTATTTTTACTTTGGATTTATTCAATCCATTGCTTATAACTTTTTAATTTTTCGGTCGATTTTCTTCTAGTTGGTCTTAGTTCTTACGTAAAAATATTATCTTTATGTACATGAACCGAAACCAGACGATTTTTTAACGATTTGTACTTTTTTGTCAGTATATAATCACTGTAAAATATGATTTTTGTGAAAATGTGCCCTATTTTCATCGATATATTTTGAACCGCTATACCAATTAAAGATCCAATTATACATATTTATTTGTCATCTCAATACCTTTCATTTGAGTACCAACAACGACCCAATCGGACAAGTCTAGCTCGAGATATTATGGGTCAGGTGAAAAAAGGTCGAAAAACTGAAAAAATCACAATATCTCAAAAACTGTTCCATAAAAAAAAATTTAACATTGATTTTCGAACTCAGCGAAAGAAAATACATAAGGAAAATCACATCTCGTCAAGTGTACATTTTCAGTGTAAACTAGTGTAATTAATAAAATTTTTGATCAATCTTTTTTATTAACAATATACATATGCGTCCTTCTTTCCCGGTACACTATTTATATTTGATCATTTATTTTCGAAATATTATAAAATCTACAATCGAATTCCATAAAAGTAACGTTATATTAAAAAAGGAATGGACATATATGTAAGTCAAAGGTTTGTTCGTTTGCTTTAATACACATTTATGTATATGTATCTAAAATATAAAAAAAATTCCTAAAGAGACGGTAAAGGAATTTAATTTACGAATGGTAAAAAAATGTTCGAATATCTTAAAAAGAGATTCATCAGTGCTGTATTCTGTATACACAATATACTATAGTGTGCGACTGCAAAGATTAATAAACCAAAATTGTATAATGTTGTAAGGCATTTCTCTTTTTTGAGGCATACAGTGCTGGTCGCAAAATTTAAATCTCGTTCGACACAATCCCTGCTGACAGATACCACAACAGAATTGAACCCATACTTTTTCGGTTTGTGTAACACTTTTTTAGCTGCCAACATACCGCTGTACAAAATATAAAACAGAGCCGAATGAATGAAATGAAATGGATGAAACTAACGATAGCGAGCAGCGGATGGTCGAAAATTTCGTATTTGGTTTGTTGGAAAAAGGAGAAAAGGAGACGTCTAACAGCAGAATGGAAGCTTTTTTTACAATTTTTTTTACAAATATTGTGGTCTAATTGTAAATTTAATTTTTTTTTTCAATGTATTTATTTAACTATCTTATATTTTTGACAGGCGTTAAATACAACATAGTTTTGTTTGTGTTGACAGACGTAGCGCCATATATGTACATATGTATGGTGTCCGGTCGCTTAAAACATTATTTCCAAAAATGTTACACATAACGTGCTTGGCGCATATATTGCACATACTAGCTGATTTGTTTGATTTTGAAAATGTAAACACGTTAGATTCAAGCTGTAAGGTCAGAATTAGTTTTCACTTTCTATTCTGTTTCGAATCAGCTGACTCTTGTTTGTTTATAGAAAAGTCGTTAGTTTTTCTGTTTCGTTCTGTTTTGTTTCTGTGCAACCTGTGATAATCAAAAATTGTTAAGTAATTGTAAGTGACAGCATAAATTAAATAAAAACATTTTGCAATAAATTATGATTGTGCTTTTAGAATTTAAAAAATTAAATTCAAAATTCAACAGTTCTCGTTGTACCTTCATAGTGAATTTTCCTTACATAAACAATAAAAAAAATCATACAAAAAATATTCGTAGTACATATTAACTTTGATAAATAAGTTTTTTTTTTGCTTTGGTAATATTTTTACATATAGAAATAACAAAAAAAAAAACCGTAAACAAACAAAAAATTACAAACAAAGTGCCCTTGGGAAATACTCTATATGAGTACCTCGAAAACAAATAATTGTGAAGTAACGGCAGAAATTCCTGTTTTACTGTGAGTTCTGATGCTCTCAATGATAAGAATAAAAATAGAAAAATCTGATGATAAACTTACTTTGAGCTCTGAAGCTCTTAATAAAAACAATAAAAATAAAAAATCTGATGATAGACTTTTTCTAACGGCAAAACCACAGTTTCGTCAGCGATCAACTTCGCTTTGTCCAATGCCAACTAGGGAATCGTTGAAATTACCGTTGCACAGAGGAGTATTTGACCCAAAAAGCTGGCCAAAAAGGCAAAAATTAATTTGATGAAATCCTAAGAAGTAATTACTCAGATCGATAGAGAACAAAATTCTACATCAAATTGCGCATTTTAAAGATTGTAAGTTAAGATTTGTAGCTGTGGGAAAAAAATTGCATGCGTTTTTATTGAATTTTTTCGATTTCAAGATATTAATATAAAATTTTTTTGTGGCTAAACGAATAGAGGTATTACAATGATTTTTTTTACCTGAAAGATATCATCAGCAGCTATTTTCAATATTTAAAAAGAAAAAATTATCTCAAATATTTATTTCAAAAATATTAATTATAAAAAAACTATATATATATATGTATGTATATATAAATTCTTACCAAAACAAAAAAGGAAAAGTTTTTTGAAAGTGAAGGTAGCTGTTCTACAAATAATGTTATACACCACAATAAAATACGAGATCTCTAATTTAATGAAAAAGAAAAAAAGTTTGCGCAAGTTTGCGCCATTATTTTTGGTGATTTCTTGAAAATTTTATCTTTTTTCTGTTTTTGCTCAAAAGGCACTTTTACTTATACTTTATTGTCGTCATAAACTGTTGTGTTTTTCGAATTATTGATGTGAAATATTATTTACATCACTTTTAACAACTACCAATGTGATGGATTACCTGCCCTTAAAAAAGGAATTTCTTAAAATTCAGTTCATAGTTCATAAATTCAAATTTTCAACCTGCCTTATTATCAGGAATATTTATTAGTCAACCACACGCATACACACCTATTAAACTGTTTTTGTTTACCTGCGGTATATATAAGACTTGATCGTCTCCAAGACACTTTTGTATTTTTCGAATTATTGATGTGAAATATTATTTACATCAGTTTTAAAAACTACCAATGTGATAGATTACCTGCCCTTAAAAAAGGTATAGATATATAAAAAATGCACCCAAGTATCAGGTTATTAACTAAGTAACGGGAAAATGCACTTTGAAAAATATACATATATGGCTTATTGCGCAAAATTCTTATTATAAGAGTTTTGCAACTTTGAGAGATAAATTTACACAAGATTTGAATTATTCCAAATAATACAGGAATCCAATACTAGAACCATTGACTAGTTTTTAGCTAGTAAATTGTATGCGATTTCAGAATGCCAAGGAGATGGAGATGTGCAAGCAGTAAAGCAGTGTGTTATAAATTTCAAAAATTGTTTCAAAAGATATTGGGGCTTAGCACAACGAAAATAGGACAGATTTTTAAGCTCGTATGCTAAATGGCTGGAAGGAACTGTGACAATACCAGTATTTGGCAGTTCATCTTCAGGGCGACCAAAAAAAGAATTTAATGAAGCAAGTGAAAGAACAAAACGAAGAAAAACGCAAAATATTCGTCAGCAATTAACAACAGAGGAGATTACATTTGCTGCATCAATGAGCCAGAGAGCAGCGGGACATAATGATGCGGCTAAATTAATAATGGATATAACACAATCTCCAAGAAAAGCAAACATTTGCAAGCGATCGTTAACAACTTCCGAGGTCAACCCAGTTAATAAGCTTTCAGCGGAGGGTGCTTTAGCATTGTTTATAAATGCTGATCTCACGAAAAACCAATATGAAATTTTATACAATGCCAACAAAAATGTATATCCATGCTACTCATTGCTAAAAAATGCCAAAAAAATTGCTAGCCTAGTGAAGATGCCATAACCGTAACTGAGACATTAGCGGAAGTGAAGCTGCAATCTCTCCTCGACCACACAGCAACACGATTATGAGGTTTTACAGCAGTTGGATTATGAAGAACTTAAGTTTCTGGAACTTATAAGCAAATGGGGCTGTGATGGATCGCACCAATCATCTTATAAGCAAAAATTCGAAAATGAAAACGATAGTGACGCCAATATATTTCAAAGTAGTTGTGTGCCAATTAATTAACGGAAAAATAAAAACGATATGGCGAAATCCAACACCATCCTCAACTAGGTTGTGTAGACCAATCCGAATCCGTTTTGTGCACGAAACTACTGATATCACAAAGCAAGAAATAGAATACATAAATAACCAAATTCAATTGTTAAAGAAAAGTGAATTACCATGTAATGGAAATATTGCACAAATTAAACACACGATGCTATTAACATTGGTCGATGCAAAGGTCTGCAATGATGCAACGGACACAAAATCCATAATGCAATGTTACATTTGCGTACAATCTTTAAAATATTTTAACACATTGCGGAAAAATCTTCCTGAAAACCCTGATGCTTTACATTTTGGGCTATCAACTTTACACGCACGGATACGCTTTTTAGAATCGATACTTCATCTTTCATATAAACTGACACTTCAAAAGTGGCAAGTAGGGAGCAATGAAGATAAAGCACTTGTTAAAGAAAGAAAGATAATCATCCAGAAGAGGCTTAAGGAAGAGATGGGGCTACTTGTAGATATTCCAAAACCGGGATATGGCAACACTAATGATGGCAACGCATCAAGAAGATTTTTTCGGATCCAGCAACTGTTTCGAAAATTACTGGCATAAATGAAGAACTAATCAAACGCCTGAATATAATAATGGAAACAATAACTAGCGGGCACCGCATTAATATTGAAAAATTTGATGAATATGCACATAAAACAGCCGAAATGTATGTGCAGATCTACAATTGGCATCCCATGTGTCCAACGATGCACAAGATTCTAATTCATGGCGGTACTGTAATAAAGCAAGCAATCTTTCCCATTGGACAATTGTCAGAAGAAGCGGCCGATGCCAGAAATAAGCACTTCAGATTATATCGTGCTAATTATTCGAGAAAATTCAGCAGAATCGATACAAATCGAGATGTTCTAAATAGGTTATTTTTGAGCAGTGACCCTTTTTTAAGCTGCAATACACAAAAAACACGAAAGATAAAAAAGCCTTTTTCATCAGATACTATCAAACTACTTCTTCCTGATATGGATGATGCCGCCTATGATGAAATATTTTAGTTTTCTTTTTTTTTTTTCTTAGAAACGCAACCCGCGAAGCAATTAGCTTGTCTGCGGAAACACCCAGGGTCTATGGCGGGAATCGAACCCACGACCTCTGGACTGAGAGGTTGGCATCGCTACCACTCAGCCACAGGGGCACCCATGTATGACATGATCATAATTTTGAACTTTTTAATTAGTTTAATTTTTTCATGTGATGAGTATTTAATAATATAAAATAAATAATAAATAAAAGTGAATATGTTTTGTTTATTTAATATTTAATATTGGATAAATTACATTGTAACATCCATAATAAGCTATGTTTTATTTCCCTGTATTTACACAACTACAATAGTTCGACTATCTAAATTTAATTTGAGTTGCTCTTAGAATAAAGTACAGTTGCAAACCAAATTTTGGCGGAATGCGATGGGGAAACCGGCACACGTAATAATAAACAATTTTTCTAAAAATACACAACAATCGTATAGCGAGGCATACCGTGTACGGATAATAAATTAATATATATATAAAATTAAATTCTCTTCAAAATGAAAAAAATTAAACAAACTTATAAAAGGTGGGTGGATTGGTGGCTGGGGCGGTGTCAAAAATAACACTAACCCAATAATAATCTGCCACTAAATTTTTTCTATCAAACTAAAGCTAAAACTATCAAAAAAGTTAAACTTTTAAAACAAAAAACACACTTAATAATTTTGGCCAGCTTTTTGGGTCAAATACTCCTCTGTGCGTTGCCTAATACTTCTACATTTAACTCAGCGATATCACCCGCTTCGGGCTCGTGGTCATCACTTAACCAAGTTGTCACTGAAAATAAGAGTAGCCCAAAGCACAAGGTCCAAGTCGGAATGGACAGATAGATCACAATTGTAAAGCGTGGGCAAAGCCCAAATTCTACTAAAATTGCATCTGCTCCAAAGATGTCTAGAGATAACAGCGCATCATCTACCAATCGTCAAAACCGTTTTCATATATTGCAAGATGACAACAAAAACCCGATATATCCACGAACAAAGCATCCAAGCCGCCACCAATCTATTTGAGACAAAAAACGCTCTTATTAAAAAATTAATCTCGGCAATTGGTGAGAATAAATTTCACATTGTTCCAATAAAACGTGGTAATATTGATGAAACTAAAATTTAAATTTATGAAGAAAAAGAATTACTGAATTTGAAAAGTAAAAAAAGTTTCTACACATATCAGCTTAAGAGTGCTAAAGGCCTGCAAATCGTATTGAAGGGAATATATTCTTATGTTGTTCCCTAGGAAATATAAGATACACTCGTCCTCCAGGGATTTAAGGTAAAAATGTATCTAACATAATAAATAGGGAGAAGATTCCTCAACCTCTATTTCGCGTCGAACTTGAGCCAAACGATATAAAATTCAAAATAAATGAGACTCATCCAATTTATAATTTAAAATATCTCTTATACCGAAAAATAACAGTTGCAGAACCACACAAGCGTTCAGGAGCCGTATAGTGCAATAATTGTCAAGAATATGGCCACACAAAAACTTACTCCAATTTACCTTCAGTTTGTGTTATCTGCGGTAAATTGCATGGCACTGCTGCTTGTACTAAGCCTAAAGATCTAGCAAAAAAAAAATTTATTAATTGTGGGGGTAATCACACCGCTAACTACAGAGAATGTCCTGTATATTCTTTCGTTAAGCAGACTATGGGGCAAACACTTTAGTTAGCTCCAGCACAAACAGCAAACGCTTACCAGTCAGTTCAGGTTTATCGTATGCCGATGGAGCTAAGACTAGTTCTATTCCCACACAAAATGTTCCACCTCCAAATAATTCAATGAATGCAAACTCAAGCTTTAACTTTAGTCGCCTTGAAGCTGCTATTGTGAATCTGGTGCTAACTGTTAATAATTTTACAACAAATATGACTAGCATAATGCAAGAAATGCTGAGAATGCAGAATACTCTGCTTCAAGCATTAGTTAACAAGCCATGAACACGTTAAAAATATGTTTCTGGAACGCAAACGGCATTCGCCAACACAAAAACGAACTTGAGCACTTCCTCAGGGAAAACAATATTGATATAATGTTGGTCTCTGAGACTCATTTGACTTCGAGAAGCCTCCTTAAAATTAATGGCTACACCTTATATGATTCAAAGGACCCCAGAGGAAGAACATGCGGTGGATCAGCAATTATAACAAAGTCAAGACTCAAGCATTATATTATTGACATCATTTGTGAAGAACATTTACAAGCAACGAATATTTGTGTCGCAATTTTTTGCACAAATTTTGTCATATCATCAATTTACTCCCCTCCTAGACTTCCAATTACTGAGAATCAATACGAGGATTTCTACAAATCTCTCGGCCCTTGTTTCGTAGCAACTGGCGACTATAATGCTAAACATACGTTCTGGGGTTCACGTCTTATTACACCCAGAGGTCGAGCGTTGTTCAATACAATTTCCAAAATTGGCTTGGACGTCATTTCGAGTAGGGAGCCCACTTATTGGCCTACTGACATACATAAAATTCCGGATGTTATAGATTTTGGCGTCATGAAAATTATTTCTTGGCAATTAATTCACGTTGAAGCTTCCTAAGATCTATCGTCCGATCAATCTCCCACGATCGATACGGTGTATAGCCCACTGAGAAATGTTCTACCTCACTCATATCTGAAGATAATCAGTCGTGTTAATTGGCTGCGATTCAAAAAATATCTCAGTAGTCATTGCACGGAAAACATTACGTTAAGAACACCCGAAGATATTGAAGCTAATATTGCCAATCTTAACGAAAATATTAAGCAGGCTGCTGAACATGTTACTATCTCCAATCCGCAGACTGAGTTTAATATAATATATTTTACGGATATTGAGCACATTTAAAAAAGAAGAGCTAGAAGGGAATGGCAACAGCACAGATCACCCCAAAATAAAATTAAATTTAAATGTTCACTAAAAGACTCCAAGAGCTGCTTGCATATGAAAAAACAGCATCTCTTAAAAACTATCTGTAAAATCTCAATGTCACACCGGCATCTAATTGCTCTTTGTGGCGCGCTGCGAAAAGGATTAAGACACTCGTTGAGTTTAAACCACCTCTTCGCACTTCTACCAGAGATTCGGCATGGAGTGATACTGAAAAAGGTAACTTGCTTGCAAAGCATTTAAAATCCGTATTTACCCCAAAACATGTACTGGTGTTGTTGATTTGCCGAGTGTAGTTGCGCTACCCCCTCGACCCATAAAGTTTAATACTTGTGATGTGCAAAAACCAATTGCTGCACTCAACCCGAAGAATTTATTAGAAAGATACATTACTACCCGGAAGTTCACGGTTGTGGAAGGAGAATTCATGAGTGTGCCCGAATCTATATCATCCGGTGTGCCACAGGGGAGCATACTGGGACCAGTTTTGTATTTGATTTATACTTGTGATATGCCTTTGAGCAATAATATCCATACATCTACGTTTGCCGATGATACAGCCTGCCTAAGCATGCACGGAAACCCTAACGAGGCTTCCCGATATCTACAAGAACATATTACACAACTTGAACTATGGTTAAACTTATGGAGAATTAAAGTAAACGAGCAAAAGTGTATTCAGGTAACATTTACCCTGCGAAGAGATGTTCTCCAATTCGAATCAACAATCACGTTGTTCCTCAACATTCGCACGTAAAATAGCTTGGTATATACCTTGAACGACGACTGGCATGGAAACTACATATTGACTCAAAGCTAACACAAATGAAACTTAAATTAACTCAGATACATTGGCTGATTGGTAGAAGTTCAACACTCAGCCTAGACTGCAAAATTTTAATACTCAAGTCGCTTTTGAAACCAATATGGTGCTACGGAATTCAGTTATGGGGCACTGCTTCAGCTTCTACTGTCGAGAGAATCCAACGTAGGCAAAACAAAATTGTACGTTTGATAACATCGGCTCCATGGTACATTAAAAATTCCAGTTTACATCGTGATTCAAATATGCCACTAGTGATTGAAGAAATTGTAAAATACGCAGGCAAAAACTTAACAAAACACAAGGGCTCTTTTTCTCAACACTCCAGATGGGACTTCTTGAAAATACATTTTTTTCCTTTTTGATTGTCACTACTTATGTATTATTTATAACTACCACTAAGTTTATCTAGAAATTGTATGACACCCCTACGATTACAAATTTATATAATGCATATCATATTTCACTGATAGGTATTGTGCCAAACAAGAACTTGGTCACATTTTTATCTCACTCCTTTTGATGGGCGAAACTTTGAAATGGAACTGGGCCTTTTTTCACATTTATGTTTTTGTGAGGATCTGACTACTTTTTGAAAATATTTATTTAATAAAATGTTTTAAACTTAAGATTTTTAGTCTGTTATATTTCTAGTAATAGTGACAGCGCCAGTAGAAAAGAGAAGAGTTAAAAAAAATAATTGGTTAGAGTGTGATGGGATGGGAATGACCCCGCATACTTTTCTAAAACCGGCTTATGCGAAGTACTTTTAAAAAGGGAAAATATTGTCTTGCGTGGGTGGGTTTCTGATTTTGATAACTTGCGTAAGCTTATTTGTCTAACAAATTTCAGCTCTCTACCAAATAATATTACGTTAAATTTTAATTGGCGTGGCCCCACCCCCCTAATGTAGCAATCGTTCCTTTAGATTTTGCTCAGTTCGTTCGTATCTCACGCCTTAACATAAATTCTTAATATCGAGTTTAAAATGCATGTCCATGCCTCCTGACTGAAACATCAGTGTTTTAAGATTTTTCTTGATGATATCTGATTTAGATTTATTTGTGAATCGAATTTCAAATCTCCAGCTCGAATTTGAGTTTTAAGGGCTTTTCTCCACACCCTGGACAAAATTTACGGGATTAACAACTTTTCGAGTTGCTCACTCATCTAACATTACTTGTGTGCAAAATTTTAGTGCCTATTCTAGCTTTAAATTTTATGGATGTTACCAAGTACACTTTTTGAAACTTAGGACTTTACTGCGAGGAGCTAATACAAATCATGTATATTGTCGTAGTAAACGGCTGATGCGAAATACGTAAATAATAGACTTACATCTGTCAAGCCGAAGTAGATGAAACAATAGAATAAAATTTTATGCGCGTATTCACGCCCACTCTTTAAGATGACTACTGAAAGTCTTGCATGCGTGCAACGTGTAGGCAATGTTTCAATAAAGTGGCTTGAGTTAAAACCTATACATGTAGTTTTGAATTAAGACAAATATTATCATGGCCTCGCCACCCTTGGTTAACATTTTTGGGTTTTTATATTTTTCTAGTTGTTTTCACACTTTAACCTTCTTGAGTATAAAATTTCAGTTGTCTATCCCACAAAAAATTTTTAATTTTTATTGGCGTAACCCGGCCCACTTTTTAAATTATTTTTATTTTGGACAGTGGTTATCATTCGTGTCAAATTTCGTTGGAAATGGATAATAATAAATACATAAATAGTATATTTGAATGTGCTCAGCCGAAGTATGTACATACATATGTACATGAAAAAGGAGGCTTTAATATTATGAGCGTGTTAATGTGAATTTTTCAACGAAGACTTACAGCCTTGAATTATCGCAACATGTATACTAAATTTCAATAAAATCGCTTAACCTAAACACTTTTGATTTGACTTTTTTATTCTGGGACTTATCGGCGCATCCCCGCCTACATTGCTATAATATTTTGGTTTTCAGATTTTTGTAGTTAGCTGGTCACCTAGACCTACCTGTATACCAAATGTCAGCTATCTGCCGCAAATTTAATTTTAAATTTGTATGGGCGTGATCCTGACCACTAAAGCTTTTTGGCCAGTGCTTACCAAATCGCGTCAAATTTCGTTAGAAACGCATAATAATTAAATACAGAAATAGCAAATTTGAGTGTGCTCAGCTGAAGTACATGAAATAGAAGGCTTAACGTTTATAGGCGTATTAACGCCCACTTTTTTCATCAAAAATGTATACACTTGCATTATCGCAACATGTATGCCAAATTTCAATAACATTGGTTGGGTTAAACGTTTTATATTTGCTTTTTAATTCTGAGCTTTATGGGCGTAGCCCCGCCCCTAAGCTGTACTTTTCAGGTTTTCAGTTTTTTTAGTAAGTTGCTCACCTAGACCTACTTGATCCCGCCCACTTTTTTACACTCGAAACTTTTTTGGCCAGTACTTATCATTAGTTTTCGTTGAAAACGGGTTATTATAAATGCATAAATAATATACGTTCAATAAAACTATTTCTTTAAGCTTTAGGTCAGTAAATTTTATATATTTTATTAGTTTTGATCGATATTCCGTAAACCTTTGGTTTACTTCTTCAGGATATAAAAAATTGTATTTCGATTTTTCTGTTTTTTTGTTTTTTCTTTTTCCTTTTTTTTCAATTGAAAAAAAAGCTTAAAAAATAGTTTTATTGAACATATATAAAAGGTCGAAAAATTAGATAAACAATTTAATAAATAATATACTTAAATGTGCTCTGCTGAAGTATATGAAATTGAAGGACAAAATTTTATAGGCTTGTTAACGCCCAATTTTTTAAAAAAAATTTATAGCTTTGCTTTATCGCAACATGTATGCTGAATTTAATAAAATCGCTTTCATTAAATGCTTTAGATTCGCTTTTTTAGTTCTGAGCTTTATGGGCGTAGCCCCGACCCGTTGGTTAAAATTTTCTGGTTTTCAGATTTTTCTAGGTGGTTACTCACCTTGATCTACTTGTGTACCAAATCTAAGCTCTCTCGGTATAGCGGTAGTGCTTCATAATATTGATGAGTGAGTGAGTGAGAGAGTGAGTATGTTTTAAAATAAGCATTTTTTGTACCTTCATATCTCAGAAAGCTTTCCTTGTAAAACTTTCAACTTCGGTTATAAGGTAAGCATATAACAATTTATTCTAATTATGATTTAAATTTTATAATTTTAATATTGCGATGAACAAAATTACCAGGGGTTAAAAACACGACGAATGGCTTCCGTACGACTAGATTACTCAACAAAATTATTTGTTAAATTACATAATGCACACGTAGAAGAAGCTTAAGAAATAATGTTTTGTGTGTACTCATTGTTTGCGAATTTCATAACGATTGCCTTCAAAATCGACTTGTATATTAAAAGTTTAAAATCTGCACCTTTTTAACTTGTAATTGAGAGAATACAAATTGATAATGAAAAATCCAAATTGATATTGAGCACATTCAAATTAATATTGAGAACTCCAAATTGATATCGAGAAATCCAAATAGTTATTCAGAAACAACAAATTGATAACAAGAATTCCAAACTGATATTGAGAGAATACAAATTGATAATGAGAATTTCAAATTGATATTGAGAAACATAAATTGATATTGGGAAAATACTAATTGATAGTGCGAAATCCAAATTGTTATTAAGAAATCCATATTGATATTGAGAGAATTCAAATTGATATTGAGAATTCGAAATTAATATTCAGAGAATTCCAATTGATATTGAGAAATCAAAATTAATATTGAGAAAAGTTAATTGATATTACGAATTCCAAATTGGTATTGAGAACATTCAAATTGATATTGAGAATTCCAAATAGATATCGAGAGAATTCAAATTGATATCGAGAGATCCAAATTGATATTGAGAAAAACCAAATTGAAATTGGAAAAATCTAAATTTATATTGAACCCCCAATTTGAAAATGAGATATTCATTAATTTTGCATTTATTAAAACAAAATAACAAAAATAAAAAGTTATAAAACCCCTCGATAACTTCCCAACGGCTGGACCAATTTGCTTCAAGTATAAATTAGAAGATATTAAAACAACTCACATTTCAAACGAAATTAAATTTAGATTGGGCTAGCCGTTCGGGTGCTGCGGCGAAAAAGACACACCGAGTCAACAGAATACATATAGTAAAGATGTGATGTCTTTTAAATGGCTGAACCGATTTTCTTTAAACATAATTTAGAACACTCTCAATGAAGCCACCTTTCAAACAGAAAAAAATCAAAGTCCAGCCGTTTGATCTGTACGTGGATTCGTACAGACACACAGGTACACACTACAAACTTATAACACCCCTTTTTTTGGTCGGGCGTTAATAAAAAAATAGTTAAAAACAAAATCATTTACATATGTATAACTTGGAATGTCCTGGGGTTTTCTGTGTCATTTCGAAAGTTAAAATTTTACTTACAGTATTAATAATGTTTTTTTTTATATTGAAATGTAATAGGAGAAGTGCCATATCTGAAGAAAATAAACAAAGTTTATCCAAATATTTCTTAATTATTGATGTTAAATAAATAATAAGCTGACGTATATATGTAGCAGTACTGCAAAAAAAACTATGTATTAATATTCGTATGCATATATAACAACAAAGGATCGAAAAAAATAGCAAATTTTACTCAATTAAAAACTTTTAATTTTAAATTATGTACATTCACTCAAAAATATTGAAAAAAAAATTTTAAATATGAATTTGGATTTTCTCAATTTAATTTTCGTATTTCTCAATATCAATTTGGATTTCTCGTTATCAATTTGAATTCTCTCAATATCAATTTCATATTCTCAATATCAATTAAAATTCTCTCAATAAGAATTTGGATTTCTCAATATAAGTTTGATTTATCCCAATATCAATTTGAATTTCTCATTATGAATTTTAATTATCTCAATATCAATTTGGATTTCTCAATATTATTTTAAAATTCGCACTATCAATTATTATTTTCTCTATGTCAGTTTGGATGCTCAATATGAATTTCAAATTCTCAATATCAATTTGAAATCTCTCAATATCAATTTGGATTTTTCATTATCACTTTGTTGTTTCTCAATAGCAATTTGGATTTTACGATATCAATTTTTATTCTCTCAATATCAATTTGGAATTTTGATTATGAATTTGTATTTTCTCAATACAAATTTGCATTTTTTCAATTTCAACTTAAAAAGCTGTAGACTGAGTGTTGAATTTCTACCAATCAGCCAATGTATCTGTATTTAAGTTTCATTTGTGTTAGCTTTCAGTTAATATGGTGTTTTCATTTACGTTGTCGATCAAGGTGTATACCAAGGTATTTTACGAGTGAAACTTGATTGTTGATTCGCATTGGGGAACAATTATCTCTTCGCAGGGTAAATGTTATCTGAACACACTTTTCCTCGTTTACTTTCATTCTCTATAACTTTAACCATAGTTTCAGTTGCGTAATATGTTCTTGTAGATATCGGGAAGCCTCGTGAGGGTTTTCGTGCTTACTAAGACAGGGTGTATCATCGGCAAACGTAGTGTTATGGATATTGCTACCAAAGGCATATCTCAATTATAAACCAAATACAAAACTGGCCCGATTATGATCCCCTGTGGCACACCGGATGATATAGATTCAGGCACACTCATGAATTTTCCTTCCACCACCGTGAACTTCCGGGTAGTAATGTATCTTTCTAATAAATTCAGAAAATTTAAAAATACGGACCTCGTGCCACACTTTATCAAATGCCTGAGAAACGTCAATAAATAAAGCGAATAATACTTCCTTTCTTCAAAATTTCTTCTTATAAATTGTACTAATCTATGAGTTTGTTCAATGGTTCTATGCTGACTTCTGAAACCAAATTGATTGTCTGGTATGCACCCACTACCAATTAAAATTGGGACAATTTTGACATGAGCAGCTTCTCGAAAAGTTTTGACACTGTTGATAACAGACTTAGTGGTCTGTATGATTCAGCCTTGTTAAATTTTTGCCCGGCCTTGGAATCATTTTGACCTTGGTAAGCTTCCAGTAGTGTGGATAATATTCTAGTCGTAATACTAATTCCATCAATATCTGGATCTTTTTTTGTGTTGAGTTCAGTAATTAGTTTCTGTACGTCACACATCTTAAACTTTAAGGGTCCAGGGAGTAGATTAACTACACTCGGTAAATCAAAAGCACCAGTACATGTGTTTGGGGTAAATAAGGATTTTAAATGATTTCGAAAAAAGTTACCTTCTTGAGTATCACTCCCTGTCCAACCTCAGGTATAAGGTTTAAGGTCAACTGGTGTCCAAAGCGCTCCACAAGGAGTAATTATATGCTGGTGAGACATCGAGATTTTCCAGATAATTATTAAGAGATGCAGTTTTTTCAGATGGAAGCAACTCTTGGAGTAGATTAGTGCACTCTTTAAATCTGATTTTATTTTGGGGTGATCTGTGCTGTTGCAATTTCCTTCTAGCTTTCTTTTTTCACATATGAGACGTTCAATATCAGTAGAATATATTCAATTAAACCCAGTCAGTCGATGGGAGGTGGTGGAATGTTCAGCAGATTGGCAATGTTAGATTCTAGCGTAATGTTTTCTGTGCAATGACTACTACAATATTTTTTGAATTCCAGACAATTAACACGATTGATAATCTTCACATATTTCTGAGGTAAAACACTTCTTAGTGGGTTACAGACCTTAACGATAGTGCGAGAGTGATCAGACGAGAGATCTTAACAAGCTTCAACTTGAACTCAATCCCTAGATATATTCTTCATGACGCCAAAATCTATAACATCCGGAATTTTATGTATGTCAGTAAGCCAGTAAGTGGGCTCTCCACTCGAAATGACGTCCAATCCCATTTTTGAAATTGTGATCAACAGTGCTCTACCTCTAAGTGAAAGAAGGCGCGAACCCCAGAACGTATGTTTTGCATTGTAGTGTCTAGCTGCTTCGAAACAAGGTCCAAGCAATATGTAGACATCCTCGTATTGATCCTCAGTGATTAAGAATTTGGGAGGGGAGTAAATTGATGATATTACGAAATTTTGTACAAACATTTTTCTCAGAAATATTAGCTGCTTGTAGATGTTCTGCACAAATGTTATCAAGGAAATAGTGATTGAGTCTTGACTTAATTAGAATTTCTGATCCAGCGCATATAGCAATTATGACTGCCTTTTTAATCTAAGACTGAAGAGAGATAGAAGAAAAGAGCATGCTCTTAGTAGCTACTTTTACACGAATTATCCGCTCATTCCATCTCCAAACAAACTCAATTCGGACAAACTTCCAGTCCAACTTTCTTCCTTAGAAGGCTTGACTTGCATTACAATTCGGACTACATAAACAGCAAAGGAGTTTTTGATTTACGGCCTGTCCTATGAAGTCGACAGAAAAAGTTCGATTGATTACTTATTTTGAAAATAAATCTTATTTAATGAACTGATTCGATCACGTTCTTTCAGTTTGAGATTGTGAAATTCGATATCATATTATAACATAGTTCGATGGCGAATACCATAATCTCAAACTGAAAAAACGTGATGGAATAAGCTCGTTATTAAAAGCGGCGATTAGACCCCAGTTGTTGATCGAACGTTTTCTATCGACATCGTTGGACAGGACTTTTCCATTCATTAAATAGTTTAGCATAATAAATTTTTTTTTTCAATTAGTAAAGTCGTTGATTGATAAAATAGTTTTTTTATTGGGGAAAAATTATAAATTTGTTTCTTATTTTAATAAACTTTAGGACTGATTTTCAAATAATATGTATTTAATAAAAATATTAATTGATCCAAACATTCTTAACGTTTTGTATAGAATAGAACATTTATTTTATATTTTGTTATAAGAAAAGCTTTTTATATATTGCGCACATTTCCAAATGAAATATTAGAATTTCTTATTTTCTTAGTTATACATTTCTATCAAGGTTTATTAATTTTTATTGTGCTAATTTTGCGGGTCGTTGTTGCAAGACATCTTGATTATCTTCAAGGCTTTTTTCTTAATTAAAATTTTGTTTCGTATTTCTATTAAAAGTAAATCAAGACAATAAAATAAAACTAAAATATTACTAAAAGTCTCTGCAATATATTATAATGGCTGTGTGAGTTTGTGGTGTGTGTGTTTATGACGGCGTATGTAAATGATAGGGGGCATATTTTTATTACGTAAAATTTAATGCCTAAAGTTCACTATATTTTTTATCCTAAACTTAATTATTAACATGAAATATTAAAGCAACATAACTATAAAATAAATCATTACAGTTTACAAATAAAATCAATAATTTCAAGAACACGCAAATTACGTATTAAAAAAAAAATAAATTCAGTAAAGTGCGACTTTGACTCGCGCACGAAGGGTTCCGTACGTTGGGCTTTGAGCATTTTTTTAATAGTGTTTTTTCCGTTTTTTCAGCTGAAATAATTTTTTTTTATTATTTTTCGTTTTTTTCTCGTTTTGGCGATTTTTTTAATTTTGGCGATTTTTTTTTAATTTTAGCGATTTTTTTCATTTTGGCGATTTTTTTATTTTGGCGATTTTTTTTTTATTTTGGCGATTTTTTTCATTTTGGCGATTTTTTTCATTTTGGCGATTTTTTCATTTTGGCGATTTTTTTTCATTTTGGCGATTTTTTCATTTTGGCGATTTTTTTCATTTTGGCGATTTTTTCATTTTGGCGATTTTTCTGGTTTTTCGCGATTTATTTTCGATTTAGATTTTTTTTTAATTTGGTGCTTTTTTTTTGTTTTGGCGATTTTTTTTTATTTTGGCGATTTTTTTTCGGTTTGGCGATTTTATAATTTTGAGTTTTTTATTGTTTTACCGTTTTTGAAAATTTCAAGAAGTTTGCTCTTACGGTTTCCAAGATACAGCAAGTTATCAAAATTACATAGTCGAAATTACATTAACTGATGGTACACCCTTTAATTAAAATTTTTTAAAATTTTACTGTTAGTTGTTGTAGTCTGTATAAAAATACTCTAACTTTACAAATTTCAAGTGTATATACATACAATTGTATGTATATTACATTGGATTTTAACATTTTTCGTTGCTCGTTTTGGCACACCCTTTAATTTCCAACTCTCATGTATTTGTTGTTGTAGCGGCCAAGGGTCTACACACTGTGTCCAAATTTCAGGTCCGTAGCTCTTACGGTTCCCGAGAAAATACCCTGTGACGGACAGACGGACAGTGTAGCGAAAACAATAGGGTTGCTTTTTCACCTTTGGTGTACGGAACCCTAAAAAGAAAAGGCTCATTCCCTTTTTGAGTTCTGATATGAGACTGAATTCTATTGGTGATTTTTTCTTATTTTTATACAACTTTCTTAATCTAAACTTATTTCTATGCATACAACTTACAAAAATCTATCATAAATTTTCTTTTATCGATTTTGTTTGGTCATTGGAATATCTTTTTTTTTTTGTTCAACGACAAATTTAAACACAAGTTTTATATATTTTCATGATTCATAAGTTTTTGTGTTTTAATTGTTTCATAAAAGGGCAAATTGTGTCAAATTTCAGACACAATTGAAGGAAACTAAATTTAACTGAACGAAAGTCAGCATTTTCGAACTTGTGTCAAAGACGCTTTTATATGTACATATCAGAAAGTGTCATTGATTCAGTTTAAGTTTTGTTTGTTATATTTGGCTATAATTGAATTAATGTCTATGAGAGGTGTTTCTGGAAGTATATACATAACTCCTCCCCCTGAAGATAAAGGATTCTCCTGAATTCTTTTATTTGATGTTTTACATTTATCATATAATATAATAATTAATATTATTATTAGAGGTACAACTACAACTGGTGGTATAATGTAGGATATAATATTATTGTTAGATATATTTAATTTCTTCTATTTCTTTGAAATTCTGAATAATTGTTAGTTTAACTTCTTCCATTGTAAGAGTACTGTTAAATGTTATATTTAAATTTAGAACGTGTGATGTACAATAACTAATTGCTGAACTTAACCCGAAGAAAGCTCCGGGTATTGATGGAATTAGTAACCAGATGCTAATAAAGTTGCCTCGCATTGCAATTAGAATCCTGTTATTTATTTTTAACGCCATTTTACGACTGGAGTATTATCCAAATAGCTGGAAGCTTGCCAAAGTTAAAATGATTCCAAAGCCGGGCAAAGACCTTACCAAGGCTGAGTCATACAGGCCAATAAGTCTGCTATCAACAATGTCAAAACTTTTCGAAAAACTGCTCATGACAAAATTGTCCCCAATTCTAGTTAGTAGTGGGTGCATACCGGACCATCAATTTGGTTTTAGAAGTCAGCATAGCACTATCGAACAAGCTCATAGATTGGTTCAATTTATAAGAAGAACATTTGAAGAAAAGAAGTATTGTTCTGCGCTGTTTATCGACGTTTCTCAGGCATTTGATAAAGTGTGGCATGAAGGTCTTATTTTAAAATTGAAATCATATTTACCAATAAATTTTCTGAAACTATTAGAAAGTTATATTACTACCCGGAACTTTAGGGTTGTGGAAGGAGACTTCATGAGTGTGCCTGAATCTATATCATCCGGTGTGCCACAGGGGAGCATACTGGGGCCAGTTTTGTATTTGATTTACACTTGTGATATGCCTTTGAGCAGCAATATCCATACATCTACGTTTGCCGATGATACAGCCTGCCTTAGTATGCACGAAAACCCTCACGAGGCTTCCCGATATCTACAAGAACATATTACACAACTGGAACTATGGTTAAATTTATGGAGAATCAAAGTAAACGAGCAAAAGTGTGTCCAGGTAACATTTACCCTGCGAAGAGATACTTGTTCGCCAATTCGAATCAACAATCAAGTTGTTCTTCAACATTCACACGTAAAATACCTTGGTATACACCTTGATCGACGGCTTACGTGGAAGCCCCATATTGACTCAAAGCTAACACAAATGAAACTGAAATTAACTCAGATACATTGGCTGATTGGTAGAAATTCAACACTCAGTCTAGATTGTAAACTTTTAATATACAAGTCGATTTTGAAACCAATATGGTGCTACGGTATACAGTTATGGGGCACTGCTTCAGCTTCTAATGTCGAGAGAATCCAACGAAGGCAAAACAAAATTTTACGGTTAATAACATTGGCTCCATGGTATATAAAAAATTCAAATATACATCGTGATTTAAATATGCCACTAGTGATTGAAGAAATTGCAAAATACGCTGGCAAATATTTAACAAAACTCGAGTCACATCCTAATCCGCTTGCCCGTAATATTTTGAGCTTTACTGGACACATCCGCCTAAAAAAGAGGGACACAAGGTACTTATTCATAGCACTCCAGATGGGACTTCTTGAAAATACTTTTATTTTTTTCCTTTTGACTATCACTACTTATGTATTATTTATAACTATTACTAAGCTTATGTCCGACACTGGTCGGGCCTAATTATATTTTTAGATTTAAGATTTGAATACTTATTGTTAGTTCATATATGAAGATACAATAAATAAAAATCATGCATTAATAAAAAAAAAAAAAAAAAAATTATATTTTGGAATTTTGGAACGATTATTTTGTCTAAATACATTATATTTTGGCTTGAAAATTTTTATAAGTTTACATGTTTTCTTTATTGTACAATGTTTTGATATTTTATATTCGTTTATATAATTGTTTTCTTCATATGTAAGAGTTTTGTTATTATATTTAAATGTATTTTCGATTTCTGCTTCTATTTCTTTATTTAAGTATGGTATGGGTATTATAGTTATTATTTGTACATATTGGAATGTTTTGGGTACTTTAATTAAAAAAATTTATTCATTGTTCTTTTCAAGAATTGCTGTTCTTAAATATTTAATTTTACTTAAATTAATATCATAATCTTCTATTTCTTGTTTTGTCAAAATGCTAGCATCACTTATGCCATTTCTTGCTGTTGTTATGTAGTTCTGTATGTGTTCTATGTGATTCCTTATTGTAGTCAAAATGAGTAAACTTTCAAGATATATAGTTCTTTTAAGGATGTCCCTTACTGATTTGTGGAGTCATTCCATGAAGTGTACTGTGTTCTTTTGGTTTTGTGTTAAAGTATCTCTTATAAGCTGTATTGTTTTATTTAGATAGTTGTTGATTTTTATTTGTTGGTTTAAGTTCGTTATAGAGTTACATATGTATGTTTGTGTCAACTGTATTAAAATGATTAGTGATGTCCTCCCGGTCGGTGTTGTCCATAGTGCCAAAGAGGTACTTCCACGCATTTCCTACTAAATTAACCAGTCCACGTTTTTGTCTGTTGTCTGTTGTTTGGTGTTATTGTTTTTAACTTATTTAATAATGCATCTATTTCATTTTTTTATAAATGTTTGTTCATTTGTATTTAAAATATTTAAATCGTTTCTCATTTCCATAAGAATATCTGCTGTTTCTTTTACATCTTATGCCTTATATTTTTTCTATATATTTTTAAATTTTTGTAATCTTTTGAAAATTATTGTGTAGCTGGGTCATCAGAATTTACTCCATTGGCCGATTGACTGACAGTAGAAATATTGTCGTGAATGCCTGCAAATTTTAAGGGTCTTTTAATGTTGCTTATATGAATGCCCTCTAAGTTTTTCTTAACAAATTTAGGTTGTTCCTTGTGCCTAATACTTTTCTAATTTTTTATAAATCCCTGTTGTCTAGTTTCGAAATATTTTTCCCTATCTCTGTTTGCTCTGCTTATTTTCTTATCTTTATGTGTAACTAAATTTCTGTAAATAATGTTTCGATTGATTTTATTATTTTCCGCATCAAATGGTGTATATTTTATAATACTGTGATATAAATTGTTATAGTAAAAAATTGCTTTGTTCATCCCCAGCAAAAAACTTTGCCTACTAGAATGCAAAAAAGTGTATGTACTCCTCAGTCGTAAGTACTTACAATTTGACTGAATAACCCATTATTTTTGTTTGAGAAGTTCAAAAAGTATGCGGTACCCTATACTTTTTGCCTACAAACATACAAAAGTTAATAGATTACTGATTGCCTAAAAGTACTCAAAATTTAATGGGTTATTTTTTGCGTACAAATATGCAAAATAATATAGATTAATTTTTGCTTAAACTTATTCAAAATTAATTTGCTATATTTTCTAATTTTTTTATTTTAAATGAATAAAATTTTGTAACAAATTTCTCTAGATATACATATTTCCTTATTAACTGGAAAGTACTACAATAAGTACTTTCACGTAGTGATATAAATAAGTTCTTATTTTATGAATTGAATAGGCTAAAGTTCGTAACGCTTTTTTAAGCCAAATTACATGTGATAATTATTAATGAACAAATAACATCAAAGTTAGTTGTAAATATTCTGACAACAACACATAGTTGAACGGAACAGCCAGCCGTTTTCGAAGGCCACTAAACCTTCCTCATCAGCGTTCTTCTGTGTTTTGGTCCACTGTGTGTGGTGTCATTTGATGTAGATGTCTGTCTTATATACGTAACTTTATTGCAAATGGAATATGTGATGAGGAAGGTTTAGTGGCCTTCGAAAACGGCTGGCTGTTCCGTTCAACTATGTGTTGTTGTCAGAATATTTACAACTAACTTTGATGTTATTTGTTCATTAATAATTATCAGTAGTAGGGAATTGTTCATCCTGCGGCAATTAAACTTTTGAAATTTTAAAATTTTAATTACCCAAATTTTAAAATTCTTGGAAATTTGTGAAATTTGATACCCTACGAGGGTGGGTCAATAAGTCCGTCCAACTTTTTGTTTACATAAGGAATTTTTTGTTTACATAAGGGGCTTTGTTTGTTTAATACATACGAGGGTGGTTTAATAAGTCCGGGTTTTTATGACCGTGGGAATTTATATGTATGTTTGGATTAAGGGGTTTCATAAGATTAATATTTCATAAATATATATGCCGACGGGAAAATCATGAAAATGATTTTTCTTAATACCAAAGGGGGAGTGGGGTGAAATAGTGAAAATTAATTTTTCCTAATGCCTACGGGTATGCATTAATATTTTTCCTAATGCCTACGGCAATATATGAATATTTTTCTTAATGCCTACGGCAATACATGATTTTCCTAATGCCTACGGCAATATATGAATATTTTTCTTAATGCCTACGGCAATACATGATTTTCCTAATGCCTACGGCAATATATGAATATTTTTCCTAATGCCTACGGCAATATATGATTATTTTTCCAAATGCCGACGGCAAAACGTAATTATTTTTCCAAATGCCGACGGCAAAACATGATTATTATTTTTTTCTAATACCAAAGGGAAAATTGCCAGTGTTGCCAGACTGTAGAAATTTGTTATCGTAATACTATATCAGTAATATCAGAGAAAATATTTATTTATGTGTTCACATGTATGTGAACACCCATACTTGTGTTCACATGTATGTGAACACCCATACTTGTGTGTGGGGGGTCCAGCTTGATAGTCGCGGGTAATTTAATATTTTGTGTATTTGTTTAAGAGATATGTATGTATGTGTATGTATGTATGTATGTATGTATGTATGTATGTATGTATGTATGTATGTATGTATGTGTATGTATGTATGTATGTATGCATGTATGTATGTGTGTATGAATGTGTGATCGTGGGTACTTGTGTGTGGAATATTTTGTAGAATACATATATATTTTGCAAGGTAATCATTTTCTTTGTCTACGATTATTTTAAAGCAGCAAACTAAGTACACTCAACAGCAGAGAAACAAAAACCAAGAATTTGCAAGTAAGCAAAAAAGTTAATTTCTCCTTCTCCCCACTTCCTTCTCTTTCCTTTATGTAGTTTTTATTTGAAATAAGAAAACACATTTTATTTCATTTTATTTTTTATACATTTATTGTTTAAAATTTTATAAAATTTTATAATAATACATACATTCATATTTTAAAAAGTGAAAAAGTTTAATTAAAGCAAGACATTTCTTTTGTTAGTAAAATAGCATTTTTTAGTGCGCAAGCACCAAATTTATGATAATTACAATAAAAATATTCTGGATACTTGATTTCCATTTGTTTAAAGTTGATGCAGCCTATATCCTCAACGTTAAAAATTTTTCGGCATAAAATTTTTTCCAACCATCGTCTTTTTTCTTCACCTTTTACATAAATTTTAGAACATCTTGCGTTGGCTTTTATAAAATTGCAAACGCTTTGAAATGAAACTGATCCAGCAGTCCAGCTTAGGTGATGATAGTTTTTTGTTAGCCACTTTGCTTCTCTTTGCTTTTCTATTGATAAGCATTTGATATCAAATGGGGGTTTTATAATGAAATTGTTATATTCATAATTGTTGAAAACAATTGCTACTTCTTTTGCGATGAAATCATTTGAATTATTTTTGAAACCTTGTACGTCTATGAAAATTATGTTGTTTTCCATATTAGTCAATTCATAAGACTTTTCGCACTTGTCCTTTGATAGGTACATATTCTAATATACGATCATGAATAAGAATGCAGTAAGCTGATGTTTTTGCTCCAATATTAGTTGCTGTTTCAAATTCTATTTTTATATCAATCGGTCCATTATTGAGTGATTCATTCTGATGACTGACATCTACTACAATAATAGGAGCTTTTGTCTTAAACTCTGATGCAGTTAGAAGCGGTTGAGATTCTTTCATATAGTAGCTTTGTTGAAATCTTAGATACATATCATATAGAATTGCATATCGTTCATTTTTGAACTTTATGTTAAGATCATCATATGGATATGAGACTGAATTTAAATGTACTTTTAAATTAGTCAAATCACAATGAACAAACTTATTTTCTTGTTGAAAAGCAATCAATACAAAACGAGGGCGTTCTCTATTTGCAGCTAGTTTAACATTCCAAATATGGCTAGTTCCCATATTTAATTGTGGATTGACATGACAATCCCAACTGCGAAATGCCATAGGTATAGAAGCACCATTGTTAATAATTTTAATCATATTCAATTTGCTAAAGTCGGATAATTGTACATGTGGGATTCTCCATGAGATTAGTGAAATTGTAAGTTTAGCTTTTTTAGTAGAAACACTCGAGCGTACAAGATCTTCGTCGTTCTTATTGCGCAAGAGTATCAGTTCATGTTTTCCATTTAGTATAACTTTGTTGTAGTCTTCAGCGAATCCTAGAAGCATTTTTAGAGGTACATAGAAATTGAAAAAGCCATTTACAAGAGTGACATCGTCAATTTTGTTCCATCCAGCATTTTGCATCACGTTGCTTTCTGTTGGTGACATAGAAACCAAATTTTTTATGGTGCTTGTGGCTCCTAAATATCTTGTATGATCAATTTCAATTCCATTGAGCTCATAGCGAATTTCATCAAATAGATATGCCACAAAGTTGTTTTTATACCCTTTACCAACAAAAATGGTAAAAGGGTATATATAGGTTTGTCATTCCGTTTGTAATTTCTATAATATCAATAAGCGACCCATATAATATATATATTCTGGATCCTTATGCATAGGGAAGACGAATAAGCGATGTCCGTCTGTCCGTCTGTCCGTCTGTCCGTCTGTCCGTCTGTCCGTCTGTCCGTCTGTCCGTCTGTCCGTCTGTCCGTCTGTCCGTCTGTCTGTACGTGAAATCGGTTTTCCGAAGCTCACAGAAAAGCTAGAGACTTCGTTCTTGGACTGGTGTGTCAGAAATTTTCCAAAATAGATTGGTATTGAAATTCAGCAAAATCGACCAGACGATTGCAGAGCTGGAAAACGTAAACTTCATTTTGCCATATAAAAGTAACTACCGACAACAAATTTTTATTTTTTTTTAATAAATGAACTTATTTTACACTTCAGTACGGCTAAAATTGGAATTTTAAATTAAAAAAATATAAAAAAATTAAAAAGACGTTTCCAGGGTTGGAAAACTTTAACTTTTTGTGTTATGTAAAATTAACTATGTCTAAAACTATATTAGTATTTTCTCGAGAACCGTAAGAGCTACAGGCCTGAAATTTGGACACAGTGTGTAGACCTTCGGCCGCTACAACAACAAATACATGAGAGTTGGAAATTAAAGGGTGTTCCAAAACGAGCAACGAAAAATATTAAAATCCCATGTAATATACATACAATTGTATGTATGTATGGTATATACACTTGAAATATGTAAGGTTAGTGTATTTTTATACAGACTACAAAAATTAACACTAAAATTTCAAAAAATTTAATTAAAGGGTGTACCATCAGTTAATGTAATTTTGACTATGCAATTTTGACAACTTGCTGTATCTTGGAAACCGTGAGAGCAAACCTCTTGAAATTTTCAAAAACGGTAAAACTAAAAAAACAAAAAATTATAAAATCGCCAAACCGAAAAAAATCGCCAAAAACAAAAAAAAATCGCCAAAACGAAAAAAAGCACCAAATTACAAAAAAATTTTCTAAGACTAAAATAAATCGCGAATAACCGGAAAAATAGCTAAAATAAAAAAAAATCGCTAAAATGAAATAAAATCACCAAAATGAAAAAAACCCCAAAAACAGAAAAAAATCGCCAAAAATTAAAAAAAAACCCAAAACAGTAAAAAAATCGCCAAAATGAAAAAAATGGCCAAAACGAAAAAAAACCCAAAAAACAGAAAAAAATCGCCAAAATAAAAAAACCCAAAAACAGGAAAAAATCGCCAAAATAAAAAAAAATCTTCAAAATTAAAAAAATCTCCAAAATTAAAAAAAGCCCCAAAAACAGAAAAAAATCGCCAAAATTAAAAAAAAAACCCCAAAACAGTAAAAAAAATCGCCAAAATGAAAAAAATTTTCAAAATGAAAAAAACCCCAAAATAAAAAATAAATCGCAAAAATTAAAAAAAAATCGCCAAAAGGAAAAAAATTTCCAAAATGAAAATAAGCCCCCAAAAAGAGAAAAAAAATCGCCAAAATGAAAAAAAATTGCCAAAATGGAAAAAAAATCGCCAAAAAAAAAAAATCGCCAAAATGAAAAAAAACCCCAAAAACAGGAAAAAATCGCAAAATGAAAAAAAAATCGCTAATATGAAAAAAATCTCCAAAATAAAAAAAAATCCCCATAAACAGAAAAAAAATCTCCAAATGAAAAAAAAATCGCCAAAATGTAAAAAACTCCCAAAATAGGAAAAAATCGCCAAAATGGAAAAAGAATCGCCAAAAAATCGCAAAAATGAAAAAACATCGCCAAAATATAAAAAAGGCCAAAACGAAAAAAAACCCCAAAAAACAGAAAAAAATCGCCAAAATAAAAAAACTCAAAAACAGGAAAAAATCGCCAAAATGGGAAAAAGTTGCCAAGATGAAAAAATTCGCCAAAATGAAAAAAAACCCAAAAACAGGAAAAAATCGCCAAAATAAAAAAAAATCGCCAAAATTAAAAAAATCTCCAATATGAAAAAAAGCCCCAAAAAACAGAAAAAAAATCGTCAAAATGAAAAAAACGCCAAAATGAAAAAACATCGCCAAAATGAAAAAAACCCCAAAATAAAAAAAAATCGCAAAAATTAAAAAAAATCGCCAAAAGGAAAAAAATCTTTAAAATGAAAATAAACCCCCAAAAAGAGAAAAAAATCGCCAAAATTAAAAAAATTGCCAAAATGAAAAAAAATCGCCAAAAGGAAAAAAACCCCAAAAAACAGAAAAAATAGCCAAAATTAAAAAAAACCCCAAAAACAGGAAAAAATCGCCAAAATGAAAAAAAAATTGCTAATATGAAAAAAATCTCCAAAATAAAACAAGCCCCATAAACAGAAAAAAATCTCCAAAATGAAAAAAAAATCGCCAAAAATGAAAAAAACTCCCAAAATAAGAAAAACTCGCCAAAATGGAAAAAGAATCGCCAAAAAAATCGCAAAAATGAAAAAACATCGCCAAAATGAAAAAAACCCCAAAATAAAAAAAAAATCGCAAAAATTAAAAAAAATCGCCATAAGGAAAAAAATCTCCAAAATGAAAATAAACCCCCAAAAACAGAAAACAAAATCGCCAAAATCAGAAAAAAGCGACAAAACTGAAAAAAACTGCGCGAGTCAAAGTCGCACTTTACTGAATTTTTTAATATTAAATTAAATGGAACTAAGTTTTTTCTTATTTCGTTTTTGTTTCGTTCACTTAACAAATTTTATGTATTTTTTAAAAAACTAGATTGGTATCAATAATCAGACAAATCCAAAATTATGACTCCAGGTTTGGAAAACTTACACTTTTTGTGTTATGTAAAATAAATAGGTCTAAATTTTTTTCTTTTTCTTTATAAATTGAATATATTTTATGCTTCTGAAAGAAAAGTTTGGCGTATGAAATTTGAAAAATGAAAATTACAGCGCCAAAGATGGAAACTTTAAAAAAATTATAAATTTTTTCACAAAACAAATATGTATGTATGTGTCTGTATACTATATATATGTACGTATGTTGGTAAAGGGTATATAAGATTCGGCACAGACGAATATAGCACTCTTACTTGTTTAATATAAAGTTGTCCGATGATGAAGAAGATTTAGAGTTATTATCATCAGCAACAAAACCTTCTACATAAATGTAGCTTTCACTGGGTAGCACGTACAAATCTTGATTTTGTATTGAAATTCTAATTTCATCATTATTGTTGTAAGATTGTAAGTATGGTACATATGTATGATAGTCCTTTTTGATTATATTCTCATCAGACAAGGGCTTATCTAAGACATCTATTATTGAACTCATTTTGTCTTCAATTTAAAATTCAAGGACTTTAGAAAATTTTTATTTGATGTTGTTAGTGCTTTTGGTTGTACTGGTCGCTTTAATGTTGATGTTGTTCTTGCTGCTATATTTTTCAATGTATTTGTGTTGTATATTAGCATTATTTAGTTGGCCTTAAATGTATTCTTATTGTAATTTCCTCTCCTCGGAAATTAATTAAATCACCGTGTTGATCAACTACGCGCAGCGCTAGTGAACTTATCTCTCTGGTGTTCACAGGTAAATAGATGAGATTTCTTGGAACCTCATCTATTTTATAGCCTGGAGGCACATTAATCGGAAATTCATGAAGTGTATGCGATTTGGAGCTATTCATATATGTGTTAATAGCGATGCTACTTTCTACTCGCAAGAGATTTACTTTAAAAATATTAACTGGAAGATCTGAATAATAATATTGGTTTGGTGTTAGGATTTTGCTATTGAATCCTAAAAGTTTTCCAATTGTATTGTCTTTATTAAAATATACAGTATCCTTGGAACTATTAACTTTAACTTGCATTGTATTGTTATTGGCTTCAATAAAAATCTTATTTGTTGGACAGAGTAGTTTGTATTGCTCTTCTATAAAATCAACTATATCATTTAATTCGTAGGATCCAATTGGTATTTCTATTGTATGTTCCCCTATATGAAACATATTGTTGTACGTGTCTACATTTGGAATACTATTGTATGAATGAAAATCAGTTAGAGCACACTCATATGCACCATGTAATTCAATAGGAGGAAAGTAACTAGCAGATAATTCTGATGAGTTAGAGCTCAGAGTAAGTGTTATTGACATTATAACAGACTGATTACAATTAAATAAAGTTTAGTAGACAGTATGGTTTATAAGCATAATTTACATATTTATTTCATTTTCTTATTTTAAAATTAACATTAGTTTCTTAATATTAATGCTATTATTTGTTGATTTAGTTTTTCTTCCATCTATAATATTTCATCTTTACTTATCCAAGAATTGTGTTGATTAGAAAATCCCAGCCATTTAACATATACCTCCTTCCCTTTAATTTTAAGCACCTTTTCAACTAGATATGTATTTGGAAATCTGGTTTTTGAAAGTTCGTCAGTATAGAATCCACCTTTAATAGGATTACCAAGATAGTCTTCTAATATGTATGTTGCAGGATTTGTATTTTGAACTCTTGTAATTGTGAAAATTTCTGTAGTCCAATTTGGAGTATAACCTTTTTCAAATGTATGCTTATATTTGCTTATGCGTACATGATCTCCTACATTAAATTTTGACATTTTATACATTTTCATATGACTGTATACTGTATTTAGCAGTTTTTCCTCATTTGTTGAGTTGACTTTAATTGGAGGCATTTTAATGGTACGATGAACTTTTCTATTGTAGGTATTAAGTAAATCTTTGTATATATCAATCCACTTATAAGAACCATTAAAGCTAAATTCTTTCCACATCATTCCTTTCAGTGTTCTATTAAATCGTTCTACTATTGATGCTTTCATAATGCTATATGTTGAGTAGTGATTAATGTTGTATTTATGCATTAATTTTTCAAAGTGTTTGTTGAAAAATTCTTTACCATCATCTGTTTGTATGTTTTTTGGTATTCGCCCCAATTCAAAAATATTTTCCATTGCGTTAGTTGTTTCAAGTGCAGTTTTTGTTTTTAGCGGTACTGCCCATGCAAATTTTGAGAATGTGTCAATTATAGTCAGCAAAAATCGATAATTTCTATTTTCTTTAGAATAGTTCCCCATTTCAACTAAATCAGCTTGCCAAAGATCATCTATTCCTTTCATTATAACTCTGCGACGCACAAAATGTTTTCGTGCTTGCTTATGGAGTTCGTTTACTAAATTTCTTTTTGAAGACATTAAGTTGTTTTTAGAGATTTTTTGGAGAGTGTTGTGATCTAGTTGAAGCACTTTCAGCTATTGATACAAACATGTAATTTTCTAATCTATAAATTTTCTCATTAAGCTGTTCAATTTGTTCTTCAAAGGATGTTTTAATTTTTAGAATATCTTTTTCAATTTTATAATTTTCTTCTATATCTAATTTTGTTTCGCGATGTAGATCCTCAATTTGCATTTGAATATTTTCTTGAATTATAGTACTGTCTCTCTTAAGGTATGCTAATAATTTCTCTTCTAGTTTTTCGATTTGAGTTTGCAGAAACAATTTATTGATAACATCGTTTTCCTCCACAGCTTTTGCAACATTTTTGATCCTTTTGTTTTGGACATCAATGTTGTTGTTCGTATCCACAAAGAACCCCAGCAGTTTAGGTGCATTTTTCAAAGAAACTATGTTGCTAGTATCGTTTAAATAATGTCCAAATTTATCAACAGACATGCTTTATATACTTTATTAAAGTTAATGTATTATATTAGCTTCACGTAGTTCTTCAATAATTGATATAATCTCGTTATTGTGATTATTATGACCTGCAGCTTGTGATGCGAGCAGTAGTCGAAGTCGATCTACTAGCTCATTTGGATCATCCCAGTATATATAGTTGGGCTTATGGATGTTAAATTCCATCATTCCATCACCTAAGTAGCTACCTTTTGGCTTAGATCCTGTTGATTCGGGTAAATTATCCTGGTTTTTCTCGTCAATAAATTTCTTAATAATATGTTTATATTTATATCCTCTAGTACCCTTAATTTGACCATCAGGTTTATAGTCTCTTCTATATGCATTAGTAGTAATTAAAATCTTTTTATAGATTTCGAGTTCAAATTTATCATAATTTTTTGGTATTTTATGAAACATTAGAGAAAATAGTCCTGGTGTTAGAGCCCATATTTGACCACCAACTTGTATTTTATGTTCACTAAGTGTAAGTTTACTATCACCGAATTTCCATTCATTATTGAAATCTTTATGTGGACCATAGTTTGTATCTAATTCATTATTTCCTTCCAAGACTGATAAATCAGTATAAGTATCTTCTGTATTGGAAGTTTGTGAGTAAAAATCATCTTCATCATCATCATCATCATTTTTAGTATTAGTTTCGTTAAATAATATGGTATTATCAGATATTGTTCCTTCTGCTAGTTTCTTTGGTGTACTTGTCTCTATCTTGAGTGATGGTTTTTCAGACTTTAAACTTGTATTATTTTCAAATTCTGTCTTCATTTTATTTTCTTCTTTAATGGGAATTCTTTTAATTTTTTTAGAACTATTTATGAATTCTTTCAGTGGTTCTGTTATAGGTTTAAATGTATCTCTTAGTTGTTCACGTGTATCTATTTCACCAGTTTTTATACTACGAAGCTTTTTCTTCAAGACATTTCTTGTCAACACCAACTGTTTTAAAATTTTCTCATCCATGTTTAATAAATAAAAGGTATCAGCTATTAGATGAGGTATCAGCTATTAGATCAGCTTATTAGCACCTGGTCTGGTTTTCAGATCAGCTTTTCAGGACCTGGTCTGGTTTTCAGATCAGCTTTTCAGGACCTGGTCTGGTTTTCAGATCAGCTTTTCAGGACCTGGTCTGGTTTTCAGGTCAGCTTTTCAGGACCTGGTCTGGTTTTCAGATCAGCTTTTCAGGACCTGGTCTGGTTTTCAGATCAGTTTTTCAGGACCTGGTCTGGTTTTCAGATCAGCTTTTCAGGACCTGGTCTGGTTTTCAGATCAGCTTTTTAGGACCTGGTCTGGTTTTCAGATCAGCTTTTCAGGACCTGGTCTGGTTTTCAGATCAGCTTTTCAGGACCTGGTCTGGTTTTCAGATCAGCTTTTCAGGACCTGGTCTGGTTTTCAGATCAGCTTTTCAGGACCTGGTGTGGTTTTCAGATCAGCTTTTCAGGACCTGATCTGGTTTTCAGATCAGCTTTTCAGGACCTGGTCTGGTTTTTAGATCAGGTTATCAGGTATCAAATCAGCTTATTAGGTAGCTGGTCTGGTTTTCAGATCAGCTTATCAGGTATCAGATGAGGTTATAGCAAATAGATGTATCAAGCTTAAAGTTAGATTAATAACTAAAGTAAATGTTTATGAAGAGTAGTTTATATAGTTATGAAATAGTCAAATTGCTTTCTGTAGCGTCCATCATTTAATTCATTATCTTTGCTAATCACCAAAAATCCATATTTATCCTTCCAACACTCTCGACAAATCTCATGAAACTTTTCATAACTCATATCGCCACCAACATGATCTCTATAAACATGCTTCATATTTGTCTCATCTTGTTTAAACATTATAATAACATTGGCATTGTCTCTTATTAAATGCTTGGGAATTCTAGTATAAGTTTGACACAAGTAGAATGAATCGACATCCCTATGTCGCCCCATACAAAAATATGTACGTATATTATTCTGCTTTTCACATGCAACATCATCAAATATCATAATTGAATTAGTTTTAGCTTCGTCAGGTGGAATAACTGATTCATTATCTGTAAATGTATAATATCCCATTCCTTTAATTGGTGAAATTAGTTTCTTCAGGTATTCATATTTGGGTTGATATAGAGATTTTGAGTATAAATAGATGTTTTCAAACTTGAGTCCATTAGGACTTTCTAGTAAGCCAATCATAACATTAGTCTTTCCACAATTGGATGGTCCAACTATTAGAGCACGAATAGAATTTGGTAAGAGGGGGCTATGCTTTATTTTTGAAGTGATGTTGACTGAATCGTCAATATTACGAACTAAAATATTTTTATGTTGTTTCACTAACTGCATTTTTGTGACTAAATACATTTTATAAATGTTACCTCTTATTATAGAAAAAATTAGATAATATGGTTATACGATATCAGAAAACGTTTAGTCATAAAAACACCTTCGTTGGAGGAGGTATAGTAGATAAAATAATAAACTCTCTACCTGTTGAGCTTCATCTTCCGGGGTATCAGTACTGTGGACCTGGAACAAAACTACAAAAACGTTTAAATCGAGGTGACAAAGGTATTAACTTATTGGACTCTGCTTGTAAAAATCACGATATTGCGTATTCAAAAAATAAGGATTTAAGTACTAGACATAAAGCTGATAAAATACTTGAAAATTCAGCTTGGAAACGAGTTTTAGCAAAAGACAGTAGTCTTGCAGAAAAATCATTTGCATATATGGTTACTAACGCAATGAAAACCAAAACTAAATTTGGTATGGGTGTGGAGAAAAAGAAAAATGTTAAAAAGAACAAGCCAAATGATAAAAAACTGTTTAGAACATCAATTAGAGCTGCAACAAAAATACTAAAGAAGGAAAAACCATTAGATATTAACTCAGCTATTAAAATTGCACGAAAAACTATTAACAAATCATTAAAAGGAAGAAAGTCTCAAATTGTAGTTCCACGTGTAATACGTGTTCCAAAAATCGGTGGTTTTTTACCTCTAATACCGATTTTAACTGCTCTGGGTGCAATTGGTAGTCTAACAACTGGAGGTGCTGCCATAGCTAAAGCTGTAAATGCAACAAAGAATGCAAAAAATCAACTTGATGAAGCAACTAGACATAATAAAGCGATGGAATCTATAGCAGTGGGAAAAGGACTTTACTTAAAACCATATAAAAAAGGTTATGGTTTAGTTCACAAAGAGGAATCAAAAAACTCTTAAAGATGCTGCCCAACAGACCACTATCTGATGTGGACCTAAACCGTTTCTCTATAAAAATTCCATATTTTAGAGGAGTTTTCATGTTGAATACTCTACCAAAACGAACAAAGAAAATTGAATGTGGAATAATCAACTTAGATGTATCAACAGGACCTGGTACACATTGGGTAGCATACTATAAAAACAACAATGAAAAAGAATATTTCGATAGCTTTGGAAACCTACAACCTCCTTGGGAAGTAGTCAAATATCTTGGTGCAAATATAAAATACAACTATAATCAGCATCAGAATTTCAATACATTTACCTGTGGACATTTATGTCTTAAATTTCTTTATGAAATAACTGAAAATATTAAATAAAACACAAAAATTTATATTTTACAAAACTCTTTAATGTCTTTTTATTCATAATTTAAAATACATAATTAATATATTATTGCCAAACAGGAAATTGGGAATTTTGAATTAGAAATTCACTCAGCTCACTCTCGACAATTAGGTTTTCTTCACCTTCTCTACTTAGGCAATATGATCCGCTTGAGAGATCTTTGATATCGTCATCAGTTAAAATATTATATCGTTTGGGCAGGAACATTATGTGTTTATTCATTTCAACTTTTAGGGTTGGTCCATATTTAGTTGTTACACGTAACACATTTCTAATAGTATATTTCGTTGAAGAATCAAGCTCCTTTACGTGTATTAAAGTTTTGTTATTTAGAGCATTAAATTTTGCAATTAGATTTGTTGTGGAGTCCATTTTTTATTTTTTATTTATATACTTCTTGTCACTCTGAATGTTTAACTGGAAATGATCTTAAAAGTAGCGATGATGACTTCAAAAAGGCTAATCGAAAATAATTGTGGTGAAATAGTGAATAAGTGGGGGATAGTGATAGACAGAAAGAGATAGTTATAGAGAGAAAACGGTTAGAGAGAGATAGAGTAGTAAAAAAGAAATATGGAATAGAGAGAAAAGGGTTAGAGAGAGATAGACTGCTAAAAAGAAATATGACATAGAGATGATAGTATAGATATTTTAAAGACCATATAGATATTTTAAAAATTTACAGAACAAATTAGTCTTAAAGGAACCTTCCAACATTCATCATCATTCATTCATCAGCAAATAAAATGAGCCAAATTAGACGTACTCTTAATCAATTTATAAGAGATTTTGAAAGCTTCAGGCTTTTTGATCATTGGGAGATGATAAAATGTTTCCAAAATATGCTGGATGAGAACGAAGAATATGGGGTCATGGAAGATGAAGACAACACTGAAGGACACTTCCCCAGCTGTCCTTGGTATCATCCTGAGTGTGAGGAGGGAACTGATACTTGCAGATGTACCATATATTTTTTACGAAAAAATATACTAGAACATTTAATAATTGGCTATTACGAAATGTTTCCATCATTATAAATAAATTAAATAGAAATGAAATAAAATTGTATAAATAATAAAATAAAATTGAATTATAAAAATATTCCTTGATTTGTATTATTTTTTTCTAAAGGAAAACTAGGAATCATCTGTTCGAATATAAAATAACAGAAACTTGTATGTAGTGAAAAAATATGAGGATTTTATCCGATTATCTAAATTATTTCTCTTTATGAAAATATCTAATTGAATTTCATAATATTGTGAAATTCAATTTCTCTTGTGCAGAACCTCTCAAAGAAAACAAGGCTGTGCATGTTTAATTAACCTGAAAACAAGACTGTGCATGTTTAAGCGACATGAAAATAAGAATTTGCAAATAAGCAAAAAACAAAAATTTTTGATCCAACGAAGTAAAGCCAATAAAGAAATAAAAAAACCACTCGTTCACATTTTTCATTCTTTTTTCAATATTTTATTTACAATAACTTTTCTTATTAAATAGGATATAAATACAATATTTTTTCTTAATAACTAAGATTTAAATACAACAATTATTCTGATTAAATAGGATATAAATACAATATTTTTTCTTAATAACTAAGATTTAAATACAACAATTATTCTTAATAAATAGGATTTTATATACAATTTAAAAATTAACTAATTAACTAAGATTTTCTTGCATTTTAGCAATCTCATCTAGCAACATATCAAGTTCGTATTCAGGGTTAGTTTCCTTAATACGAAAATGATACCATGCATAAGTATTAATATTATTTGATCTAATTTTTCTCTTATCATCTCCATAGCTTAATACTACCTTATTTAATTCGCTAGTATATAATTGATGTAGCTTAGATTTAAATGTTAACATACTATCATATACATTAATCTTATTAAATAAACAATTCTTATATGTAGCTAAACTATATTTATCTAATATGGCTCTCTTTACCCCCTTCGATTTTTTAATATCATCTTGATTTTCTACACTAAATGAATACATTTTTGAGCGCAGCCCAACAAACTCTGTCATTATCTTACCGCAATTTTCATCCTTCATCATACCAATTACTTTTTTATTTACTATTGGGAAATTATAAATATTGTCTGTAGGATAGTCCGATGTGTCAAATTGTTCATGAATGTCATTTTTTATGTCAGCGTAAAAGTCATCAGTCTTTATTGAATATATAAAAGAGTCAGTATCCATATAGTTTAATGAGAGGTTTGTCTTAAACTTAGGTTGCATGTACCCGTAATGGAAATTATACATTTTCCATTTTGACAGCTCGAGTACACAAAATCCTAAGTAAATTGGTTTATTGTAGCAGGTTTTGACTCTAGTCATTTCGATTGCTACAAGATCTTCGGAAAATATAGATAAACTATGAAAATTTGGTTTTGATATCCAATCTTGGGCACCCAAATGATTCCGATTCGTTTTCTCCCAATTATTAACAATTTTAACATCTCTCCTCTTGTCCACATTTTCCATGGTTTTACCATACACTGCATTATTAAGTAGTTTGAAAAAATTTTTTTCAAAAGCATTTTTAGCAGTGGCTCTATGTCTGGTATTTAGGTCAATATAGCCTTTTAACCATGGAGATTGTTTAAATGCTAGAATACGATGAGTTTTCTTTAAAACTAAGCCATATTCTAAGCACTGTTTGAGAACTCTAAAGTGTATCACATATGATTGCTTTGTAGAGAAATCGGTTATCAACTTGCTATACTTCGCTTGCATAGGTTTCTTATTTTCAGCGCAAAAAGGAAGATCATTATGCAAGTCGTGTAAATGAGAGGGATAATCCAACGTAACCTCATATACATAACCGTCTGTTCCATTATCAGCTATGCTGTTTGGATCCAGATTCAACTCGTCTTGCGATAACCATCTGAATCCACCATGAGGAAGATATTCCGACATCGCCCATCCATACAAATTGTTAGCGTCTAAATAAACGAGAAATTCTGAGGGCTTTTCTTTGTCGAAATCTTGCAAATATTTATTATTTGCTTTCGAATATCTTTGACTACACTGTACTATCCCCCCACGTATACCTTTTTTCATAAAATTGTACATGTCTATGTCTGTCAATAATTCTAACTCAATTTTTGTATATTTGAGCATTGCATCCCAGGAAAGGCCAGGTGCTGTATAATACTGGCAAGGATCGAGCTCATAAATACCCTTACAAACTTTTCTAAAGTTCTCGAAAATATCTGTCAGTAAGAGGACGTCTGTTTTTAAGTAAAGTTCCATGTAATCTTTCATTGTTTCACAACCAAAAGTATTCCATACCTCTACAGCATGTGAGTATTCCTCTAAAGAACACTCTTTATTATTCAACTTATTAAAAAAATCACTGCGTGAAGGCAGCTGGCATTCATCTAATTTTTCGAATGAATTTAGGTACTCATATGGGAAAATACCTTTTTTCTTAATAAGCTGAAATTCGTTTTCTGATTGAAATAAGGACCTTATAGTGCTGAAATCATTATCCGACAAATTGCAGGCTAATGATTCCAAACTCTCAGCCATAAAGCGTATAGTATCAAGAAATCTTATTTCAAGCTTATGACCATCACTCATTTCTGTGAATTGGGAGAGGGATATATAAAGTTCCTTATTGAGAGGGAGTACTTTCAGTTGCAATGAAATTTCACCTAATTCTTTAATGAAAAGATGTGAGTCATAATTTGAATAATTGTGGAAGTAAACTGGTATAAATTTGGGAATTTGGTAATTTAAATTACATTTATTGTGGGCTGCGCCTCTAAATTTGCCACTAATGTGGCAGTGATCTCTAACACGATCTTTGCCTAAAAATTTTTGGCAAATATGGCAATTCACCGCACTATAAAAATTATAAGTATCTGAAGGGGATAAAGTATCCATTTGTCTATTGTTAACTAAATAGTTATTATATATATCTTCACAATCCTTAATTAAATATTCTACAAATTTTTTGGAGGCATCTTCCACCGTATATATTCTAAGCTTATCTAAATTATTACTATGGAGACACTTAATAAAATAACTAAAGGCACAAGGTGTGTGCTTTTTTATTAAATTTGTTTTACTACTTACACTATTACTTATATCCTCTAATACGCATTCAAAGTCCGCGTAAATAACAAAAGGGACATCCATTTTTCGTTGATGTCCCTTAAAACTAAGAATGGCATCCTCACCTGATGGCATAGTTGTGACTATCTTCCCACATTCCTCCTTATGAGTATTCATGATGGTGTCCGTATGAGTATATTGGAGACAGCTATTGCAAAAAATTAATTTATTGTGGTTTTTGGTAGTCTGATTCCGTAAAAGTCTGTGAATAATAAAAAGTAAAATAAAAGTTTATGAGTAAAACGTATATATTATAAAATATATAAAAGAAGTATATGTATCATTAAATTAAAGTGTAGTATAATTTTTTAACTTACTTTGATATGTTCTTTATCAAAATGTAGTGATGAACTTCACCATTTTCCAAAAGCAACAAGTTTACATGACTATTTTTTTCGTCCTTGGTGACATAATAAGGACCAATAATCTGATTGGCCCCCTCATCATAGCCGAATACGTTAATACTTATTGCTGGATTGTTCACCTCAAACTCTTTTATTTTGTTTAATCCTAATGGGAAGCGTAAACTTTTGAAATTTAACGCTACACCATTTCGCGTAACAATCGTCTCTGCAGCAATGTCCTGAATATTATAAGAACTGCAGCGTCTTGTATCATTATATTTGGTTGTATCCATGGCAGCGATTAGGCACCACTTGAAGCAGTAGTCATCATTATTTTCAATGTTGATGCAAGCTTTTTTTCTTTCTAATTTTTCAGGTGTGGATATCCAGTTCGATCCTTTGACGAGCGAAGATTTGTTGATGTTAATTTCTGCTCGGACTATGCGTGACAAAGTCCAACCAGAATCTCGCTCTTCAAATTCGGACATTTTGGTTGAAATCTCCTCAACCTGCTTACGGAATAACTCTTCAATGCTATCTGCCTTCGTCAGCAGACTCATTTTGGCTACATGTGATATTATGCACAACTCCAATTCTTCTCCAACAATTTTGATATATTCTGCCACAATACTCACATGAAATTTAATTATTGCATGCTTACTTAAATTCACTTGAAGTCTCTCCATAAAAACATTTTTATTTTCTTTAACAAATTCTTCCAACAGAAGTTGGTCTTTTTTGTTTAAAATTGCATAAGTGGCAATATGGTTTTTGAATGCTTTAGATATTTTATAATATCGCAATTCTTCTACTTCATCTGTTCTAGCATGCGAAGTATTCCTTGGAGTTGGTAGAGTTTCTTCTCTTCTTTCTTCTACTTCTCCATCACTTTCCGGTAAGCTTATGTCCATAGCATCGTCGAATAAATTACCTCCAAGGATACCCACACCCTGTTGTTGAGCTTGTTGTTGTTGAGCTTGATTTTGATGATCTTGTGATTGATGCTGGTACTCTTGTTGATGATAATTAAGAGGCTGCCATTGCATCACATTGGGATTATAATTGTATCCCAAAAACTGATTATTCCATGGCATACCGTATTGTTGAAAATTTAATGGTAACTGATATTGAGGATACTGAAGAGAAGGATATTGTTGATGAATGAATGACGATGATGAATTTTGATGATTTTGAAAAGATGTCTGCGGTAGCTCTTGATTTATGCCCCGGCTTACGACCACTTGATTCTGTACACTATGGTTTTTAACATGCTCCAAAAAGGACTTTTGGTATTTGTATACCTTATTACATGTATTACACTGATAACCTGATGAACTCATTTTTAATTATTTTATTATTATTTCACTTTAACACAATTGCTGATGACACTTCTTGTAAATACAATAACGTACTGATGTGTTGGTTAGAAATGTTGGCGTATTTATACTAAAATTGGAAGCAGTATCCTTGCAGCATTCATAAATTTTACTTTTTGTTTCTCTGCTGCTGACTGTACTTAGTTTTCTGCTTTAAAATAATCGTAGACAAAGAAAATGATTACCTTGCAAAATATATATGTATTCTACAAAATATTCCACGCACAAGTACCCACGATCGCACATTCATACATGCACACATACATATACATACATACACATACATACATACATACACATACATACATCCATACATATACACACATACATACATACATACATACATACACATACATACATACATACACATACATACATACATACATATTTCTTAAACAAATACACAAAATATTAAATTACCCGCGACTATCAAGCTGGACCCCCACACACAAGTATGGGTGTTCACATACATGTGAACACAAGTATGGGTGTTCACATACATGTGAACACATAAATAAATATTTTCTCTGATATTACTGATATAGTATTACGATAACAAATTTCTACAGTCTGGCAACACTGGCAATTTTCCCTTTGGTATTAGAAAAAAATAATAATCATGTTTTGCCGTCGGCATTTGGAAAAATAATTACGTTTTGCCGTCGGCATTTGGAAAAATAATCATATATTGCCGCAGGCATTAGGAAAAATATTCATATATTGCCGTAGGCATTAGGAAAATCATGTATTGCCGTAGGCATTAAGAAAAATATTCATATATTGCCGTAGGCATTAGGAAAATCATGTATTGCCGTAGGCATTAAGAAAAATATTCATATATTGCCGTAGGCATTAGGAAAAATATTAATGCATACCCGTAGGCATTAGGAAAAATTAATTTTCACTATTTCACCCCACTCCCCCTTTGGTATTAAGAAAAATCATTTTCATGATTTTCCCGTCGGCATATATATTTATGAAATATTAATCTTATGAAACCCCTTAATCCAAACATACATATAAATTCCCACGGTCATAAAAACCCGGACTTATTAAACCACCCTCGTATGTATTAAACAAACAAAGCCCCTTATGTAAACAAAAAATTCCTTATGTAAACAAAAAGTTGGACGGACTTATTGACCCACCCTCGTAGGGTATCAAATTTCACAAATTTCCAAGAATTTTAAAATTTGGGTAATTAAAATTTTAAAATTTCAAAAGTTTAATTGCCGCAGGATGAACAATTCCCTACTACTATTATCACATGTAATTTGGCTTAAAAAAGCGTTACGAACTTTAGCCTATTCAATTCATAAGAATATAGAAACAAATACAGTTCGAAAAATAATAATTAAATTAACTAATTAATAGTCATTGGCTTGTGGCAAAAATTAAAAATAAAAATATACTTAATAGTAACAAACCAAAAAAGTTTGTCTTAAGTAGAACAAAAATAAGCAAATTAACAAACATGTGTATAGTTAGTAAGGAACAAAACGACAATGGTAAGACTGTTGTAATATATATAGAAGATGGTAATATATATAGAAGATGGTATATATATATAGATGGTAACTTGCGTATACATTACGAAACACATTAGCAAATTGAAATGCAATGAATCAAACCAATTCACATATTCCATTTGCAATAAAGTTACGTATATAAGGCAGACATCTACATCAACTGACACCACACACAGTGGAATAAAACACAGAAGAACGCTGATGAGGAAGGTTTAGTGGCCTTCGAAAACGGCTGGCTGTTCCGTTCAACTATGTGTTGTTGTCAGAATATTTACAACTAACTTTGATGTTATTTGTTCACTAATAATTATCACATGTAATTTGGCTTAAAAAAGCGTTACGAACTTTAGCCTATTCAATTCATAAGAATATAGAAACAAATACAGTTCGAAAAATAATAATTAAATTAACTAATTAATAGTCATTGGCTTGTGGCAAAAATTAAAAATAAAAATATACTTAATAGTAACAAACCAAAAAAGTTTGTCTTAAGTAGAACAAAAATAAGCAAATTAACAAACATGTGTATAGTTAGTAAGGAACAAAACGACAATGGTAAGACTGTTGTAATATATATAGAAGATGGTAATATATATAGAAGATGGTATATATATATAGATGGTAACTTGCGTATACATTATGAAACACATTAGCAAATTGAAATGCAATGAATCAAACCAATTCACATATTCCATTTGCAATAAAGTTACGTATATAAGGCAGACATCTACATCAAATGACACCACACACAGTGGACCAAAACACAGAAGAACGCTGATGAGGAAGGTTTAGTGGCCTTCGAAAACGGCTGGCTGTTCCGTTCAACTATGTGTTGTTGTCAGAATATTTACAACTAACTTTGATGTTATTTGTTCATTAATAATTATCACATGTAATTTGGCTTAAAAAAGCGTTACGAACTTTAGCCTATTCAATTCATAAGAATATAGAAACAAATACAGTTCGAAAAATAATAATTAAATGTTCTTATTTTATTAATTACATGACAGTCATTATTATGCAAATAAAATAATTAGATAAATAAGTACCACTCGTTACTTTGTAAGCCATTAAAAGAGTACTACCCATTACAAAATTTCGAAAATTTTTTGCTGGGTAGTATTATATTATTAAATTCATTATCGACTACAAATTTTTTTTATTTTGCCTTTTATGGATACAAATTCTTGTATGTTTAAACTAAGGTTCTACTGTTTCTGTCCATTAGTGGGAAACATATTGCATGTTTTGTGAATTTGTCCACGAAAATGATAAAAGCTTGCTTGCTATTAACATATGTGTCAATATGGACAATTTCGTTTTTGTTTCTGTTAAGCTAAACTCTTTTTTATAGGTTTTCTGTAATATTTCCCCCCAGTACATATATCGCAGTTATTAATAATCTTATGGATATTTTCTTTCAATTTTGGGTTGTACATTTTATACCTTCAAACGTTGGTATTATACCGGCATGTCCGGTTTAATTTTTGTTGAACAATGCTATTTGCTTATGTAGTTGATCCTCGTTGCAGATGTCTTTAGCGAAATATGAGCACTTAACAAACTTTATCGGGCCGCCGCCGAAATTTTCAAATATTATTTGTTGCAATTTGTTATATTCGTGATCATTTATTTCGGAATATATTGCAATTTTGCCTTTTGAAAAGTATTTTGATATTAATGTTGGTATGCAACTATGCAAAAAATCAGTATTGTCTATAAGGAACTTCCGGATTGTCTTCTCTCTCTGTTGTGCCTTGTTGTGTCGTTTAGACAATTAATTTCAAAATGTTCGGGATTTATGCGGCTTAAAAAATCTGCTATTGTATTATCTTTACCTTTTATATGTTCTATTTTAGCGTTATATTCTCCTAATTGAAGGATCCATCTTTGGAGTCTTGGATTTATATCTTTACCTGCAAATTTTGCTTGAAGCCATTTAAGTGGTTGATCATCTGTTTGCAAATCGAATTCTCTTCCGTATAAGTAGGGTCTGAAATACTTTACTGCCCATACTATGGCTAGTAATTCTTTTTCTACTGTTGAATAATTACGTTCATGCTTATTTAATGTTCTAGATGCATAAGCTACCGGATGGCCTTCCTGTGTTAGAACTGCCTCAAGGGCGAAGTTACTTGCATCTGTTGTCACTTAAAATCTTTTTGAAAAATTAGGATATTGCAAAATTGGTGCCTTTGTTACTATATCTTTTAGTTTTTCAAAAGCAAATATATTGTTTGGATCATTTTTATTTACCCTTGCGTCTTTTTGCAAATATTTTACCATTGGTGACGCTATCTTAGCGTTATCTTTGATGAATTTTCTATAGAATCCCGTCACGCTTAGAAAAGATTTTATCTGTTTTTGGGTGACTGGTAGCTTTAACTTTTGAATTGTGTCTACTTTCCGACTGAAAGGTTTGACACCATTTGCCGTTAAGATGTGCCCCAGAAATGAAGTTTCTTTCTTAAGAAAGTCACATTTATCTGGTTGAACTTTTAAGTTTGCCTGTCTTAAAGTTGATAACACCAAATTTATATTGCATATATGCTCTTCTAATGAGGTCCGGAAATAAGTATGTCATCCATATAGACGACACATATTTTATTGATATGCTGTCTTAGCACAGTATTTATTAGTCTCCGAAATGTAGATGGGGCATTTTTCAATCCAAATGGCATTCTGACAAACTCATAATGCCCAAGTGGAGTGCAAAACGCTGTTTTTGCTCTATCTTTTTCATTTACTTTTAATTGATAAAACCCTTTTGCAAGATCCAAGGTAGTGAAATAATGTGATCTTCCTAGTTTATCTAGTATACTGTTTAAATTTGGGATTGGAAATTTGTCATCGATAGTATTGTCGTTTAAAAGTCTATAATCGACAACCAAACGCCATTTCTTTTCGCCTGAATTATCCATTTTTTGGTACAATCCAAAGCAGACTATTGTAAGGTGAGTTACTATATGTTATTATTTTTTGTTCCAGCATTTCATTAATTTGTCGTTCTATTTCCTATTCGTGTATTTGTGGATATCTATATATTTTTGAGTACAGAGCTTTGTCAGTTTTTGTCTTAATTTCGTGTACTACGATATCAGTCAGCAAATTTATCTAGTATATTAAGTATTTCGTCCCTTTCTTCATTGTTTAGGTGACCGAGATCAATAGACTTAGCTATGTTTTTTTCCTTTATCAGCTCCATTACTCGAATTTCTTCGTAAGCTACTGGCTGGAAATTATTATGAAAGAATACTCTGTTTCCGAATACATCGATATAACGATGGTATAGATCAATTTTTGCTTTAACCGGAATTAAAAAATTTTGACCTATAATTGCATTATAATTATTGCTATGGAAATTTGTAATTTTCCAGGAAATTGTTCCTGTTGAGTTAAACTCTTTTGGTATTGATGTGTTGTAGTAATGTGTAACTTTAATCAAACCGTTTATTGTTTTGTATATTAAATTTTTCTTTAGGGGTTGTGGTGAAAAGCCACGAAGTGCTGTTGGCTTGATAATGCTTGTGTCCGACCCGGTGTCTATTAGGCATTTTAATATTTGTTTACCAATATTAATTACTATTATTGGTAGTTTTGATCTGGAGGCGGTGCACAGTGTCGTGAGTTCATATAACAAGCGACCAAAAATAGAAGGACTTATTGTAAAGAAATGAAATTGGGCACACATGTTTTAATTGGTAAAATATAATAACACACAAAATGTGATCATTTAATTTCCAAGGATTCGTGTCCTTCCCATATATCCTGAAATAAAATATTACCATAACAGAGAGAAAAATAATTTTAACTTAATGAAATTGTATAAAGACACTAATTTTATAATATTTAATGCTTCGTAAAATTTTTGGTCAATTCTGAGAAAGGATACGCATACCTCAAAAATATCATTTTTTAAAAAAGTTAAAAGGAGCAAAACAAATTGTATAATATGTTATATAAATCAAACCTAAAATTTCGGCATTTAAATTTCAAGGACTAGTATCCTTCCCAAATGTCCTGGAACTAAATTATATACTGAAAATATTCAAATTATAGCTTAAGAAATATTATAAAATTAAATTGTAAGGGGGACAAGGGGGACGAGAATACAAAAAATTTTAAATCTACTTACTTATAGAAACATAATGTGAAATTATGAAAAATATATTTTTTTTCTATAGACCATTTAACTTGTACTTTTTTCATTTACAGATGTTTTTCTTTCCATTCACATTACAAGCAACGGCGCATCGCATATCAGTTACAAAATATTGAAAAAATGTACTGTAGCCATATTATAACAACATTCCCCTTATGTTTTATTGGAAGTTGTAGTGCAATATCTAAACATTTTTTTAATTAACCTGCTAAAGTTAGAATGTGTCCGTACTACATTTTTAAATAGTTGCATACTTGTCTATAAACTACCTGTTGACTTTCATTCGTTAAAACTCTTTAAAAAATAAATCTTTTTTAAAAAATTATTTTTTATTTTACTTAAATAGAATATTGCACATGCAACAAAGTAATTTGTTCGTTTTAATTCAAAACTATTTTTTTTAATTTTTGGCCGCCTTTGCGACAGTGTGCGGTGTCGTAAAATTTACTTCACCATCAGAACTTTGTTCGATATTGTCGATTTCCATATGATTATTTTTTCGGGTAAAATTAGACTGATCTACACTCATATGGGATTGACGAGTTTGTATCGAGTTATTGTTATAATTATTTGGGTATAAATTTTGTCTATCTTGCTGATTGTTAAATCTATCAGTGTTCTGTGTGTATGAATGATTGTGACTGTTTGGTTGGTATTTTTTTGTATTTGGTAGTTCTTATTACCATTTGTTTTTTGTGTATTTTTTTGTTTGTAGTTATTTTGATAAGTGGATTTTTGATAATATTTTTTGTTAAGTCTGTGTCTATAGTCTATTGTCCTAGTGTCCCACAGCAATTTAAGTTTTGTGTATTTTATTATAATGTCCTGTAGTGTTTCGTTTGGACTAATATTAGATCTTGCAGTCCCGTCGATTTTTTCTAGCATAATGTCTACTAAATCTCTATCGATACATTTAGGACTATACATATTTGGTTTAAGGGGGTCAAATGCATAGAGTTCATTCAAGTCGCACTTAACCCTTTCAAAGATTCTAAATAATTCACCTAAATTACTAACCTTGACTGCTCTGCAGCGATTAAAACCTCTCCATACGTAATTCTGGGTTGAAAAACATAGGAAATTTTTATCTTAAGCTCGTTCCAAGTAATGTTGCTAATATCTCCCAACTCTTTTCTTTCTTCTCCAATAATTTTTTCATTTTTAACTATCTTTAGGCCAAAATCGATCAGTTGCTGATTGTTGTTACATAAACCAAGGGTCAGCTACACAGAATCAATAAAGGATTTTATACCAATGTCACGGCTCAAAGGGGGTATCCGCCTGAATTGCTCTATGACATCTTTGGGTTTCATCATGAACTGCTGTTGATCATTTATTTGTGGGTCCATCTGTTGTTGAAGCTGTTGGGTTTTCAGTTGTTGAAGTTGTATTTGTTGCTTTTCTAATTGTTGATGTTGTATTTTCCCCCCAGGGGAGTATATTTTTGATTACGGGCTTGGCAACCCCGGGGCTCCAGTTGGGGTAATGTGGCTTTTTCCATTGACGTACCTTTGGTACATTACCCATAGAACTTATGTGTTACTACCCGATCTCTGGCAACAGAGCAAGGGATGTGCACATATTTATAAAAGGAAGACAGTTTCCTGTTGATGTCAGTTAGGTGCATGATCACCTTGAACTGCCCCTGAGTTCAAAAGATAGTAGTGGTGAAGCCTTTATGGTGGAACTGCGAGGTCTGACCAGAGGCTACTTCTGGTGCCACGGGTGCCGTTTGCCCGTCAGTCGAGCTGCTCTGAAAATTTTATTGCATGTAGCGGTCGTCAGGATCCTTTGCTAAAAGGCTGAGTTCGTCCTACACCACGGGGTTTAAGGGATGATTTTGGTGTGTGTGAAGTAGGCACTGGATTTTTGGCGACATAGGCATGTGTTCATTTCGGATGGGTGGTTGAGCTGTGCCGGCAATGGTTGAGGAATTCTCTTGGGGACTTCGCTATGAGTGTATACACAATACCTTAGCGTGGAATCCAGAGAATTATCGTGGTGGCTGTGGTTGTACCAAAATATACGCTGGGAGAATAGTCTTGGCTTCCCAGTGTTAAATCAATGCTAGTGGTTAGTATGACAAGGTCAGCCAGACACTATTCTAGGTGCTGTTGCCAATCAACAGAAGCTGCTATGGGCACTGACATAGCAGCAGAGTTTAGATAGCTCAAATTACCTCAGCAAGGTAATTAAATATAGTACAGGGATAACTATATATAAGGATTGCAACCTATGTGCCTTTGTGGAGTGAACATATGTGCATTCCTAAAAGGGTGCATGGGGGCGTTGGTCTGGCATCTAACCCACACCCGTGTCTAGGACACCGTGAGATAAGGCCGTAATTGCAGGGGCTCACGGAAATCTGAAACACATCTGTTGATGTTGTAGTTGCAGTTGTTGTTGTTCTAATTTTTGTTGCTGCTGTTGTATTTTTTCTTCCTGTCGTCTTATTACCGTCTCTAACTCAGCAACCCTTTGCTCTTCCATGTTGTTATTTAATTGCCTATTTTTATCGAAGGTGTCTTGACGGTTCATATGTTCAAACTAAGCTGGGTTCGATGTGAAGTGGCAGAAACCTCAGCTAATAAAATTGGTTGATTAATGTGTATTAACCAATCCAGTGATTTTCCTTTGGGAATGTAGGTTGATTGATTTGGTTTAGTCAATCTCCGTTGACTGCGCCAATTGCGTATTTAAAAAAAAAGAAAAGGCTTTCCCTTTTTGAGTTCTGATATGAGACTGAATTTTATTGGTGATTTTTTCTTATTTTTATACAACTTTCTTAATCTAAACTTATTTCTATGCATACAACTTACAATATGTTTAGCAAGCAAAATCGATCATAAATTTTCTTTTATCGATTTTGTTTGGTCATTGGAATATCTTTTTTTTTGGTCAACGACAAATTTAAGCACAAGTTTTATGTTTTTTCATGATTCATAAGTTTTTGTGTTTAATTGTCGTTGCCCTTTTTTCATAAAATTATATGAATGAATATTTTTTGTATATTTTGCTTTGTTGAAATCCAACAGAACGGAAGAGGAATCAAATTTCACAAACAATTGAAAGACTATAAATTTAACTGAACGAAAGTCAGCATTTTCGAACTTGTGTCAAAGACGCTTTTATATGTACATATCAGAAAGTGTCATTGACTCAGTTTAAGTTTTGTTTGTTATATTTGGCTATAATTGAGTTAATGTCTACGAGAGGTGTTTCTGGAAGTATATACGTAACTCGTTAGTTCATTCACTGACAAAGTATTTTTTATAATTTTGACCTATAAAAAGGAAATTTCAATGGGACAATGCCCATCCTAAATACATATCGTCAGCTTAGATTGTAATACTGCTAACTCACTTCAAATAAATTTAGAGGACAGACAAAATACTGTTAACGTTTCGTATACATAACTTAGGAAACTAGACTATTGGATAACGTTTTTTCGACATGTAAAGTATCAAATTAAAGTAATTTTTTAAAACAGTCGATGCGGCGTCTGTTTCTTTTTCGAACAGCATTAAAATTTCAAATGTTATAAAAAGTGGATTTAGCAGGTTTACACTCTAAAGTCTGGTACTTTGTTAAAATTTCTAAAAAAAATGTTGAGCAACATTGATTAAGCAATATTAACTAGCCCTGAAACTATGTTTAAATTTCTTATGTTTCTAAAAACGCCCCATGTGTTTGTTGTAAGATCCATGCGAAATAATTGCCACCTATCTTATTTCGCATGAAAACTTAAAATGTTGAAGATACAATTCATACGTTTTTCCCAAGATAACAGAGTACTATTTATTTACAATTCGTGCACAATTTTTTTTATATGTATGTACTTTGGCAGCATTTTGCATGAAATGTTAAACAACATTAAATGTTAAAATGAAAAAATAACTCCCAATAATTGGGGCTTATTTTATTTAAACGAAATAATTCCCAAAAAATTAAATGTATTAAATTAAATTAAATAAGGCCAAATGAAAAAAAGGCAATAAAAATTAAATGGCTTTTAATAAAATAAGTCCAAATAAAAATTAAATAACTCCCAAAGTAAAGCCTTTGCATTTTTACCATAGACAGTATCTTGATCTAAGGCATTCCTCATTTCATGGAATTACTGTCAACTGAAGATGTTATGCGCTCGTTTACCCTACAACTTTTTTTGGAGTTTAAAGAACTCCGAAACAAAAATTAAATAACTGCCAATCGAGAAATTACAAAAATGACAGAAGAAAATGAAATAAGTCCCAACAGATATGTCGTTGGAAGTTATTTCATTTGGGAGTTAATTTGTACACAGAGAAAACAGATTCGTTGAGACAATCGAATTTTGCGGTTGCACCAACTATCATAGAGTTCTGGTATAACGACTGCAGTTTTCTTGTGGTACCACTAGCGTTACCGTTCAAAAATTTCAAAAAGGGGCACAAAAAGGGGATTTTCAAAAAAAAAGTGGCACAAAAGGGGGATTTCAAAGAAAAAAAGGCAACTTCAAAATCAAGAAAAATTAAAGAAACAAGCATATTTATTAAGTTATTTTTATTTAAAACTAACAACAAACAACGAGAATTGCTCATATATAATAAGTACAAAAACATAAATTTTATGAGAACTCATATACTACGTTTCTTACAACAGGCGCATTGAAGTCATGTCCAACCTTACCCATTGAGGCCTGGATTGGACTACCACCCATACAAATCTTTATAAGATCATCTGCGGCAATGGCCGCTTATAGGATGGGTCTCGGGACATCTGCTCCTTGTGCTGGCAATGGGCACTCGTCGGTCTTGAGTAAAATGCCCAGCTTAGGACTGCTAGGAATGCCTAGTGATAGGATAAACGGTGAACTGATTTTCGACAGGAATTTTAATGTCACAATTTCACCCAGGGCAGTATGGGACGAAAACGGTCGCGTTGTGGATTTCAGAAGTTTATGTTGGTATACGGATGGATCCAAAACGGAGGATGGAGTTGGTGCTGGAGTTTTTGGGCCCAACGTAAAAACCTCTTTACCGTTGGGCAAATGGCCTACTGTATTTCAGGCAGAAATACAGGCAATCACCAAATGTGTTGACATTAATTTAAATAGGGGCATTAGAAGTGCGCATATAGCTATCTTTTCCGACAGTCAGGCAGCTCTTAAGTCTCTCCTTTCATGGGAATTCCGTTCCAGGCTAGTTTTAGAGTGCTTTGACGCATTACAAAAGCTATCCATACGGAACAAGGTTTCCATTTATTGGATACCTGGCCACAGTGGTCATCCAGGGAATGAGGAAGTGGATGAAGTGGCCAAGAGGGCCTCTGCTGCTTCTTTTATGGGCCCAGATCCTTTTTGTGGCGTAAGTTGGTCGACTGTGATATCTCTGATCAAAGAAGATGTCACTTTGACCGCTAAGGAGATGTGGCTGTCTTCTTCTGGTTTAAGACAGGCCAAAGCTTTGATGCAGCCATTTACATATAATGGCATCCTGAACTTCAACAGTAATAATTTACGGCTTGTTACTAGTTTTCTGTCTGGTCACTTTGGACTGAACTATCCTATGTGGAAAAGTATCCAAGTTCGTTCACCATTGTCTCGCTTGTGTTTCGAAGATGACGAGACGACGACACACATTCCTTGTGAGTGTATCGTATTGTGTGACAGCAGAAGGCGTGTTTTTCATTCTGAGTTTCTGTGCTCAGATGATATTAGGCGGGCTTCTCCAATATCTGTACTGACCTTCATACGGAGGGTCATACAGAGATTGGATTAATCTAATTCATAGATCTAAGGTACAAGAGATCCATCAGGTGTCGCAGTGCCGGTCTTTGGACCAGATCTTCCTTCTATTCTATTCTATTCCACGCACGTGTTATTTGCGATTAAAAATTTTAACTTACTAATTTACGAAAACAATTACTTATTGCTGAGGATGCGATGTATGTATACAGAAAAATAAATTTTTAGTTTTATAATTGCTTATTTGACTCACAGTCTTCATAATACTTCTATTTGCAAATAAGACCAGTATAAACGTAATATAGATAGCTATTATATAAAAAAAATCAAAAAATCTATGTTAATAATAAAACAGTAGTCAAATTGCTGCATTTGATATCAATGGAAATTCCAACAGAAAATAAATGGAAATTTCGTTTGATATCTAATGCAGTAATTGGCCCCAGTTCTTAGATATACAAAAAATTAAAGAATACATAAATACATATTTTATAATTTTTGGGACATGGTTCATATCACTTATTTACTTAAAAACCAGCATAATTCAAAAAATTTATTTAACCATATAAAGTTTTGATAAAAATTTGAAAATTCGATTCTGAAGAGGATAATATTATTCTTTTTAGTTATTAAATACCTTAAATACCCTTTCTTTTGAAATTGTACATTTATATTTATTAATAAATTTTTTACTTGGAATCCATTCTTCCAAATCGTTTTGAAATAAACATGGAACGCCAAGTTTCTACCTGTCCCACGATGTCACCAGAAATCGTTCGATCGAAAACTTGTATTGCAAACATCAATAACATTAGAAAATTTTTTATTATTTTCAATATAAGTATTCGATCGAACGATTTCTGGTGACATCGTGGGGCAGGCCGTTAGTTTATTTGATCATTTTTTCGTAATACGAGTACTAGTTTATGTTTATGCTCTATGTTTTTTTTTTTAATTTTACCTTATATAGGTGAAGAAATAAGGTGTAACTCGCAGACTTTGCAATTGCCAAATCTGGATATATTTTTGCATTTAATTTGGCCAATTTGTCCATCCTTAAAACAAGCTTCATTTCAGCAATATCAACTTTCATCCGAAAATCGGTATTTTTTTTTTGCCACATTGTTTTATTTTTCTTTTTGCTTTTTGATACTTTTATTGTTGCCCAATGTGGCAGCTAATTGTAAAAAGGTGGTGTAAAATAAAATAGATGCACAAATCGAATAAAGATGGTTGTTTTGTAAAGCTTTTTGTTTGCGGTTTTCAAACTTATTCTGTTTGTATATTGTGATTCTCAATATATTATTAAGGGTCTTACTATAAACATTACTATAAATTCAAAAATTTTTTGGTTGAAGTCTACTGACGAGTTCCAAAAGTGATAACGAAATGCATATAGACAATTGCTTAACCATAAAAACAAGCTAAATTTTCAAATTAAATAAATAAAGACCTTATGTCAAATAAATATACTTCGGTATTTCATATATTGTCATAAGTATATTTTAAATGAAGTTTATTTCCTGGTGGTGAATATAGTATTCAATTAATCGGGGTTTTACTTTAATCGGTTAATCGCTCGGTCTTTGCTTAGCCGGTTAATAATAGGTTAATCTCGGTATTGTCCCGTTAACCGATTAATAAAGTTTTTCCATAAATAAACTTTTTTCAACAAATAAAAGTTATTAATTTGAGTTTAATAATAAAACAAACAAAAAACACACATAATAATTCTTAAACTAAATAAAGCAAACAAAATTCATAAATATGTATTCATTAAAAAGTAACAAGTTTGTGAGAACATTATATAGTTTAAAGAGATCTTCTAACACAATCTTTCAGAAAAATAATTTGGTTTAAGTGTTTAGGACTTAAGCGATCCTCCTCTTTAGTTTTGGGAAAGCTTGACTTGGAAAAATCCTTTTACTTGTCTTAGATGTTGAGGAAATCGAAAGCAATCCATAGTCCTGTTCTATTGATTTTTGCAACTTTTCTTTGACTTTTTATTATTATGAATCAACATTTTTTTTTTCAACTTCTTAGCACTTCTAATTATTTCAGTTAATTTTGTTAGAACATTTCTTGTATTACTATCGATAATTCTCAAATATTGGCAGCTCATCGTTTGACTCATACTGTCAGAGCTCAGCGACGAATGCTCTGCAAACAAATTCATTTGCGCATTTTAAAAAAAATTAGTTTCAAAAAATCACTACAAAAAAATTAACACTACTAAAAGTTATAAGTCATAGATCAAAAACCAATGAACTTATTTATCAAACAATATATATAAAACAATTACCATACCTTGATTGATAAACGGCAGAAATGAATATTTGAAAATCCTCCTTTAGCGTGCGTATGTTATAAAACACGTGCTATTTTCCACAATCAGCTGACTTTGAAATGATGTACTTAGCAGCTGATAGTAGCTAGCGCCTGAATTTTTTTTACCAGTGATGTGATATTTTGTACCGATTACTCCAAAAGAATAATTTTTCCTAAATTCGAAAATTTAAAATATTGAGTTTTGAGCACAACCTCGTATGGACGGGGCCCAGTGTGAATCGGTTAATTAGTCATGACAAAAGCATACGCTCGGTTGATGCAATCAATTTAAGAATTGTCAGAATAATATATTTATTACATATATGCCCTTATGGCAATGAACATGGATTGTTTTTTGGATTAATAGAAAATTGATAGCGTGAACTGAAATAAAGTTTATGAAAATGATATTTTATTGGCCTTAACATTTTCCAACCAATGTTTTTTCTGGGTGTATGTAATTTCGTATGAAGTAGCTCCCACTAAGAGAAAAAATTAAATAAGTCAGAATTTTGTATGGAAAAATCACTGGGAGTTTTTTATTTTTTGTAGGAGTTATTCTATTTGCAACTTATTTCATGGTAGCAAAATTTGTTATGTGAAGCGTTTGATAATTCAATATTAAAACTATTGATAATAACTTGCATACCTTTAAAATTCTCCATTTTTCCACCACCTATAAGTTTTGCTTAATATATTGGGAGCACTATTTCTATATAGTAGGAGATGTAATTCTCAAATTTCCTTTTGGTATATCCCATTTATATATTCCCCTCTGAATTTTTTTTTCATAAATATATTTATTTATTGTATCTTCAAAAATTAACTAACAATAAGTAATCAAATCTTAAATCTAAATATAATTATTAGGTCCGACCAGTGTCTGACATAAACTTAGTGATAGTAAAATAATACATAAGTAGTGATAATCAAAAAGGGAAACAAAGTATTTTCAAGAAGTCCCATCAGGAGTGTTGATTATAAGGGCCCTTGTGTCCCTCTTTTTAAGCGGATGTGTCCAGTCCGCTTACGCTGGGATTTGACATTTGTCATGATAAAAATATATCTCGTGTAGACGTAGGGTTATCAACATAAATCCTTTTAAAATGCATAAAATAAAGTAATATTTAATAAAAAAAATCATTTATTTTACCAAAAAATTTAGATCCCGAAATCTCGAAAATCCCGGAATCCCGAATCCCAGGATTTCCAAATATCGATCCCGATTAGCATCCCTACTACATACTAAAAAAACAAAAAATCATACAAAACAATATTCGCAGTACATAATATTCATAATACATATTGACTCTGATAAATAAGCTTTATTTGCTTTGCTAATTTTTTTACATAGTCAGAAACAGTGCTTAAAAAACGGCAGTTCAAATAGCAAAAGTCGTAAAATTGTGCTTTTTCTGTGATCTTTTTATTTTTGACTGCCCAATTACAACCTGTTGCTCATTCTTCAGCTACTGTTGAAGTTAACACAATAAACGAATATACAAAACGAAGAGCTCCAGCTGTCGTCATGTTCTTACAGTTTTCGGTTTGACTGACTGCTGCTTCAAATAAATACAAAGTTAACGAAGTAGAAATGTTCGTGCGTATGTGTTTGCACGTTAGTTGCTTGCATAAAAGCAGCGAATATTTTCGTAGAAAATTTTTGTGCGAATTTCGTATTATCATCAATTTATTCTCCCAGATTTTCAGTTACCGAAGATCAGTACGAAAATTTCTACAAATCGCTAGGAACTTGTTTCGTAGCAGCTGGATACTTTTATGATAAACACACGTTCTGGGGTTCGAGTCGAGTGTTGTGCAACACAATTTCAAAAATTTGCCTGGGCGTCATTTCGAGTGGGGAGCCCACTTACTGGGCTACTGACATACAAAAAGTTCCGGATGTTATAGATTTTGGCGTCATGAGAAATATCAGTGGTAAAAATGCCCATATTCAATAAATTGTTGTAGTAGTTCTTTGAACAAAGAAGAAAAGAAAAGCTGAGATGAGAAGAGAAGAGAAGAGAAGAGAAGAGAAAAGAAGAGAAGAGAAGAGAAGAGAAGAGAAGAGAAGAGAAGAGAACAGAACAGAAGAGAAGAGAAGAGAAGAGAAGAGAAGAGAAGAGAAGAGAAGAGAAGATATAATAAATTAAAACCAAAATATTTAGATTTTTTTCTACTCCTCCTCATCACAATTTTCTACTCCTCCTCATCACTTGTTATGATTCCTCTCGAACGTTTTGATCGTACACGCAAAGAAAAGATATGGTTGTAGATTGGTTGAAAAAACAATATTATGTTCTCTGAAACAAATGTGTGGTCGTTTAAAACTAGTTATTGTTATTTTAAACACTAATTTCGTTACGATAAAGTGAGTAATGTTTGAATTTAATAATTACGTTATTATATTCATAGAAAGTGCGATATGGTTAGAGTTTAACAATATAGTTTTGATGAAAATGTATGACTACAATATAATTCGTATTATTGTGTAAAAATAATATGATGTAAATAACAATATAATGTTATCCAAAACCATACTATGTTAAGTTTTTAAAAAAATCTTGTTCAGAAACATCTTCTGTCAGTTCAGTGTTTCGTTTGTAAGTTATCGGTAGTGCACGCGTGGTGTTACATAAATAAAAACAGTATAAACAAAAGGGTAGATAAATAAAAATAGTATGTATGTATGTGTATCTCTTTATACAGATGTGTCTGTATTTCGTGCATACACATATATGTAAGTAAACATTTCTATACATGCATACATACTTTTATTTTAACAAATTAATTTATTTTTATTTTGGATTTACCGCACAACTGTTTTAAACAAAAGATTTTCAAATAAATATATGATTAAAAAACAAAATATTATTATTACTTAACAATACTATTATTATATTAGAACATGGTATGGTAAGTCTCAATTATATTTTAGTCACATCTAACAATAGTGTTGTCTTATTTACAATAATGAGATTATGTATAACAAAATTAATTGTTTTTGTAGATAATATTATTATTAACTCAGAAAATAATATTATTTAAACTTTGCTTTTCCATTGACAATAATATGATTTGACTACAACCATATAATTCAGTCATAGCATGTATGCTATTTGATTATGGTTACCTCAACCATATTCTTTGCGTGTACTTGTTTAATCAAACCGCGTTGGAATGAAAACGCGTTAATATAATACGCGTTATAGTAGGCCTACGCCGCATTTTGGGAACCGCCTTGGAGCAAAAACGTGTTATAGGAATACGCGTTATAGGAGGGTTACCTGTATATTATATTTCAAATAAATTAAGCTGAAATGAACTACTGAATTGACTGTAAATATATGTCCTATCTTCCTTTAGTCCTTCAATTTTTAAAAACAAACCAAATACAATTTTACTTAAATAAAACCATGAATTCATATTGTATAGTTCAACATTCTTATACAAAAATGCATCGTATGAAATTGAAATTGAACGGGTTTGGAAAAAAATTCCCATTTTGATGCAGCAAGTTAGTTTTTGGCAACTCTTCTGAAAATAAATTTTTCAAGGAACTCAAGCTTCTGAGTGCCATTCTTGCACTTGTTATAAATTTTTCGTGATAACAGATCTGAGAGAGTTCTCGATGTACCTTCATAGTGAACAGACGTAATAGCGGAATTTTTCTTACATATAAACTAAACAAAAATAAATCATACAAAAAATATTCGTAGTACATATTAACTTTGATAAATAAGCTTTTTTTGCTTTGATAATATTTTTACATATAGAAATAACAAAAACAAAAAAAAAACCGTTAACAAAAAAACATACAAAGTACTCTTGAGGAATACTCTATATGAGTACCCCAAAGGAAAAAAATAGTGAAGTGAGTTCTAACGGCAGAAATGCCTATTTTACTGTGAGTTTTGATGCTCATAATGATAACAATAAAAATAAAAAATCTGATAATAATCTTGCTTTGAGTTCTGAAGCTCTTAATAAAAATCAAAAATCTGATAATAGACTTTTTCTAACGGCAAAACCACAGTTTCGTCAGTGATCAACTTCGCTTTGTCCAATGCCAACTAGTGAACCGTTGACAATATTGCCTAGTACTTCCACATTTAACTCAGCGATATCACCCGCCTCGGGACCAAGTTGTCACCGAAAATAAGAGTAGCCCAAAACCCAAGGTCCAAGTCGGAATGGACAGATACATTACAATTTTAAAGCGCGGGCGAAGCCCAAATTCTACTAAAATTGCATCTGCTCCAAAGATGTCTAGGGATAACAGCGCATCCTCTACTAATCGGCAAAACCGTTTTAAAATATTGCAAGATGACAATGACAAACCCGCTGAATCTGCGAACAAAACCTCCAAGCCGCCACCAATATATTTAAGAGAAAAAAACTCAAACGCTCTTACTAAAAAATTAATTTCGGTCATTGGTGAGAACAAATTTCACATTGTTCCAATAAAACGTGGTAATATTGATGAAACGAAAATTCAAATTTATAAAGAAAAAGATATTCGCAGAATGGTCTCTGAATTTGAAAAAAGTAAAACAAATTTCTACACATATCAGCTCAAGAGTTCTAAAGGTCTGCAGATTGTGTGTTGAAGGGCATAGATTCCTATGTTGCTCCTGAAGAAGTAAAAGATGTTCTCGTCCTCCAGGGTTCTAAAGTAAAAAATGTATCTAACATAATAAATAGGGAAAATATCCCTCAACCTCTATTTCGCGTTTAACTTGAGCCAAATGATATAAAATTGAAAAAAAATGAGACCCATCCAATATATAATTTAAGATATCTCTTATATCGAAAAATAACCGTTGAAGAACCACACAAGCGTTCAGGACCCGTACAGTGCCACAATTGTCAAGAATATGGACATACTAAGACTTACTGCAAATTACCTACTGTTTGTGTTGTGTGCGGCGAATTACACGGCACTGCCAGTTGCAATAAACCAAAAGATCAAAGTGGCAAAAAATGTAGTAATTGTGGAGAAAATCACACCGCTAACTACAGAGGTTGTCCTGTGTACCCTTTCGTCAAACAGACTATGAGGCAAACACCTAAATTGCAACCAGCCCAATCAGCAAACGCTTTATCAGCCACTATTGCGCAAGTGAGCCAAACAGTTAGTTCCCGTGTATCGTATGCCGATGCTGCTAAGACAAATTCTATTCATACACAAAATGTTTCACCACCAAATAATTCAACAAATACAAACTCGAACTTTAATTTCAATCGCCTTGAAGCTACTATTGATAATCTGGTGCAAACTATAAATAATTTTACAACAAATATGACTAGCATGATGCAAGAAATGCTGCGAATGCAGAATACAAACCATGAACACGTTAAAAATATGTTTCTGGAACGCAAACGGCATTCGCCAACATAAAAATGAACTTGAGCACTTCCTCACGGAAAAAAATATTGACATAATGTTGGTCTCTGAGACTCATTTGACTTCGAGAAGCCTTTTTAAAATTTATGGCTACACCTTATATGATTCAAAGGACCCAAGAGGAAGAGCATGCGGTGGATCAGCAATTTTAATAAAGTCAAGACTCAAGCATTATTTTATTGACAACATTTGTGAAGAACATTTACAAGCAACGAATATTTGTGTCGAAAATTTTTGCACTAATTTTGTCATATCATCAATTTACTCCCCTCCTAGATTCGCAATTACTGAGGATCAATACGAGGATTTTTACAAATCTCTGGGCCCTTGTTTCGTAGCAGCTGGCGACTATAATGCTAAACACACGTTCTGTGGTTCGCGTCTTATTACACCCAGAGGTCGAGCGTTGTTCAATACAATTTCCAAAATGGGCTTGGATGTCATTTCGAGTGGGGAGCCCACTTATTGGCCTACTGACATACATAAAATTCCGGATGTAATAGATTCTGGCGTTATGAAAAATATCTCTAGGGACTTAATGCAAATTGAAGCTTCTCTAGATCTCTCGTCCGATCACTCTCCCACGATCGTTACAATTTGTAGCCCATTGGGAAGTGATTTACCTAACCCATATGCGAATTTGATAAATCGTGTTAATTGGCTGCGATTTAAAAAATATCTTAGTAGTCATTGCACGGAAAATATTACGCTAAGAACACATGATGATATTGTATCTAACATTGCCAACCTTAATGAAAGTATTAAACAGGCTGCTGAACATGCCACTACCGCCCATCCGCAGATTAGGTTAAATAGAATTTATTCTTCGGATATTGAACGTCTTGTTAGTGAAAAAAGAAGAGCTAGAAGAGAATGGCAACAGCACAGATCACCCCAACTTAAAATCAGATTTAAAGAGTGTACTAAACGACTCCAAGAGTTGCTTGCATTTGAAAAAACTGCATCTCTTAAAAATTATTTGGAAGGTCTTGATGTCACACCAGCATCTAATTAATCTTTGTGGCACGCTGCTAGAAAGCTTAAAATACCAGTTGAGTTTAAACCACCTCTGCGCACATCTACAGGAGGTTGGGCAAGAAGCGATACTGAAAAAGGTAAAATATTTGGTGAGCATTTAAAATCCGTATTCACCCCAAACACGTGTTCAAAAAATAATTGCAGAGCTCAACCCGAAAAAAGCTCCGGGTATTGATGGAATTAGTAACCAGGTGTTGATGAAGTTGCCTTGTATAGCTATTAGAATCCTGTTATTCATTTTAAATGCTATTTAACGACTGGAGTGTTATCCAAACAGCTGGAAGCTTGCCAAGGTTAAAATGATTCCAAAGCCGGGCAAAGATCTTACCAAAGCTGAGTCATATAGGCCAATAAGTTTACTGTCAACAATGTCAAAGCTCTTTGAAAAGTTACTAATGATAAAATTGTCCCCAATTCTAACTGATAATGAGTGCATACCGGATCATCAATTTGGATTTAGAAGTCAGCATAGCACCATTGAACAAACTCATAGATTGGTTCAATTTATAAGAAAAACTTTTGAAGAAAAAAAGTATTGCTCTGCGCTGTTCATTGACGTTTCTCAGGCATTTGATAAAGTGTGGCATGAAGGCCTAATTTTAAAATTAAAGACTTACCCACCAATAAACATTCTAAATCTGCTGGAAAGTTACATTATTGCCCGGAAGTTCACTGTTGTGGAAGGAGACTTTATGAGTACGCCTGAAATAATCTCATCCGGTGTGCCACAGGGGAGTATACTGGGGCCAGTTTTGTATTTGATTTATACTTGTGATATGCCATTGAGCAGTAACATTCACACATCCACATTTGCCGATGATACAGCCTGCCTTAGTATGCACGAAAACCCTCACGAGGCTTCCCGATATCTTCAGCTAGAACTATGGTTAAACATGTGGAGAATAAAGGTAAACGAACAGAAGTGTACTCAGGTAACATTTACCTTAAGAAAGGACACTTGTTCCCCCGTTAGAATCAATAATCAAATTGTTCCTCAAAACTTACATGTGAAATACCTTGGTATACATCTTGATCGAAGGCTCACATGGAAATACCACATTGACTCTAAGCTAACGCAAATGAAACTTAAACTAACTCAGATACATTGGCTGGTTGGTAGAAATTCAACCCTCACCCTAGATTGTAAACTTTTAATATACAAGTCACTCTTAAAACCTATATGGTGCTACGGAATTCAGCTATGGGGTACTGCTTCAGCTTCTAATGTCGAGAGAATCCAACGAAGGCAAAACAAAATTTTACGGTTAATAACATCGGCTCCATGGTATATAAAAAATTCAAATATACATCGTGACTTAAATATGCCACTAGTGACTGAAGAAATAGCAAAAACGATGGCAAATATTTAACAAAACTCGAGTTACATCCTAATCCGCTTGCCCGTAATATTTTGTACTTTACTGGACACATCCGCCTAAAAAAGAGGGATACAAGGGCTCTTATTCACAGCACTCCAGATGGGACTTCCTGAAAATACTTTTATTTTTTATATTTTTTAGTTTTGATTATCACTACTTATGTATTATATATAACTATTACTAAGCTTATGTCCGACACTGGTCGGGCCTAATTATATTTTTATATTTAAGATTTGAATACTTATTGTTAGTTCATATATGAAGATAGAATAATTAAAAATCATGTATTAAAAAAAAAAACAGATCTGAAGATTAAGATCGTCGCAGAAATACTTCTAAGCATTCCAAAATTCACTTTTCTACCGTTTGGGCCGTCCCAATTTTGGTTTTTCCAAATTTTAAATATTTTTGGCAGATGTCGATTTATTTGAGTCATATGCAGCACTTTAGTATCTGTATATCAGGTCGTAGGAATATGTTTATTAGATTCTGACAGGTATTGATGTTAATAATAATCGTATATTGATACCAACAAAATTATTTTGCATTGTACATGTGATTTTTTTTAACTCTTATACGTTTTATTCTAAACTGTCTGAAGTTGTCAAATTGATTTATTTTTAGCATAGAAAAGCGAAAACGAAAAATTTGACTCAACATATACATATGTATATCATATAAGTAAATAAGAACTGTGTTTGAACAGTTAATATCTGTTTTACTTTATTTGCCCAACGAATTACAGTGTTTAATATTGGATAAAATATAAGTTCTGTTGGAGTATCACCCGCTGGAAAACAAATATCATATTTTTTTTATTAACTTTCAACACTGTGTATTATATCAAATAACGTTAATATTATTATCATTTTCTTAATTGAAAAAAATTATAATTCTGCTTTCTTTCAGTCAACTTTTTAATCGATTTTAAAATAATATTTACTTAAAGTAATAACTGTATAAAATATTAATTATATTTTTGAACTTCTTATTTAACGATTTTTTCAATAATTTAATTCTAATAGTTTTAACTATTATCTACTATCGAATAGTTTTAAGTAAATCGTGTTTGTTTTCAATATGCACAACCATTATTGAGATATTGTACTATATCTGGATTATTTCAATGTAGCATAATCGTAATTATTAATTAATTATATTTTTGAATTACACTATAGGTAGCACATATAAATATGTTTTACCTAACTGAGTCTTAGTTATTTTTAACTTTCTAGTGTTTATATTTGAAGTAGGTTCAACTTAAAAAAACTAAATTTTTAGGGGCGTGGTCACGCTCTCTTTTGCTAAGAGTAGTGGCTGTCCCACTTTTCTCAATGAAACATTGTATCAAATTCAGAGCTTAAGGTGTGTGCCAAGTTTTCCAAGAAACCTTGAAGTAGTAGCACCTTACATATAATATTTAGTTTTAATGGGCGTGGTCCCACTCACCTTTTTTTATATAAGATTATGTCACTCCAAGAGTCCGAACTGCTGGATGAGACTCGTGGGAATCGGATAAGCAAAAGTACATACAATATAATACTATACTTTTTGTTGGGCGTGAACCGCCCACTTTCTATGTAATATGTATGTATTATGTTATTTTCACAGTTAAATAGAACCACCTGAAATATTTTATTCAGTTTTAATAGGTGTGATTCAGCGTACATTTTTAATCCGCAGTTGTGTGCCAAGGCAGAAGTACATAAAGCCAAAAGAAAAAAATTTTATAATTTTATAAAGCGAATTAATAATCTCCTCTTTTTGAAGTTGGTTGGTTTCTCTTTAGAGAGAAACAATTAAATTACAAGGAAACATTACTTTATTGCTTCAAGTTAAAATGTAGTAACCAACAACATTTTTGGAATAATGGGAAGAGTGGGTGTTATTTAAAATGGTTGGGAGTATATATACATATGTTTGTAAATATAACGGTCTGTGTCGTTATTATTTGTGTACAACCACTTGTTAATATGACTAATTGTGCTATGAGTAAAGTAAGCAAAGGCTACCTATTTATTTCCATTTATTCATATCATTTAGGTTGGTTTTCATACTTTTGCTTAACTAAACTACAGGGAGGAATTTCAACTTTGCGTGCGCATATTATATATATTTATGTGATCCTGTATGTACATGCATATCGATGGTCTCAAGTATTAGGGCTCTAACTCGTGTTTTTTTACGAAATAGAATTCTTCAGTGATTCCAATATATTCCACACAAATACACCTCGTCATACAAATTTATTGCGATAGTGTAAAAAATAACTCTTTTAGAAGGAGTTTCACAACAATTTTCCATGTTGAATATTACAGTTTCTAATATGTTTTTACCTTCTCCTGTAAAGTTGCAATTATTTAAGTTAGGGACTTTTTACTTGAGGCCAACGATATAAAAACTTAATCCCATGTCAATATTTCTATACGTTTTGAAAATACTATATTTTGTATGCATGCCTTTGTTTGTGTGTGCATGCCTTTACCTTGTTCGTGAATATATTTTTTTTAGTTGGTTTGAACTAATTTTTTTAATGGATTTTTGAGATGGATGAGTTTGGTTGTTAGTTTTTGTTTCTTTATTTGTTTATTATTTTTGTATAAATGAGGAGTATTTCATTTTAAACAACTCGTTTGGTGTGTTATTTATGTAGTCGGTATCAATTAGGAATGCCAATCCTGAAATCCCGATCCCGGAATTTTCGGGATTCAGGGAGTCCCGAATCCCGGGATTTCAATTCTTTAATCTCGAGATTTGCAGGATTCTGGATTGTTTTCTAAGTTTAGTTTGTTTTATAAAAAAAAAATTAATTTATCATAACTTTCACCTATGTAAAGATACTCGTAGTAACCATGGCAACACAATAATAATCTTTTATATTTGTTTGTTTCATCCTGTTAATATTGTCAGTGAAAATTTGTTTCCAAATCATGTTTTTTTTCTTTCCTTTATTAATTGCATGATAAAATATTATTATTATTATTTTTGGTATATTTAAATCCTTACTAATATTATGAATCTGAAAGTGAGTTTGTTTGCTTGTATGCGATGCCTTCACGCGCAAAATATTCCGAAATAACATATTTTTGGGGTGGTTAGGGCATTTTTGTTTCGGGTTTGATTGATTAAACCGTATTAAAAGCGGTTTTTATTATGTTTTTCAATCGCCTTTTTGACAGTTTTTATCATTTTTTTAACATTATCAGTGAGTAACAAAACATTCCTAAATATTAAGTATAGTTTACAAAATATCAGATCAATGCGAGCGGAGTCGCGGGTAAAACTTTTGCTTGTGAAGCTCTTTCAAAGACGTTTTTTAAATAAATACTTATACTAAAAAGCATATATCTTTTTTATACGAGTATATTTTGGGATATTGAAAAATCCCTAGATCCCGCGATGTGATTTTTTGAATTTCCGAATTCCAAGATCGAAAAAACCAGTAACGATTGGCATTCCTAGTATCAATATTAGGGGAATAATAGTATATTTTTTTAATTGGCTACTGAAGTCCTTATTCATTTACAATGCATTTGCTAAAAATTTTAATTAAAATATTGAATAAAGTGACAAGATACGATTACCAATTTGACGTAATGATCAGCAATGTTGCATGAAATCAACGTTTTGTATCCTAAAAAATGATAGCGCAATAGCAAAATAGCTAAAAAAATGTTTTCTAAATAATCATCATATTTTTTAGGGTAGGGTGCTGCTCGCTGAAGTAGTTAGTGAGTTGGCTTTAAAGCAGTATCATAGGCTATACAAATTCATATTATAATATTTATAAAATTATTTACTGCTGCTGGTTTTGTAAACTGACTAAAAATGTTTGCTCGGAAATTTATATTGAAAGCAAACACCATTGCCGTTACATATATATAGCAATTTAAAAAGCGATTGAAAAAGTCTACAAATTATTAAACAAAAAAATTGGTAAACGTATAACAACAGTATTTTTATTGAAATAAACAATAATAGATATAACAGGCTAAAAATTATTCAACTAATCGAATACGTGAATAACTTTGAGTTTCTTTTGCTGTTGTTTTAATATAATCTCCCAAGCAAAAGTTTAGATTTATTTTCAAAACATTAGTGTCGTATATTTTTTTTATTTTATTTTATAAGGACCCCACTAAGCCAGGTGACTTTTATTTGTTAACTAAGCTAAATGGCAAATTTGGATTGTATGGGTATAAGCCTAAAGGCAGAAGTAGTTTTTATTTTCTATTCTGTTACGAATCAGCTGACTATTTTTGGTTTATATATGTAGATCTTCTACAAGTCGTTAGTTTTTCTCTTTCATTCTGTTCTGTTTCCGTTTAACCTCTGAATATCAAACAAATTTTAAGAAATTGTAAAGGTAGAACTAGTTTTTACTTTCTGTTCTGTTACGAAACAGCTGACTCTTTTTCTTCATAGAAATCTTATACAAGTCCTTAGATTTTCTGTTTCGTTCAGTTCTGTTTCTGTTCTGCCGTGAAAATCAAAAAAATTATTAAGTAATTGTAAGTGACAGCATAAATTAAATAAACACATTTTAAAATAATTGTGATTGTGCTCTTAGAATTTAAAAAAAATTTATTTTTACCAGAAAAACATAAACACTATATTGAAACATAACAATGGACGATACCAAACTCATAAAATTTAGTGGAAACTATGACCGTTCTGGTCGGAAATTGCTAATTTATTACAGAAAAAGTAACTATTAAAATTTAGAAATAGAACGTCACAGCACAGAACAGCAACATAAAGTAACAACTGAAGATGCCTTAAGAAGCTACAGAAGGTGACGTATAACTTAACATACGTAGTTACTTTGTATTAAATTTCTTAAAGTGACTAATTGTGCATTGGAAATGAATGTAGTTTTTCAGCAATTATCTTATAATACAAATTAAACATACAGATGTATGGATAAATTTATTTCGTTTTTCAATACCAATATCAATTTGGGTTTTCTCCAGTCATGGAGTTCATTAAGTTTTAAGTTAGAACCCTGGAAGAACCCTGGATTAGTGGTGGCAGGGTTTGCGGACTAAGGACCAAAGATTTTAAGATGCTAGCCGTCAAGAATGAAGGTAACAATAGAACCTGCATCTTGGCAAGGAACCACCTTAATACATTTTTATTATCTAACTTCAGCGGCAGAGACATAACGGCGGTTAGCGTGGAAGTCGGAGATACATGCTATTGGCTGGCGTCGGTATACTGCGCTCACGACGATCATGGCCCTCTACCGTCGGTAGTGGTGAGAAACTTTGTGGATGCGTCGGTAAACGTTGAACACCATATCATCCTGTGCTATGATGCCAATGCACATCATACTATCTGGGCAAGTACGGACACTAATGAAAGAGGTGAGGAACTTTTAGAATTTGTAGTTAGTACTAACCTTAACATTTATAATAGAGGGCAAGAACCTACTTTTATAACAAGGAACAGACAGGAAGTCCTGGATGTTACCTTTTCTTCTGATTCGGTAGCCGATAGGATCATGAATTGGCGTGTACTTCAGGAACATTCCTTTTCTGATCATAGGTTTATTGGGTTTAGTATTAGGGAGCAGAGGCAGAAATCTCCCGAAATATTAGGCAGACAAACTAGCGTCTGTATAGGTCTATTTTTTTCTAGACAATTAGGAGCGATTGGAGACTCGTCACTTCTAGAAACTTCTGCTTTAGATTGTGAGGTTGATAACATTACTACAATCCTTAAAAATGCAAGGGAGTCGTCTTGCCCTTTGAATAAGCCAAGGGGGAAAAAGAAACCACCTTGGTGGAATAAAGAGTTACAATTGTGTAGGTGTACATGTAGAAAACTCTTCAATAAGGCTAAATCATCCAGAAATGAACTGGACTGGATAGCTTATAAGGGTAAATTAAAAGAGTATAAAAAGCAGATAAAGGTGCGGTCACATTTGACAAACAGTTGCCCAAAAAAGCGTAACCAGTATGTACTAATGAGAAATCTTTTGATTTAGAGACGTGTTTGTTAACCTCAATAGTTTCCAATAATATTGTATTCTATAACTTTGCCTATTTGTGAAATACGAAACTAATTAACTTAATAAACTCTTGTCTGAAGCAACCAATTTTGCATTAGTATTTACTGGTTACGCTTTTTTGGGCAAATGTTTGTCAAGTGTGACCGTAGCTTAAGAATTGCTAAAAATACAACATGGAAGAAGTTTTGTGAAAATATTTCAGAAGCCTATGGCATAAGAAAAATTTTGTCCGCTACTCCCTGTACCCTAAGGTATTTGAAGAATCCCAATGGGACGTGGACTACATCCAGCGAGGAGTCGTCAAGAACCCTGCTGGACACTCATTTTCCGGGTAACTCAGTGTCTGAGATTCAGACATCTGATCCTTACCCCATACCTGCGGAAAATATATATGACATCGTCAATATTCAGACATTAAATTGGGCTCTGAGAAGTTTCAACCCTTACAAGTTACCAGGACCCGACGGTATCATACCGGCCGAGATATGGAAAGTATCGAATCTCATAGCCCCAAGGCTACTGAGAATTTACACCAGTTGTCTAAGACTGGGTTATGTTCCTGACAAGTGGAGGGAAGCGAGAGTGGTCTTTATACCGAAGGCTGGTAAAAGCTCTCACACCACACCGAAGGACTTCAGACCTATAAGTCTATCATCCTTTCTTCTGAAAGCATTAGAAAGGTTGGTTGATCATTATATCCGCGAAACCATCAATGGTAAACTACTTTCCCCGCATCAACATGCATATCAAACGGGAAAGTCAACAGAATCGGCTCTACATGAGCTGGTTGGCACGATAGAGAAATATCTTTCTGTAGGTGAATACGCCTTTGTGGCCTTCGTGGATATTGAGAGGGCTTTTAATAATATATCTCCAGATGCGATAATTGATGCATTCGAATTCGGGGGTTGGTGCGGGATTGTGTAAGTGGGTTCAGAATCTACTAAGTCACCGCAGGATAAATGCGGCTCTAGGAGCTTCTAGGCAGACCCACTTTGTAAATAGGGGTACACCACAAGGAGGAGTTGTTTTGCCACTATTGTGGAATCTAGCTCTAAATCCTGTGTTGCTAGCTCTAGAATCGCGGGGGTGCAAAATCGTGGCTTATGCTGATGATGTGGCAATAGCTGTAAGAGGAAAATTCCTCACAACTCTAAGGGACATCCTACAGGATGGTCTTTCACATTAAAAAAGATGGGCGGAGAAACGAGGGCTCGCCGTTAATCCTAATAAAACGGAACTAGTCTTTTTCTCTAGGAAGTATAAGATACCTGAATTCCGACCTGTCACACTTAATAATACAGAGATAAAAGTGTCCAACACTTCAAAGTATTTTGGTGTTATTCTTGATTCAAAACTGAGTTTCAAGGCGAATATTCTAGAGAGAGTGAAAAAATCAATAATTTCACTATATCTATGCAAAAAATACACTGGGAAGAATTGGGGCCTTACCCCAAAAATTGTTCATTGGATCTATACTGCAATAGTACGTCCAATTCTCATGTATAGCATCATCGTGTGGTGGCCATCCCTGGAGAAAAAGGCGTATCTATACATCTTACACAAGGTGCAAAGACTTGCATCCTTGTATGTAACCAGTGCTATTCGCACCACTCCTACGGATGCACTGGGGATGCTTCTTCATCTACTACCATAAGATCTAGTAGGGAAGGAGATGGCAACGTCATCGGCAATCCATCTTCGATGTACCTCTCTGTGGAACGGAAACGGAACCGGCCACTGCAGAATACTCGATGATGAAGTTAGGGGATGGAGGATTGACCAAACCGCCCGTGCTCAACTACACGAACGTCTTTATAAAACCTGGATACCGTCCACAGAAATGTGGATGAATGGAACTCCAGGTAGAAGAAAAAATGTTGATTTTTATACGGACGGCTCCAAAACACAGGAAGGTGTGGGCTATGGGGTCTTTTCGAGAGCTTTAGGTCTTCGTATTGCAAGGCGACTTCTGGATCACTACAGTGTCTTTCAAGCAGAGATCCTTGCTATAAGAGAAGTTGCGAATTCGTTGAGAGTGAATGTCACTTCAACGACTTTGATTAACATTTACACCGATAGTCGAGCAGCTATTATGGCCCTAGAATCCCCTCTTCTAAGAACAACAACAGCCCTCGACTGCCGATCATCTCTAAATGAGATGGCAGAGCAGTTTGATATTAGGATCATCTGAATCCCGACGCATAGAGGCTTCCAGGGAACTCTAGGGCTGACGAGCTTGCTAGAAGTGGGACAACCTTACAGGTTCCACCGGACTAGGAAAGTGTAGGTCTACCCCTACTCTCTTGCAAACTCAGACTTAGGCGCAAGACAGAGGACGAAACAAATAGAAGGTGGGTCACTAGAAATGATTGCGTGATCACAAGGAAGTTATGGACTCACCTAAATAGAGAAGGTACGGATTACCTAATTTCGAAGAATAGGAAACAAGTTTCGATTCTAGTATCCGTGTTAACCGGACACTGTCTCATAAGTAGGCATGCACAAAGGCTAAGGGTTGAACACAACGACTTTTGCCGTAGCTGCCAAAATATCGATGAAGAGGAAAGCATAGAATATTTTCTTTGTCACTGTCCTGGACTTGCAGGAAAGAGAATGGCCACAATGGGCGCTCTTGAATTTAAGGGAACTTTCTGACGTTGCTAGTGTTGAACTTCAACGTATTAGTTGCTTTATACTAAGCTTTGCATGGTTCGACGGTGGGGGCTCCGCATAAGCAGAGTCTCCGTGGTATCACAATGGATCAACACAGTCTAAGTGAGTCCGGCTTTCTGACTGCCAGCCCTACCTAACCTAACCTAACCTAAGTTAGTTGTTCGCGATTTCTTTAATTATAATTGTTTGGATGCAAAGTCGATATTTCTTGTATTCCGTAATCATGAAATTTGAAGTGATATACACGGGCATTCATTAATCAATGATTTGCATCCTTATTTATAAAAATTATTAAGGCTTTCTAAAGGCGTAATCAGCAAAATTTTTTATGAAAATCTTTTTTTAAAAATCCTTAAGAACCCATAAGGTCTCAATAGTTGTTCAAAATTTATATATTTTTTTGGCGTTTGTAGCACAATATGTTAGTATGTGTATTTATTTTAGATTTGGAATATTTTGGAAAAAAATATCGATATATCGAAATATCGATGTTTTCCAAAAATATATATCGATACTGTTAAAAAATATCGATACGATATATATCGATACATTTTTTCATTTGCCCATCCCTATTATACATATTCATGCTGAAATCGGTAACAGGCCTTAAGTGATAATTTGATTGTGTTCGGCTTCAACCTGGCCGAATACATAAAAGTTTTCCAAAGTTTGACCTTGGCATCGACCTAAATTGCAGCTTATTTTGGCAAATAGCATTCATAGATCGCTCTAGTGCAGTGATTCTTAACCACTGTGTCGCGGCCACGAAATGTCAACAAATATTAACAACTACAGTTACAGTCTCGTTATACCTTCATAGTGAACGGACGTCTTAACGGAGTTTTGCTTACATACATACTAAACAAACAAAATCATAAAAAAATATTCGTAATACATATTGACTTTGATAAATAAGCTTTATTTGTTTTGCTAATATTTTTTACATACAAAAATAAAAAAACCGCAAACAAAAACAAAAAAAAAGTGTCCTTGAGGAATACTCTATATGAGTACTTCAAAAACAAATAATTGTGAAGTGAGATCTAACGGCAGAAATGCCTATTTTACTGTGAGTTCTGATGCTCTTAATGATAACAATAATAATAAAAAATCTGATGATAGTATTTTTAAAACGGCAAAGACATATTATCGTCAGTTATCAACTTTGTTTTGTCCAATGCCAACTATTGGGTCGTTAACATTACAGTTGCCTAGTACTTCGTCATCAAACTAAAATCCAAATATATGATGAATAGGATTTCCGAAAAATTGTTAGTGAATTTGAAAAAAAAACTTAATATAATTTTTATACATACCAACTTAAGAGTGCTAAAGGCCTACAGATAGTATTAAAGGGCATAGATTCATACGTTGAGCCCGAAGAAGTAAAATTTGCACTAACCGACCAAGGATTTAAGGTAAAAACTTTTACTAATATAATTAATTAATATATTAATATATTTCGGGTTGAACTGGAGCCAAATGACATATAATTTGAAAAAAATAAAATCCATCCAATTTAGAGCGTAAAGTTTCTCTTACATCGAAAAATCACAATTGAAGAGACACGTAAGCGTTCAGGTCCTGTACATTGCCATAATTGCCAAGAATATGGCCATACAAATACTTTGTATGACAATATGTGTTATCTGCGGTGAATTGCATGGTACTGCTAGCTGAACTAAGCCAAAGGATCAAGCAGAAAAAAATGCAGTAATTGTGGAGGTAATCACACCGATAACTACAGAGGATGCCCTGTATATTCATTCGTTAACCAGGATATGGGTCAAAATCCTAAATTAGCTCCAGCTCAATCAACAAACGCTTACTCCATCACTACTCGTCAAACAAGCCAACCAGTTACTTCACGTGTATCGTATGCCGATGCTTCTAAGACTAGTTATATTTCCACACAAAATGTTCCACCACCAAATAATTCAACGAATAAAAACTCAAGCTTTAACTTTAGTCGCCTTTAATCTACTATTGAGAATTTGGTGCTAACTATAAACAACTTTACAACAAATATGATGCAAGATTTGCAGAGAATGTTGAATAGTCTGCTTCAAGCATTATAAACAAGCTATTAACATGTTAAAAATATGTTTCTGGAACGCAAACGGCATTCGCCAACATAAAAATGAACTTGAGCACTTCCTAACGGAAAAAAACATTGATATAATGTTGGTCTCTGAGACTCACCTGACTTCGGGAAGCTGCTTAAATACATGGTCACACTCTATATGATTCACTATATGCTTGACAACGTTAGTGAAGAATATATGCAAGCTCACCTCCCAGATTTTCAGCTACCGAAGATCAGTAGGATAAGTTCTACAAATCGCTTGGATCTTGTTTCGTGGCAGCTGGTGATTATATGTCATTTCGAGTGAAGACCTTACTTACTGGCCTACTGACGTATGAAAAATTCCAGATGTTATAGATTTTGGAGTCACGAAAAATATCCATAGGGACTTAATTCACGTAGAGGGTTCTCTGGATCTATCCTGCGATCACTCACCCACAATAGTTACAATTTTCAACCCAGAGTGATATAACTAACTCATATGTGAAACTGATTAATAGAGTCACCTGGCTAGGATTAAAAAAATATCGTAGAAGTCATTGCGTAGATAGTATTCAGCTAAGATCATCTGATGATATTGAATTTAATATTGGCAATCTTAAAGAAAATATTAAACAGGCTGCTGAACATGACATTACGTCCTATGCGCAGACTGGCTATAATAGAATTTATTCTCCGAAAATTGAACGTCTTGTATGTGATAAAAGAAGAACTAGAAGTGAATGGCAACAACACAGATCACCCCTAAGTTAAATCAGACTTAAAGAATGTACTAAACAACTCAAAGAGCTGATATCGCCGGAAAAACTGCATTACTGGAAAAGTACTTATAAGGTCTTGATGTAACGTCAGCATATCATTAATCTGAATAGCACACTACTAGAAATCTAAAAAATCCCGTTGATCTTAAATCACCGAAGGCTGGGCAAGAAGCGATAGTGAGAAAGGTAACTTTTTTCTTTAAAATCTGTATTCACTCCCAATTCATGTGCGGCTGCTGCTGATTTACTGAGTGTAGTTTCTCTGCCTTCTCGTCCCTTAAGCTTTAAGATGCATTAAGTACAAAAACTAATTGTTGAAGTCGACCCTAAGAAAGCTTTAAGTATTGATGGCATTACTAACAAGATGCTGATGAACTTGCTTCATATTGAAATAAGAATCTTGCTATTTCTTTAAAAGGACCCGAGAGGAAGAGCATGCGGTGGATCAGCAATTCTAATAAAGTCAAGACTCAAACATTATATTATTGACAACATTTGTGAGGAACATCTACAAGCACCGAATATTTGTGTTGAACATTTTTGCACAAATTTTGTGATATCATCAATTTACTCCCCTCCCAGATTCGGAATTACTGAGAATCACTACGAAGATTTCTATAGATATCTTGGCCCTTGTTTTGTGGCAGCTGGCGACTATAATGCTAAACATACGTTCTGGGGTTCGCGTCATATTACACCCAGAGGTCGAGCGTTGTTCAACACAATTTTAAAAATGGGCTTGGACGTCATTTCGAGTGGGGAGCCTACTTACTGGCCAACTGATATAAATAAAATTCCGGATGTTATAGATTTTGGCGTCATAAAAAACATTTCTAGGGAATTAATTAACGTTGAAGCTTCTTTAGATCTCTCGTCCGATCACTCTCCCACGATCGTTACAATCTGTAGCCCACAGCGAAGTGATTTACCTCACTCGTATGTGAAGATGATCAATCATGTAAATTGGCTGCGATTAAAAAAATATCTTAGTAGTCATTGCACGGAAAACATTACGCTATGAACACCAGAAGATATTGAAGCTAACATCGCCAACCTTAACGAAATGATTGCACAGGCTGATGAACATGCTACTACCTCCCATCCGCAGACTGGATTTAATAAAATTTATTCTACCGATATTGAGCGTGTCGTGCGTGAAAAAAGAAGAGCTAGAAGAGAATGGCAACAGCACAGATCACCACAACTTAAAATCAGATTTAAAGAGTGCACTAAACGACTCCAAGAGTTACTTGCAATTGAAAAAACTGCATCTCTTAAAAATTATCTGGAAGGTATTGATGTCACTCCAGCATCTAATTACTCTTTGTGGCGCTCTGCTAGAAAGCTTAAAACACCCGTTGAGTTTAAACCACCTCTGCGCATATCTACCGGAGGTTGGGCAAGAAGCGATACTGAAAATGCTAACATATTTGCAAATCATTTAAAATACGTATTTACCCCAAACACATGTACTGGTGTTGCTGATTTGCCGAGTGTAGTTGCTCTACCCCCGCGTCCCATAAAGTTTAAGATGCGCGATGTACAAAAACTAATTGCTGAACTTAATCCGAAGAAAGCTCCAGGTATTGATGGAATTAGCAACAAGATGCTGATGAGCTTGCCTCATATTGCAATAAGAATCCTGCTATTTATTTTTAATGCCATTTTACGAATGCAGTATTTTCCACATAACTGGAAACTTGCCAAGATTAAAATGATTCCGAAGCCGGGCAAAGATCTTACCAAGGCTGAGTCATATAGGCCTATAAGCTTACTATCAACAGTTTCAAAACTTTTCGAAAAGCTGCTCACGACTAAATTGTCCACAATTTTAGCTGATAATGGGTGCATCCCGGACCATCAATTTGGCTTTAGAAGTCAGCATAGCACTATTGAGCAAACGCATACATTGGTTCAAGTTATAAGGAGGACTTTTGAAGAAAAGAAGTATTGTTCGGCCCTTTTTATTGATGTTTCTCAGGCATTTGACAAAGTATGGCACAAAGGCCTATTTTTAAAATTGAAGACATATTTTCCAATAAATATAGAACAACTTTTGGAAAGTTACATTGTTGATAGGAAGTTTACTGTTGTGGAAGGAGACTTCATGAGTGTACCCGAATCTATATCTTCTGGTGTGCCACAGGGTAGTATTTTGGGGCCAGTCTTGTATTTAATATATACTTGTGATATGCCTGTGAGCAATAGAATCCACACTTCTACATTTGCCGATGATACAGCCTGTATGAGTACGCACAAAAACCCTGATGAGGCATCCCGCAATCTCCAAGCACACATTACCCAGCTTGAAAGATGGTTGAACTTATGGAGAATTATAGTAAATGAACAAAAGTGTGTTCATATAACGTTTACCCTAAGAAAAGATACCTGTTCCCCCATTCGAATCAATAATCAAAATATTCCTCAACATTCTCAAGTGAAATACCTTGGCATACACCTTGATCGAAGGCTTACATGGCAACATCATATTGACGCTAAACTAATTCAAATGAAACTTAAGTTAACTCAAATACATTGGTTGATTGGCAGAAATTCAACACTCAGTCTAGACTGCAAACTTTTGATATACAAGTCGCTTTTGAAGCCAATATGGTGCTACGGAATTCAACTATGGGGCACTGCTTCAGCTTCAAATGTGGATAGAATCCAACGACAGCAAAACAAAATTTTACGGTTAATAACATCGGCTCCATGGTACATCAAAAATTCAAGTATACATCGTGATTTAAATATGCCACTAGTGACTGAAGAAATCGCAAAATACGCAGGTAAATATTTAACAAAACTCGAGTCACATCCTTATCCGCTTGTTCGTAATATCTTGAACTTTACTGGACACATCCGCCTAAAAAAGAGGGACACAAGGGCCCTAATAGTCAGCACCCCAAATGATACTTCTTGAAAATAATTATTGTGCTTAATACGAAATTTATGTATTATTAATTACTATCACTAAGTTTATGTCCGATACTGGTCGGGCCTAATAATTATATATAGATTTAAGATTTGAACACTTATTGTTAGTTCATATTTTGAAGATACAATAAATAAATATATGTGTGTAAAAAAAAAAAAAAAAATCTTTTTGATGCCTATTTACGAATGCAGTATTTTCAACATAACTGAAAACTTGCCAATATCAAAATGACTATAAAGCTAGGCAAAGACCTTACCAAGGCTGAGATATATATGCCTATAAGCTTACTTTCAACAATCTCAAAGTTTTTCAAAAAGCTGCTCATGACTAAATTGCATAAAATTTAACTGATAACGGGTTCATCCTGGACCATCAATTTGGTTTTGGAAGTCAGCATAGCACCATTGAACAAACGCATAGATTGGTTCAAGTTTTAAGGAGGACATTTGAAGAAAAGAAGTATTGTTCTGCCCTTTTCATTGATGTTTCTCAGGCACTTGATAAAGTATGGCACGAAGGCCTAGTTTTAAAATTGAAGATATACCTACCAATAAACATACAAATGCTTTTGGAAAGTTATATTATTGAATAGAAGTTCACTGTTATGGAAAGAGAGATCACCAGTGTGCCCGGTGTGTCACAGTGTAGTATTCTGGGACCAATCTTGTATTTAATATATACTTGTGATATGCCTGTGAGCAATAATATCCATACTTCTACATTTGCCTGTGATACAGCCTGCATGAGTATGGACGAAAACCCTGATGAGGCATCCCACAATCTTTAAGAACATATTACCAAGCTTGAAATATTGTTGTACCTATGGAGTATTAAAGTAAATGAAGAAAAGTGTGTTCATATAACGTTAACCCTGAGAAGAGATACTTGTTCTCCCATTCGAATCAACAATCAAAGTATTCCTCAACATTCTCAAGTGAAATACCTTGGTATACACCTTGATCGAAGGCTTACATGGAAATATCATATTGACGCTAAACTAATTCAAATGAAACTTAAGTTAACTCAAATACATTGGTTGATTGGCAGAAATTCAACACTCAGTCTAGACTGCAAACTTTTGATATACAAGTCGCTTTTGAAGCCAATATGGCGCTATGGAATTCAGCTTTGGGGCACTGCTTCAGCTTCAAATGTTAAGAAAACCAACGAACTCAAAACAAAATTTTACGTGTGATAACATCTGCTCATATTTTTGTTAATGCTCTGCTCATTAATTGTTAAATATAACCTTTTTGTCATTTCGCTTATAACTGTTATGTCCCTGATTAAAAGTGTACCGCAACAAAAAAGAGTTGAGAACAACACTGCTCTAGTGCAACGGTTCCCAAATGGAGGTCCGTATCAATCATACATTGGGTCAGCGTGAAGAGCAGGAAAACCAGAGCTTTTAAACATAAGTTTTTATTTTCATTATACGTACTTTTCATGTTCTATTATATTTTTTTCTATTCAGTTTGGCGATTTTTTTTAATTTTAGTGTTATTGCGGTTGTTCGCGATTTATTTAAGTCTTAGAAATTTTTTTAATATGGTGCTTTTTTTGTTTTGGCGATTTTTTTTGTTTTTGGCAATTTTTTTTTTGGTTTGGCGATTTTATAATTTTTTGATTTTTTAGTTTTACCGTTTTTGAAAATTTCAAGAGTTTTGCTTTTACGGTTTCCAAGATACAGAAAGTTGTCAAAATTCCATAGTCAAAATTGCATAAACTGATGGAACACCCTTTAATTTAAATTTATTTTTAAACTTTGGTGTTAATTGTTGTAGGCTGTATAAAAATACACTAACGTTACAAATTTCAAGTGTATATACATACAATTGTATGTATGTATATTAGATGGGATTTTAACAATTTTCTTTGCTCGTCTTGGAACACCTTTTAATTTTTAACTCTGATGTATTTGCTGTTGTAGCGGCTAAAGGTCTACACATTGTGTCCAAATTTCAGGTCCGTAGCTCTTACGGTTCTCGAGAAAATAGCCTGTGACGGACAGACAGACAGACGGACAGCTTATCGAAAACAATAGGGTTCCTTTCCCCTTTGGTGTACGGAACCCTTAAAAGGTAAAATATTCCAGCTGTGGAGCAGTAGTTTTTATTTTTCAAATTTCGTATACCAAACTTCTCTTTCCAAAACGTAAATTCATAAAAAAAATGAATTTGAAATTCGTTTTAGGAAAATTCTGTATGAAAAATTTGAAATAAAATACATTTCAAATTCGTTTAAAATTTTATGAATATGGCGGAAAAATATGTATAAATTAATATATAAAAAAATTATTAGAAATAGTTAATTTTTTTATATCACAAAAAGTGTAAGTATCCTAACCCTGAAATCATAATTTACAATTTTTCTGCTCACAGTAATATTACAGCAATATTTTTTTAAGAATGTAAGATATGTTGAATTTATAGATAAAAATGAGAAATTAGTTTTAGCAGGTTATTTTTATATATCAAAAAAATTTAAGTTCCCAACCCTGGAAACGTTTATTTTTTATTTTTTATATTTTTGTTTATATTTTTAATAAAATTTTTATTCGTGCTAAAATATAGAACAAGTTTATTTAACAAAACAACCAAAAACTTTGTGTTATCTGTTTACTTTTCTGTGGCAAAATCAAGTTTAAGCTTTCCAGCTCTGAAACCGTCTAGTCGATTTCGCTGATTTTTAATACCAATCTATTTTGGACTATGTCTGACACACCAGTTAAAGACCGAAGTCTCTAGCTTTTCTGGGAGCTTCGGAAAACCGATTTCACGTACACCAGACGGACGGACGGACAAACGGACATTGCTTATTCATCTTCCCTATTCATAAGGACCCAGAATATATATATTTTATGGGTCGCATATGCATATTATGGAAATTACACACGGAATGACAAACCTACATATATATACCCTTTTCCATTTTTGGTAATGTGTATAATAAGTTTTTATTTTCATTATACGTATTTTTCATGTTCTATTATATTTTTTCTATTTATATACAGGAACAAGGACTTCATGCACTTAAAAAAAGTATTTTAGGCGCCTAAGATATGACATCAAAAACGCAAAATATGCACTAAAAACAACAAAATATGCACATATTTTATAAACTTTTTATTCAAAAGAAATGTTTTCAGTTTACATACAACTAAATAAAGATATAAGAATATTTTCTTTTCTCAATAATACTAAACTATATGTTTATATGGCAGCGTAGGAGCGATACGTAAATAGATAAAGAAAAGTGTTGTTAGTTCTTTATTGGCATTTAAAATTTGTATATTTTTACATTTTCAAATATGAAGTTCAATCAATGTTTTGTGCATTGAATAAGGCCTTGTAAGGTCTGTGGATATAATCGGCTCAAATTTAAGTGATTCTTTTTATATAAAGTTATATATTTATTTAAACCTACCATTACAATGAATTGAATACTAGCTATTACACTTGTTTTTTAAATCCGTTATAATTTTTAATAACAATATAAAGTTTCAGCAGAATTGTTTCACTACTTTCGACTTTAGCACACAATTTCTTCTTGAATACATCAAAATTACAATTTCCTTTTAATTTGGTAGGAGTGTGCATGCACAATCGATTTACAATTCTATAACAATTCAAGCGAATTAATTTGCTAAAAAAAACTGTTTTACATTAATAATTTGTCAGCAATATATTTTGAAATTTGAATTTTTGACAAAATATGACACAAATCATAAATTTTTGCCAAAATATGAGACAAAAATATGCATTTATGACCAAATTATGCAATAATATGCATTTTCAGTAAAATATGCAAAAATATGCAATAACAAATCGATGTTATTTTTACGCAAATTCATTGTTTCGTAAAGATATTTCATTCTTGCCATTATCAAGGTTAAGGGAAAAACCATGCATTTGTATGAACCCCCTGTCCCTGTTTATATACATACATACATATCGCTCATTTACTAAAACAACAAATCAAAATCAAAACGGCATTTTTGTTATTTATCAAAAAGCTAATTATGCTGCAAATAAAATAAGCTATAATTATTGTAAATGTGTACAAACATTTTGATTTTTATTGACAATTAGCCTATTTTGATAAACATTGTGTAACTATTTCATTTATCCGTAGCAACTTGCACCTTGTGTTTCAATGGCAAAGTCGTACCAAGTAAAGGAATTATTTTTTTATGGTTCCTGAAATAGGAAAATACATACATATGTATGCAATGTTTCGGAAAGGAGTGTTGCTACATACTGCTCAAACAGTAACTATGATAGAGAGGTATGAAAACATGAAATTTTTGCTTAATAGAACTCAGCACGATTGCTATTTGTAAAATATATGTGCCGATGAGGATAGGTAAGATGTTGTTGCTATTTGTTTTAATTTTTCCTTAAGATCACATACGATTCCGGGATTCAAAAACACTGCAAATGAGTCTGTGCATCAAATGAGACTTAATAAACGATTTTGTTTAAGCTATGGACAGAGATAGAGAGGCATTTAAACACGTGAAAAGTATATTTTCACTTATAATTGAGACCAAATCGTAGGAAGGCATATTTGTTGACCCCAAATATGGAAAATATTAAAAAAAAAAAATGGTTAAATCTAAGCTAGTCAATAAAGAAAGAATATCATAGGTAGCTTTCGAAAATGTATCTCACAATTTTCTTCGAAATCGTAGAGCTGCAAATTACGAAGAACTGCTACAATAACTTTTTCTTTCATATCGACAACTCGGATGAATCGTGTCATTACGAGCACACTGCCAGCATTCGCATTATGATATTTTTTCGGCGTGTCATGTCTGATGAACATCGTGATAGGTTTTACGCACATTGGAAAAAACACAACGGCAAGTAGTCCCCAGAAACGTTAACTGTTCTCTACTAGGAAATCAATCCTGAAACAGCTGATAAAACTCATAAATAGTAGTTGATTTTTTATAATATATGTATATTAATATTTAATTTCATTTAAAATTTAATTTTATATCAAATAAGCCGTTTACGTATTTAATATTCCAATACCAGTATTTTATTTAAATAATAAAATCCCAAAAACTAGATGGAATCTATCTGGGAACAGGTAATGGAATATATGTATCTGGGAACAGATTTGGATTAAGCGCATAATGAAGTTCTTGCTCCCGACTTTTTTTTTATTTTTTTGCAGAACATTGTAGTAAGCGTTTACTTAATATTAAATATTGAACGACTATAATATTGCTCATACGCATATCGAGAGCTTATAATCAAAATACGTCTTAAAAAAACACGCAACCCAGTGCAGTAAATTTTTTTTGCATACCTATAAACTAACATTTAAACCACAATATGGAAGACACATTATTTATATTTACAAGAGCGAATCAACTAGTTTTTTTGCTCTACTGAAAGTTTAGCTATTTTGATTGAGTTGGCGTATATTGAATATAGGTTCTCGATATGTTTTTATAAATAAATACCTCTAAATGATTTTAATTAGTATATTTTCAATTATAGATTATATTTGGGAATATTTATTCAGAGAGATAAAAAAACAAACGATTGTGATAACTACGGACAAATAAAAGTAAAGGCTTAACTTGCTTAAGCTAAGGTCCGTCTATCGGCACAATGTACCGATTTTTGTCGCATTTTATGTGCCGATAATGTGAATGCTCACATTTTTTTAAAATGCGACAATCTGCACCGAAATTGTGCTAAGTTTTGACAATCAATGTTGCGCCCATAACACGGTGCGACAGTCCAAAAAACCTGGGACCGCACATTATTTTTCTTGTTGGGCTTGTCGAGTTAAAGAAGAATCCAAAATCCGGATTTACGGTTAAAAAACCGGTTTTTTTACCTTTGCGCACTTATAAGCCTGTAATGATCCGATTTTCAGTTTTTTACTAGATTTGGAAAGAAGAAACTGAGATCTTTCGAATGATATATAATTTTGTTAAGAAAACTTTTTTTTAATTAATTTTAATTTAAATTGCACACGATTTTTATCAAGTTGTAAAAATTTTTTTAAGTACACAGATTCAAAGTGAAAAAGAAGACATTAACAAAACGTCATATTAAAAGAAAAACTATAATTTTTGTTGTGTTTACGCTAACAGTGATTTGTAATTTTAAGGAAAGTGCATAAAAAGAACACGAAAAAGACAATATTTTTGAATGACTAAAACTCTCATTACAATTTTTTTTTTGTGTTTAGGATAACATTGATTTGTAACTTAATAGAAGGTGCATAAAAACAACACCAAAAACATTGTGCAGGCATTTTGGAAAAAATTTTGTTTTCATGAAAGTTAAATAACTCAGTCAATTGCTTATCTATTTTTAACCCCAAATATGCATTGTAATCGTAACTAATAGTACTTTTTGAATAAATTCAATAGTATTATAGTTTCTTAATAAAATAATGTATAAAAACGTCACCAAAGTTGAAATTTTTTTGAAAAATCTACAAAATTTGTGTTTGCTGGACAATAACACCAAAATTCCTCAAGTTTTCATAACAAAATTATATATCATTCGAAAGATCTCAGTTTCTTCTTTCAAAATCTAGTAAGAAATTGAAAATCGGATCATTATCAAAAAAGTTACAGGCTTATAAGTGCGCAAAGGTAAAAAACCGGGTTTTTAACCGTAAATCCGGATTTTGGAGGTGTCCGGCATATTTCGCTATTGGATTCTTCTTTAACTCGACAAGCTCTACAAGAAAAATATAATGCGGTCCCAGGTTTTTCTACTTCATTCAATTTTGTAACACTGTGTAATATAAACACTCACTCTTTAGCCCAATGATGAGCAATCAAATTATATAATATGCACCAATTTTTATCGGTACCTTGTGCGCCGATCATAGTCGACAATCAAGGCTGATACATGGGATTGTAGAACGAATTTTAAAGTTGTACAAACTGACTCTTTTTAGAACTTAATTATAGAAAAAATATTTTTTTTAATCTATTATTCATATAAATTGCAAAATAAGCAGGTAGATACTTAACAAAACTCGAGTCCCATCCTAATCCCCTTGCTCGTAACATCTTGAATTTGACTCCAAACATCCGCTTAAAAAAAGGAACACTACGGCTTTGATACTCAACACTCCAGATCAAACCGCTTGAAAATATTTTTGTGCTTAATACGACATTTATGTATTATAGACTACTATCACAAAGTTTATGCCTGACACTGGTTGGGACTAATTATAATATATATAGATTTCAGATTTGAATACTTATTGTTAGTGCATTTTGTTTTTTTGAAGATAAAATAAATAAATACATATATGCATGTACAAAAAAAAAGGTTCAAACAATAGGAATTACTATGTGTGTAAAATAGTTAATAAGCACGGATAATTCGTTCTTGTTCTTATAGAAACACACACATTTTTAATCAATTTAATTTAATAAATATTATGTACATTATACATATTTTCTGATAAACGGAATATCAGCCAAATAATTAAGTTTACACATTTAGAATTAAACAAATACATTTAGAGCGGTTCGAAATACAGAAGCCAAGAACATATTTCTTAAAATCTTAGTATAACTAAATGTAATTTGAAAATTCATTTTGCAGAACGCAGCAATAATTTTGTAAAGAAATGTTGTCCATTTATAACACAATTTTAATTGATAATATTAATTTCATATAAATTTAAAGTTTTATCTGCACATATTATGCTTAATTATAATGAATAAAACCCAAGTAAAAGAAATTCAATAATAGCATACATAAATGATAAACATAAAATTATACGTAGTTGTTGGGAAAGCAAGAAAGTTTTATCCAATAATCCAATATAGTAGAACATTGAGTAAGCAAATTCTTTGACTAGAGGAAGCAGACATGACATAAAATTAATCACAATTAAACGTAAACTATATTCGTTGGCCAGACTACCTTTACAAGCAGATGCACTGTGGTGTAAAACAAAAAATCTTCATATATACAGAATTTCTAAGGTAATAAAAGGATTATCCTGGTAACTGAAATGATTGTAGAAGAGGAATCAAGTTTTCAGCTATTTATATTGTGAAATCAGTAGCCAAACAAGGACGGATCTACAGGAGGGTAAAGTTAACTACCTTTGGTATTAAAATTTTTGTGAGGCTTGCAACTTCCTGAAATAATGACCGATTTAAGGGTTTCACCAAGAAAATGTTTATATATTTGTTCTTTTATCTTATAGTATAAGATATTTTTCAATTCGAAATAAAAATTTTTAGTATTTCAATCAGAAATAACTTCTTAATCGGGTGTAAGACCATTATTATTATTTTTTTTTTTTAAAGAGAAGTAACACTCAGGCAATTAATGCCTACTACTATTACTAGGTGTTACCTTCTTTAGGAAAGGGATAGTGAGAGAGAAGACAGGTGGTGAAGGAAGAGATAGAGGAAAGCTTCATTCTTTTACAACTCTGCTTTTTTTTTGCACGTTTTTAATAATGCAGTATAGCAGCGCCTCTCTGATGTTAAATTAGGCGTATTAATTTTTTGAAGCTGTGTCTTGTATCTTATTATAATCTTATTGATTATTTTACTTCGCCAATGATTTTGCTACACAACGAAGAAGGGCGCTCTGATGTTACATTAGGATTAGTATCTGCTGGAGTCGGTATAGTTCAGTGACCAGTGACTATGCCTTCATCACTTGAACTTTTCTACAACAACTGACACAAATGCACATCAGAAAAATGCGTGGTGTTGTTATTTAATGACTGTCGGATACAGGGATTGAACCCAGGACCTTCGGTTTTGTATTAAATTCTTATTGAATAAACTTTTTTTATTAATTAATGTGAATCTATAAGGAAGAGACAAAAAATTAAACTATACTTTATTAGCTATCGAAAAAATTCATCACATTAAGGATAAACAAAATATTTAAACATACATAGGACAGTGATATAACTTCGTGCTAACCCGAATAGAAAATGAAAAAACGGAAATACAGAAATTGAATAGTGATATTTATAAATGTACTCGTATGTACCAAAGGTAAATCAATAATTGTATACTCAATATAACCATTTCTCATATTCCATTTCATTGAAAATTTGTGTTAAATAGCTGATGTTGATAATAATCTCTACCCCAATAGATATATGAAGTACGTGGCTGCACAGAAAAATATCGCTGTTTCCCCAGCTAATAAAGTATAGTTTAATTTTTCTTCTCTTCTTTAGAAACTCACATTAAATAATAAAAAATATTTTATTCAATAAGAATTGAAAATACTGAACTTAAGCCCGATTAAGAAACTATTCCTAATTAAAATTCATTACAGTACAATTAAATTAAAAATTTTTAATATATTTACCTCGACTTTTAGTTTGATTTAGACTTTTTTTACAAAGTGCCTGATTTGAATTTGAAACTTAATTTTAGATAACATTTAAGATAATTAACAGAAAAATCTTCAAAATATCTGAACACATGAAATTTTAAAAAAGATCGTAACTCAAAACTTTGAAATTTAACTAAAAAATCGTTAAGTTTTTCTAAGAAACTGCTGTCATAATTTTCAAATGCAAAAATCTCATCCTGTGGGTGGTAAAAAATTTTGAATTTTTAAAATAAGTTTTGAGTTTATGAGACTGCAAGCAACTTTACAAAGTGTGTCTCAAATGCACGAATGGCATATCAATTTTTTCGTAAGTTTTTAGGAGATAGAATCGTTGAATTGATAAAAAGTTATTTTATTTGGCACCTAAAGAGCTGATATTTTTGTACATATAATTTTATTCTCTCTTTTGGTTTCTCTTTACATCCATATTCTATATGGTGCTGTTAATTGTATTATTTTTGTATAGATCGAGCGATATGATCGTAATGTTGAAGAGATCAAATCTTCATGATCCAATGTATTGCATTCAAAAGGAAAACAATCACTGGATTGCTTATATCTAGTATAAATCAGTGAAACCGTTTCCTAACATTTTTATACCCTTTACCAAAAAGGGAAAAGGGTATATATAGGTTTGTCATTCCGTGTGTAATTTCCATAATTTTAATTTGCGACCAAAAAAATATATATATTCTGGGTCCTTATGAATATCGATGACGAATAAGCGATGTCCGTCTGTCCGTCCGTCCGTCCGGTGTACGTGAAATCGGTTTTCCGAAGCTCCCAGAAAAGCTAGAGACTTCGTTCTTGGACTGATGTATCAGAAATGGTCCAACTTAGATTGGTATTGAAATTCAACAAAATCGGGCAGACGATTGCAGAGCTGGAAAACGTAAACTATATTTTGCCATATAAAAGTAACTACCGAAAACAAATTTTTATTTTTTTTTAATAAATAAATTTATTTTACACTTCAGTACGACTAAAATTGGTATTTTAAATAAAAAAAAATATAAAAAAAATTAAAAGGACGTTTCCAGGGTTGGAAAACTTTAACTTTTGTTATGTAAAATTAACTATGTCTAAAACTATATTAGTATTTTCTCGAGAACCGTAAGAGCTACAGACCTGAAATTTGGACACAGTGTGTAGACCTTTGGCCGCTACAAATACATGAGAATTGGAAATTAAAGAGTGTTCCAAAACGAGCAACGAAAAATTCTAAAATCCCATGTAATATACATACAATTATATGTATATACACTTGAAATTTGTAAGGTTAGTGTATTTTTATACAGACTACAAAAATTAACACTAAAATTTAAAAAAATTTAAATTAAAGGGTGTTCCATCAGTTAATGCAATTTTGACAACTTGCTGTATCTTGGAAACCGTAAAAGCAAAACTCTTGAAATTTTCAAAAACGGTAAAACTAAAAAATCAAGGAATTATAAAATCGCCAAACGGAAAAAAATCGCGAAAAACAAAAAAAATCGCCAAAACGAAAAATACCCCATAAAAACATGAAAAATCGCTAAAATGAAAAAAAACCCAAAACAGGAAAAAACCGACAAAATGAAAAAAAAATCGCCTAAATAAAAAAAACCCCAAAGCAGGGAAAAACGCCATAATGAAAAAAAAACCCAAAAACAGAAAAAAATGGCCATATTAAAAAAAAATTCTAGGACTAAAATAAATCGCGAAAAACCGGAAAAATCGCTTAAATAAAAAAAAATCGCCAAAATGAAAGAAAATCGCCAAAATGAAAAAAAATCGCCAAAATGAAAAAAATCGCCAAAACGAAAAAAAACCCAAAAAACAGAAAAAAGTCGCCAAAATGAAAAAAGAAAAAACTCCTAAATAGAAAAAACCCAAAAACAGAAAAAAATCGCAAAAATTAAAAAAAATCGTCAAAATGAGAAAAATCTACAAAATGAAGAAAATCCCAATAACAGAAAAAAATCACCAAAATAAAAAAAACCTCCAAAAACAGAAAAAAAATCGCCAAAACGAGAAAAAAGCGACAAAACTGAAAAAATCGTTTAAACTGAAGAAAAAACTTCAAAAAAGCCGTGCGCGATTTAAAGTCGCACTTTACTGAAGTTTTTAATATTAAAGGAATTAAATGAAACTAATAAGCAGATTTTGTAAAAAATTTTGTTTCTAAACGTTTCAAATTTTTATGAAAAATAACGAAAATTCTTTTCAAAAAATATTTATTCCATACAAATTTCAAAACGAAAAAATCGTTTGAATTTACAAAATCTGACCTTAAGTTTTTCCTTATTTTCGTTTCAATAATCAAAAAAATCCAAAATTATGAGTCCAGGGTTGGAAAACTCACACTTTTTGTGTTATGTAAAATTAAATAGGTCTAACAATTTTTTTCTTTTTCTTTATAAATTGAATATATTTTATGCTTCTGAAAGAAAATTACAGCTCCAAAGATAGAAACTTTAAAAAAATTATAAATTTTTTCACAAAACAAATATGTATGTATGTTTCTGTATACTATATTGTTACGGAAATGGCCGTCGACAAGATTAATAAGTGTTACGCAAGAATATTCGAACAGGGCCAATATAAAGAAACATCCAGAAGTATTTAAATAGATAACTAAACGTACACTCGTATTAACATACAAGCACTATAGCAAACAACTATATACACATGCGTAGCACATACATACGTGATTAAACGTAAACAACCAACAACAACTACAAGGGTCTGCTTATTAAGAAGGTATACATAGCTACATGCATACATACATACATGCCTGACAATTCCAACTAAAGGCAGAAATAAAAGTAAACAACCACTTAATGATGTATGCATTCAGTTGCGATCAAAAGTTAGTTGTGAACAAGTCAGTTGCGAAGAAGCTCAGTTGCGAATAAGTGCAGTTGCTAATAAGAAGTCTGTTGTTAATCAAGTGAGTTGACAATTAAGTTGTGCGCAGTCCGTGATTTGTGATACAACAGTGAGTTGATATTTGAGTCTGTGCTTTACAATACGTGAGTTGGAAATTGAAGAGACTATAGTCTATAGTGACAGTTAGAGTCTGTCGTGATTTGAGTTTATTGTGGAGTCCCTTGGGTAAAGAGTAAGGGAGCAGTGGAAGCTGATAAACGTGTGTAAGTGAAGCCAGCGAGTCCTGATTAGTGTATCAACTGTGAGAGTCTGCCATAGAGTTGTTATTGGTGTATCAACTGGAAGTGTCGGCAGAGTGAGTCTTGTGTGTGACGAGCAACAGAGAAAGCAGAATTGTGTCAACACTAGCGCAGCCAGTGGTCTGAGACGTGTATATACAACAGCAAAGAAGGTGTAGTGGTAACCAGTTGTGAATATTGAAGTATCTATGTATTTGTATTTAAGCTCTTGAATTAGATTTGGATTAGTGTTATTTATTAGTAAATAAAGATTGTATCATTCTTAACCCTAATTAGTACACTGGGGTCTTTTATTTATTGCAAATCTTCGAATCTACGGAAAAGCGTTTTTAACAGAGAATAAAAACGTAACATTTGGTGTCAGAAGTGGGATTTGCAAATAAAAGCGGCACGTTTAAAAAAAGGTTAAACGTAAAGTAAGAGTGATACGAACAGGATAACCTCACACGTTTGAAAGGGTTAAACGTAATAATTGGTTTTGAGGAAAATGAAATTTCAAGAGCTTAATGTGGAGCAACTCAAGGAAGAGTTGAGTAAGCGGAAACTGTCGACAACTGGTGACAAGGTACAGCTACAGGAGCGACTACTGCAAGATTTCCAGCGGCGCAACATCGGCATAGAAAGTTATGAGTTCGATGAAAAAGAAAAATATGAGATGGAAGCATCCACTCCTTCTATTAGCACTCCAATCAGTACAGACATTAGCGCAATGTTGGCCGCAATGATGGAGAAAATGGAAATTTGGTTTGATAAAATGGATGCGAGATTTGTAGAAATGTCTGAGTCCATAAACAAAAGGGCACATGGTGAAGAAATGCAAGTCAGTAAATCAGACGAAGAGATTTCTGACTTGGGAAACAGTGTCAATGCAGACATTTCTGTCACAGAGGAGGACGCTGACGAAAAACTAAAGACAGAACATGAAATCAACAGTGGTCAGTGTCAACAAGTTGGACATGAGCAAAGTTTGCCAGAAGTTTCCAGCAAAGTAGAGGACGTTGGTTACTTAGATGATAGTCAAGCTGTTTGTGACACGGCAGAATTAGCTATTGAAGAAATGAACTGATTTGCTCAGGGTAATGAAACTGCTACAGTATACGAAGCACGCAGCAGAAAAGCAGTAAGGAGGAAAAATACAACTTCTATACAGAGCCTCAAGCGTGTGGTAAGGCAAACTCTAGTCGAGGAAAAATCTAGAGTCGGAGCCAAAGGCCATAAATGTGGAATGGTAAGGCAAGCTCTAGTCAAGGGACAAGGTAGAGTCGGAGCCAAGGGCCATAAATGTGGAATGGTAAGGCAAGCTCTAGTCAAGGGACAAGGTAGAGTCAGAGCCAACGGCCACAAATGGGAAAGGAATAGTCATCTCCAGGGTATGGCAAGGCAAGCTCTAGTTGAGAGACAAAATAGAGTCAGAGCCACATACCACAAATGTGGAAGAAGTTGTCACCTAAACCGTAAAACAAGGCCAGCAGTAGAGGAAATACGAAGCAGATTCAGTACCAAGGGTTGCAAATGTCAAAGAAGGTTTCATCTCCAGCATACGGCAAGGCAAGCTGTAGTGGAAATACTAAACAGAGTCAGTACCACCAGGGACCGCAAATGTCGAAGAAGTAATCTCCAGCATATGGCAACACAAGTACCAGTTGAAAGCCGAGGCATAGCCAGAACTAAAGCCAACAAATATGGAAGAGGTAGTCGTCTCCAACGTAACTACAAGGCGTATAGAAAACGAAGAAAAAGAAAGGCGATGATGTTCCTATTCGGGACGAATAGGCTTAAGTGGGCGGCAGTGTTACGGAAATGGCCGTCGACAAGATTAATAAGTGTTACGCAAGAATATTCGAACAGGGCCAATATAAAGAAACATCCAGAAGTATTTAAATAGATAACTAAACGTACACTCGTATTAACATACAAGCACTATAGCAAACAACTATATACACATGCGTAGCACATACATACGTGATTAAACGTAAACAACCAACAACAACTACAAGGGTCTGCTTATTAAGAAGGTATACATAGCTACATGCATACATACATACATGCCTGACAATTCCAACTAAAGGCAGAAATAAAAGTAAACAACCACTTAATGATGTATGCATATACACACGTATGTACATAGTTACCACATGAACTTAATTACGCGCTTTGTAAACAACATTGAAGATAATGATCATTCGGTCTAGACTTTGCATGAAAATTCTAGTGGTTGTTGTGCGAAGTATAAAAAGGGGTTGACGCACCCAACAGCAGTTCAGTTGCGATCAAAAGTTAGTTGTGAACAAGTCAGTTGCGAAGAAGCTCAGTTGCGAATAAGTGCAGTTGCTAATAAGAAGTCTTTTGTTAATCAAGTGAGTTGACAATTAAGTTGTGCGCAGTCCGTGATTTGTGATACAACAGTGAGTTGATATTTGAGTCTGTGCTTTACAATACGTGAGTTGGAAATTGAAGAGACTATAGTACAGTCTATAGTGACAGTTAGAGTCTGTCGTGATTTGAGTTTATTGTGGAGTCCCTTGGGTAAAGAGTAAGGGAGCAGTGGAAGCTGATAAACGTGTGTAAGTGAAGCCAGCGAGTCCTGATTAGTGTATCAACTGTGAGAGTCTGCCATAGAGTTGTTATTGGTGTATCAACTGGAAGTGTCGGCAGAGTGAGTCTTGTATGTGACGAGCAACAGAGAAAGCAGAATTGTGTCAACACTAGCGCAGCCAGTGGTCTGAGACGTGTATATACAACAGCAAAGAAGGTGTAGTGGTAACCAGTTGTGAATATTGAAGTATCTATGTATTTGTATTTAAGCTCTTGAATTAGATTTGGATTAGTGTTATTTATTAGTAAATAAAGATTGTATCATTCTTAACCCTAATTAGTACACTGGGGTCTTTTATTTATTGCAAATCTTCGAATCTACGGAAAAGCGTTTTTAACAGAGAATAAAAACGTAACAATATATATGTACGTACGTTGGTAAAGGGTATATAAGATTCGGCACAGCCGAATATAGCACTCTTACTTGTTTTTTTTAATTTTTGTACCATTTTCTCCATGTCAAAAAATTAAGCATTATACTCGTATGTAAAAAAGTATTTAATTCAATAAAACAGCTTTAATCGTCTAAAATGTGTTTTCTTTTATCATTCAATTTAGGTTTGAGTAGGCGTTTTAAAAAAATGCCAAGCTCCCGATGAGTTTTTGCCCTTCTAATGCAGAAAATAATTGAAGAGGAAACTTATTAACATGAAGAAGCTGAAGGGTTACAATTTTTTTTTGAGATTCCACGATCTTTATTGAAATTCCAAATTTGAAAATATATGAAATATTAAATTATTTTTGAATCCATTAAATTTCGTAAAAGGGCATAAAGGACATAAATTAAAAAAAAGAGTAGGCGTCCTCGAGATTCTCCTGGTATTCCAAAATAAAATTCTAAATTTCCAAATTCACAAATAAAGAATTTTAATCATTAAATTTTATCAAAAGATATAAAAAAATTTAATTTTCTAGAAATTTTTGCTGCCCAGGTTTTTTCCATTCTTATGAAAACAATAGAATATACTGTATGTTCCCGTTTTATTTACATATTTAATTTGGTGGCAAAATATGATCAGAGATCCATTAATTTATAGTTATTTATATACATCCAGGACTTTGATATCTAGCAGAAAATTAAAAAAAAAAAAACGATACCTGAAACAGAATTGTAAAAACTTACGGGCGTTGCCACGCAGTTTTTAAAACGCGAAATTATAGCATTCTATGCGTGCAGTGTGTGTGCTAAGGAATGTGTTGAAAAAGTTTAAAACCTGATTTTAAATTCGGAAATTTAACGGGCGTGGTCCCACCTCCTTGAATAAGAACATGTGGTTTTTATATTTCGGAAATATTATTTCCCCAGGTACTAACACAGGTTAGAAACACTCTTTTTAACCCCGGCCAAAAAATGGGTGTTATAACTTTGTACCGTATGTCTGCGTATCTATACATCTATGTATCTATGTGTCTGTACTATTCCAAGTACAGACCAAATAACTGGACCGATTTTGAATTACTTTTCTTCTGTTTGAAAGTTGACTTTATCTTGAGTGTTCTTAGCTATGTTTGAAGAAAATAGTTCTAACCGGTCTGAAAATATTACATCTTTTCTACATATATTGAAGAGTTTTTAACATTTTTAATTTTCGTTTATCTTGGCCAAATTTCAAACCATTTCAAACAAAAGAAAACATTTTATAGATTATTTGCTTATGGATATTTTCATTTCAAGTACAACTTTAAGAAATTCAACAAGGCTTGTTATTTCAGCAATTGAGATCTTTAATTTTAAGGAATAAATTATTGCTCTAAAAGCATATCAAAGCTAGGTGCTTAAATTAAAAAAAAGATTTACTATATTTACAAAAATATAATCATAATAAAAATATAATCAGAATAATAATTTAAAAACTAAGAAGAGCTAAGCAAATAAACAGCACAGCATTTATTTAACATATAACTTAATGTTAAAAAAAATATAATTACACAGAGAAAAAATTGCCTCATAGAATCAAGAAGATTTTATCTTTGAAACGTTTTTAGGCTAAGGGTTATCCCAGTAGAAAGAAGCGAATATTTTTTCATGGAGATTCCTTATTGTTTTTATGTGGTAAATCTTATTCATTTTATCAAGAAGAAAACCACATAAAATCAAGAAGAAATCTTATTATTCACAACTTTTTTTAATCAATTTCCATTACTTTTGGCACCAAAAAACAATCCATTGAGAAAAACTGATTCTATTAGGTTTTCTTATAAATTGTAAACTATAGGGATTTTTTATTGATTTTATTTAGGTTGCCTTATTGATTTTTTTTAAATGGTTTTCTTCTTGATTTTATTAGGCTATTTTATTGATTTTTTCAATAAGGGTTTCTTCTTGATTTTATTAGGTTCCTATATGATTATGTATAAAGCATCTTATAGTTTTTTTAATAAGGAAGTCTTCTTGATCTTATGAGGTATCTTGTTATTTCATATCTATAAATAGACATACAGACAATTTTTTTCATAATATTTTTTGTTTTTATACAAGCATGTTTGCACAATTATTCAATGGTTATTCAGACTGCTTGTTAGCAAATTTGTTAGAGTGCTTGTCTATCAGTCAGAAGTTTGCGGTTTCAATACTTGGTGAGTAAGTTAGTTAAGAATATAACATATTGTATATGTATGTATGTATAAATAAAAAACATCTATATGTATGTATGTAGTATATATATGAAAATACATAAGGAAAGCACAAAGAACAATGACATAATTTTTTTTTATGAGAACGCCTCATAAAAACAAGAAGAAAACCTTATTGATAAAATCAATAAGATAACCTCATAAAAACTACAAGATTTCTTCTTGATTTTTTCAAAAAGGTTTTCTCGACGAAATTAATAAGATTTCCCTATTGAAAAAAACTATATGGATTTCTTATTAATTTTGTTCTAGTTTATGAGGTATTTAGTAGACACTGTTTTCTCTGTGTAGAAAAATGTAGAGTTATTTACCATCAAGTTTTTATAATTTGTGTCACGAAAACACTTCAAATCATACAAATTGCCAACCAATTAATATTCATACTTAACTCACCGTGAACAGTTTCGCTATTAACTTCCAACTAAGAGGTCATGATTTTAAATATCAAAAACAAAAATTAACGCTATAAATTAAACAAAATGAGGCTACAACGCGGTTTTCTTCTCTAACAAAAATTAATTTGAATATCCTTAAAGCCTTTTTAATATACTTTTAATATTCAAAGAACGAACGTTTAGCCATATAGAAGAAGAAGCCAACAAGTAAAAAATGCTGAAGAAAAAACCAACAATCTTCTTATATTAAAGACAGAAGTAAGTAAATTTAATATTGCACACTCGAAACAAGTTACAGTTAAATCTAACTAATTTTGCCAGTAATGATTGCTTCAATCCACAAAAAAATTTTAAAGCAACGAACTAGTTTAATAAAATTTAAACGTAAAGTTTTGTTTATTCAATTTCTTCAATTCAATTTCCTGCCTATTTAAATTACGATTAGCAGAATTCCATACAAGAGTCTTAATTACCATATTCCAACTCTAAAACAGAGTTGATTGTTTAATATTAATATTTTATTTCTACTTAAGTTTTCATGTTTTAAATTAATTTTTCATACGAGTTGAGCTCAGAGCTCACAAACTCATTGCATACATATTTAGTATAAGAATTAGCTTTAAGGAATAAATTTTGCTTTAAGGAATAAATTTAAATTAGTTTGTTTGTAAAGAAAAAAATGTGCGGGTCCAAACTGGAAGTAATTCTTACAAAATAAAGTTTTGAAAATCTGTTAGTTAAGAAGAAGTCCGCCCATTTCTCAAATGCAAGATTTTATTTTTTCAGAGCTCAGGGTGTGTGTTAGGTTAGGTTAGGTTAGGTTATGTTAGCAGGCTGCTGGTAAGGAAGGGTGAAATTTTAGAGTCCAGCTCACTTGGGTCCAATACAATGATCCCTTTGTGTTATCTGTTAATTGAAGAGAAGATAGTGAGAGAGGGTGATAGGGAAATGATAGTGATAGAGAAGACAGGTAGTGAAGGAGGAGATAGAGGATAGAGGAAGGCTTCATTCTTTTACAACTCTGCTCTTTGCACATTTTAATAATGCAGTGTTGCAGCGTCATCTGATGTCAAATGAGGCGTATTAAATTTTGAAGCTGTGTTTAGTAGCCATTTTATTGATTGTTTTACTTCGCCAATTATTCTGCTACACAACGAAGGAGGGCGCTCTGATGTACATTAGGATTATTATCTGATGAAGTCGGTATAGTTTTTAGTGACCAGTGCCTTATGCCTGCATCACTAGAAGTTTTCCCACAACAACTGATACAAAGGTCACTAATGCACATCAGAAAAATGCGTGGTGTTGTTATTTTTAATGACTGTCGGAGACCGAGCTCGAACCCAGACTGCAGGTTTTTGTAGTCAACGTGTTAACTACTTCAGCCAACGCCACCCTCTTGTGTGTATGTGTGTGTGTTAAGTTTTGTAAAAATCGGTAGGGTGGAATCACTTAAAATAACACTAAATTTTAATGGGCGTAACTCCGCCTATTTTTTATATATAAGATTGTATCTATTTTAGAGCTCAAAGTCTGTGGCAAGTTTCGTTAGGAACCACGTGAAATATAATAATAAATTTTAATGGCCGACCAATGTGTAATTACAAGAACCATAAGGGTTTACTAGGTTTCGCAGCAATTAAATAAGTATGATATCATGGGCGTATCCTCGCCCAATTTTTTTTCACAATCGGACCAATGGAAAGCTATACCCTCTCAGGCAAAATAAAAATATTTACAATCAGTCTAAAATGTATCAAGTTATGAAGTAACAATGTCAAAAAAAAACCGAGGAATTGATAACCTCCTCTTTTTTTGAAGTCGGTTAAAAATAAGACAAATAATAAATCTTAATTAAAAAATTTATTTATTCGAAAGGTCATTAGACCTTTACGAAGCGGATTTTGGACGTAAAACACATTATGTCAACAGTAACACAAATAATGTTTGCCTCCAAGGTATCACTTGTTGCTTGCTTATAAGAATAAGCCTGTGAATTATGACTGAATTATGAAGTAATTCGCTTATAATCCATCGACCCTGGTAGCTAACTGACAGTCCTATTTCTCAAAATCAAATTGTTTGTTATGGGGGTGGTCCTTCTCATGGTACTCTTCTGCCAATATTTTGAATTACTCCGCACCTGGGTCTCAAAAGAGTCCATACCAAATTTGAAAACTTTTGTTGTTAAAGCTTTCAAGATATAAGATTATTATTAACTAGTTTGTATGGGGGGTGTCCCTTTCCGCGGTCACATTCTACCAATATCTTGAACTACCTTGCACCTGGTTCTTAAAAGAGTCCATACCAAAATATAACTTTATTTATATAAGATATTCCGTTCGTTTCGGCGTGGCACAGCCCACTTACGGATATTACAAATAAACTACGACGTATTATCAGACTTATCAAATACACATACAAAATTTCATAAAAATCGGTCAAGCCATCTAGGAGGAGTTCAATTACAAACACCGTGACACGAGAATCTTATATATACTAGGATCGCCCGGTGGTCTAAATTAGACCACTTGACACCTATTTATTATATGCACATGTGTATAAAACAAAAACGGAGATAAAGTTGTTTTTTTAAGCAAATTAAAATCGTTTTTTACTACTTTTCAACCAAGTAATTTGAAAAAAAAAACATTTATATTGTGCATATCTACACAAAAATACCTTTTAAGCCATGTATGTTCCACCAATATTGGTGGACGATAAGATACTTAAAGGTATACGAAAAAAATGTGTGCCGTATTTATATATAGATAGATATACAATCACAGGCAAATAAATAGGGAAAATATTAAAAAATAAAACAAAACAACAGTTTTTGTTCTTATATTTAACAAATTTTTTTTTCGTAAAATTCAATAAAATTGTGTAGATTTAAGAATAATATTGCACTGTAAACAGAATGATAACAAAACAAAATTTATTTATTTGGCGAAATTTGCAAAACAGGCAAATCCCGGTATTACGAACGATATAATGTCAGGCCCTTTCGTTATACCGAAAAATTCGCTATACCACTATAAGAGTACTAAAAATTTATCGTTTTCTTTTTTCCTTTGCAGGTATGTTGGACTTATTTTCTTGCTGAATGTAAGTATTATAATTTAAGAATAAAACTTGCAATTCTCCAAAATTTATTGGAGTTTTACCAGTTTTTTTTGTTTTGTAATTGTTAGTTGCCTAAACTGCATCGAAATGCATCTAGGCGTGCATTTACAATATCAAAAAATATTTTAATATTTAATGGTAATTTCACTTTGTCTACTAATTAATATTTTCAGTTAAAACTTTAATTGATTCATTTATAACTATTAATTGGTTTAATTAATTGTTTACTAATTATTTATGATATCTATTAAATAATAAAGTTTTATAAACGCGTTAATCAAAAAATTATATAAACCAGTTTCTTATTTAATAAAAAAGCATACATATCGTTAACTGAAATGTAAAATCACATACCCAGCTAAAAAAATATGTATGGTGCATAAATGATATCCCATATATAGCTAGGAGCCGGAAAATCGGGATATATGGACATATATGATAATATATATTCATACATGTATACAAAGTAATTAAAAGGGAACTTAAAGATATTTTATTCGCCATTTTAAGAGAAAATGTGAATCGATAATATAAACAAGTAAGAGTGCTATATTCGGCTGTGTCGAATCTTGTATACCCTTTGCCAACATATGTATATGTAGTATACCGATACATAAATAAGTACATATGTACATGCATATTTGTTTTGTGATAAAATTTATAATTTTTTGTTATGGTGCAGTTTTTTTCGACTAAAAAATTTGCTTGAGTAAAGATGTTCATAAAACATGAAATATTTTTAACTGAAAAAAAAAAATTATTTTCGCTTATTATTTTACCCAAATTTTTTTTTTCAACTTCCAAACCTGGAATAATTAAATTTTTCTGGGTTTAATACAAGTAAAAATTTATTTCTTTCTAAAATATAAAAGATATTTAATTACCAAAGAAATAACTAGCTTTATTTAATGAGTTTTATATAGCAAAAAAGTGTACTTTTCCCAACTCTGGAAACATCTTTTTAAATTTTTTTTGGGTCCTTATACCAATCTTGTTCTTTAAAATATGTTAAGTGAGCAAAGAAAAAAAATATATAAGGAAAATACTAGTTTTATTTAGTAACTTTAATATGAAATAAATTCAGTAAAGTGCGAATTTGACTCGGGCACGAAGGCGTTTTTTGCGTTTTTTTTCTTCTTCAGTTTAAAAGTTTTTTTAGATATGTCCCTTTTTTCTCGTTTTGGCGATTTTTCCGGTTTTTCGCGATTTATTTTAATTTTAAATTTTTTTGTTAAATATGGCGCTTTTTTTCGTTTTGGCTATTTTTTTTTGGGTTTTTGGCGATTTTATTTCGGTTGGCAATTTTATAGTTTTGGAATTTTTTAGTTGTACCGTTTTTGAAAATTTTAAGAGTTTGGCTCTTACGGTTTTCAGGATACAGCAAGTTCTCCAAATTACATAGTCAAACATTAACTGATAGAACACCCTTTAACTTCGATTTTATTAAATTTTAGTGTAATTGTTGTAGTCTGTATAAAAATACACCAACTTTACAAATTTCAAGTGTATATACATACATACTATTGTATGCATATTACATGGGATTTTAACATTTTTCTTTGCTCGTTTTAATTTTTTATTCTCCTGTAGTTTTTGTATTAGCGGCCAAATGTCTTCACACTGTGTCCAAATTTCAGGACCGTAGCTCTTACGGTTCTCGAAAAAATAGCCTGTAACAGATGGACGGTAAGCGTAGCGAAAACAATAGGGTTCCTTTTCACCTTTGGTGTACGGAACCCCAAAAAGTTTAAATTTTCCAGCTCTGCAGCTGTGGTTTTATTTTTAAAATTTTCTATACCAATCTCTTCTTTTTAAAACATAAAAAATATATATAAATTAAAATATAAAAAAAAATTATTAGACCTAGCTTATTTTATATATCACAAAAAGTGTACGTTTTCCAACCCTGGAAACATAATTATAACTTTTTCTGATTCCTTACACCAATATTTTTCTTTTAAGAATGTAAAACATTTTAAATTTATAGATAAAAAGGAAAAATTAATTTTAGTAGGTTATTTTTCTATAACAAAAAAGTTAAAGTTCCCAACCCCGGAAACGTTTTTTTTATTTTTTATATTGTTGTTTATATTTTTAATACAAAATTTATTCGTACTGAAATATAAAATAAGTTTCTTTAACAAAAAATCAAAAAATTTGTGTTAACTAGTCACTTTTACATGGCAAAATCAAATTTAAGCTTTCCAGCTTTCCAACCGTCTGCTCGATTTCGCTGATTTTCAATACCAATCTATTTTGGACTATGTCTGACACACCAGTCAAAGACCAAAGTCTCTAGCTTTTCTGGGAGCTTCGGAAAACCGATTTCACGTACAGCAGACGGACGGACGGACAGACGGACATCGCTTATTCATCATCCCTATTCATAAGGACCCAGAATATATATATTTTATGGGTCGCATATGTATATTATGGAAATTACACATGGAATGACAAACTTATAGTATATACCATTTTCCATTTTTTGTAAAAGGTATAAAAAGTTAAAACGTAAAAACACATATACACACAGAAAAAAATACCAATGTAAAATAACCATGCAAAAAGTTTGATTCAAATTCATTCAAATCACATTAAATTTACAAGAAATAACCCAGCGGGAAAAAGAAGGAGTATGGATGCCTTCTAAAATGCCTCTGTACTCCTTATTTTGGATGTACAAGGCCTGCTCGCCCCATCCCATCTTCATATCTTTTTTACACACGTTGTAATTGCTAGATAGGCCTTCCGCTCTCAATTCCTTCACATATATTCTAAAAGGCCTTCAAATTAATGGCTGTTAAAAGTCATTCCAGAGAATGGCTGTTAAAAGGCCTTCAAATAAAGGTCATATTGAAAGGGTTTAAAAAGGTTTTCAACTGCTGGGGGGTGTATCTCAAAACTTACAAGTGTTGAAATACAAGTAAAATAGTTGTGAAGATATATATTTTATATGAATATAAAATATTTTTCCAACTGTATTACTTGTATTCCAGCACTTGTAAGTTTTGACAAACAGGCCCGAGCTACTCAATATACACATCTATACATAAGGTGTTTCAACGTTTATTTTTTGATCAAAAGGGTCGAACATATTGGAAGGAAATTTCTGAAAATAAGAACCAATATAGAATTTATATAAGTACCTACATACATAATATTGATCGAACACAACAACTGTCTTAAGCTGAGTTCACATTATATGTATTTGTCTTGTGGAATGTCACTTTATTATACAGACGATATTTTATGTGTACGTCAAAATCTACGATGTAAAACGTAGGTTTATAATTTTTGTGTTCACACGTTGGTATGTTATGTACATTAGACCTGGCGTTAAATTTTTTTTTTGGAAACTTGAATGCGGGTAGCGATGAAAATATGCGGTTTGATGCCAAAATTGATGTTGTAAATTTTCAGGCTGATCGCATGGTGCCTACCCGTGCCATAATGGGGTCAAAGGTCAAAATTTTGAAAAATCACCAAAATATTTTTTTTTTTACATTTGATAATTTTTTTAATAAGAAATACTATAAATATGTTTTTTTATTTTATTTTTATTTCATATGCTTATTATTTTTATTTTAAATCAACGAAGAAAAAAAATTTTGTTTTGGTAGTCACAAAAGAACTCAAATCCTTGGATGTGAACAATTGCAATTCATCAACGCTTACGCACACTTTTTTAGAAGGGAAAACATTTACATCATCACCGATATGATTGTCATCTTTGGACTCTATTTGCAATGCCAAAACCATCTTTTTCTTTGTTTCTGAGTCTACATGAGGATCAAAAAAGGCAAGTGCGATTGCCTCCTCTGATAAATACCACAGATGGTTCCGAATTTTTTCCAATAGCACTGTAGATACTTCTTTATATATAATAGGTAATAATCCCCTTTATCAGCTGCATATGTCTATTTAGCGCTTCAACTGCATTTCCGATTCTGAACCAGTACGGAATGTAGAGACTTACTAAGAAAATGCAGATATTACGAATTCCATTCAACTGATTTGCAGAAATTTTAAAGTGTGCATGAAACAAGTATATTTTTAGACAATAGATAGCCTTGGACATGAATCTTGCATGAGACGTAGCTCCAGGTATACGAAAAGTGAAATTGGGAATGCTACCACCAAGAAAAATTAATGCAAGTTGTAGGAGTTCTCTATAATCATGACGAATGTGAACTTTAGCTAAATATTCAAGACAAAAGTTCTTGCTTACTTCGCGTTCTTGGACAGGTATGACTTTCAAAATTTGATCATCCTGCATACAAGTGCTGAATCCCTTTGAATAAAATGTGCTCCATTCTCGTGCAAATCGTTCAAAAATCGCCACCTCTGGGCCACTTGATTTTCCTACATTAATCTCAAATACAGCTTTTAATAGAATTTCTGCAATATGGTGGCGACATGGTAACCACAATAAGCTACGTTCCAGTTTGCGTTCCAATAAAGTTCCAGCACCACTATGAGAGCCAGTATTTGCAGCAGTTGTTTGCAAAACATATCATTTCTAACGAATTCTGCATATTCATTTTTAGCAAATATTCGTAGACTGATTGAGCAACTGCAGCACCTGTTCCATCTTTAATGATCGGGATAGCTATCAATTTTTCAACGTTCTCCGACGTGAGTACAATAGCCAAGCGGTCAACTTTGTCCTTTCCAGCAAGTGCGGGAAGTAGCTTTCCGTCCCAATGCAAAACAAATGTTTCAGGGATCTAAGTAAAAAACTTAAGCTCAAAAAAACTTAAAACTTGGCCAACATAAAAAATATGTACCTTAAAATTTTCAATAATTTGTTTGCCATGACGCCGATGATATTTTTACGTTGTTCACGCAAACTTGTGCAATTCAGAACAAGATCCTCAATATTGTGACCCAACGCTTTGGCAGTTGCACTGATGAAGTGTATAGCAAATGGAGTTGACATATTGCCAGCATCCATACAAGCAAACATTCTATCGTCTATAAAATTCTTCTTTCCACGTCTTTGAATTGGCTTATTGGAGCAACTTGGAATGTTGTCACTCTGTTCATCCATCGCCTGGTTATCTTGTCCCGATTCATCACTTTCAAATTCAACATATTCCATAGTCAAGTCTGTTCATGAAATTAAGTGGTAAAAATAGCCACTGCCTCTCCAAATACTACATAATAATTACCTGAAGTGCCTTTTTTCTTTTCATTATTTTCTTTTCGACGTTTTTCATCTTCCAATCTTTGTGCCTTTCTTTTTTCTTTATTTGTAACATTTCTATCGACACAAGTCATGCTACCAACGCGTCCATTTTCTCGCTGCTTCGTTAGAAAGTCTATATCTTCCTGTTTACTCATCAGCTTGAGTGCGTCAACGTGTGCAATGTCAAACAAATTATTTAAATTTTCCTTAAAGTCATTTTCTTTTTTGCGATAACTCGGAAAAGGAGAATTGCCCACTTTTTGGACTGTTCTCCACTCTTCATAAAGTTTAATGACTTTTGCAGCACATGTTCTTTGATCTGGAGTTGGTATTCTAGCTTTTTCCCAAAAAGGCAATATTTCAGCCAACACCAATCTTGCACTTTCTTTAACTGTTTTATTTTCACAACGAACATTATAAAAAAAAACTGAAGCACTTGTTGTTTTGATGGCAATTTCACACCAACTATTTTGGGTTCACATTTACCGATCAAATACACATTTGTATCAGCAGATCGAAGCCGTTTCAACGATGAAATTTTCTTTTGAGCCATTAATTACGAAAATTAACAAAGTAATTTATTTTACATAAACGAAACCTTTCACAACAATATTCAAATTTACAATGACAAAACTTTATATATTTATATCAAAAGCATTGCAATGTGTGCAGTAAGAGAGCTAGAACCACGGTACTTTTAGACCAGACGTTGCAAAAAATCTCCTTATAGCAAAACAACAAAAAAATAAAAAAAATTCTGCTTGCGCAGAAGTCAAATGAGTTCATCATAGCTGTTAGAGGAATAACAGCAATTCACTTAAGAGAGCAACTATCAAGAAAAAACGTACACAAGAAAAGCATAAGAATTTTGAGGTGAGCAACGAAAAAATAGTTTTACCGTTGTTTCAATAATAGTTGCTGGTATCGATATTGTTGGTATTTTTTAATTTCTATAAATATTTTCGTCTTATTGTTTTAGCAGAAGCACCATAATTTTTTACAACTTAAAGCTGAATTGAAAATTATAATAAACATTTATTTGATTTTTAAAAATTTGGTGATTTGGTGATTTTTCAAAATTTTGACTTTTGACCCCATTATGGCACGGGTAGGCACCATGCGATCAGCCTGAAAATTTACTACATCAATTTTGGCATCAAATCGCATATTTTCATTGCTACCCGCATTCAAAATTCCAAAAAATAAAAAACCCAAAATTAGCTGCGCCAGGTCTAATGTACATATGACATAACCTATAAAGATAAACAAATGCTTACTTTTGTTAATGCGATATCAATTTTTTCCTTCATTTTTAGTTTTTAGTCTATTAAATCAATATTAGTTTAATTTATCTTAAAATTTTACTTAATTTTTAACGCCACAAACACTTGCTTTATTTGAAATCAGCTGATGTTAGATGCTTTGTCACTTGAAAATAGAACACGCTCTAAATCAAAATTGTCGTTTGTACTGCACACAGTGAAATAACACATGCTATTGTTTAAAGGTGTTCAGACTATATGTACGAATTTACCATGTGAAAAAGTGACATTCCACAAGGCAAATACATATGTATAATGTGAACACAGCTTTACTCAACGTACAAAACTCAACTAAAATGATTTACGTTTTCTTTTCTTTAATCGTTCTGTATTTGGTATTTGTATATGGAATTTTGTTTTTTATAACGGCATCTGAATTGTTTTGCTTTTGCTTTCGCAAAAAAAGAAAAACAAAATACTTTACTTCATCTGTTGTCGCTTCTTATAGAAGGGAGTGTGGAATGTGTATCCCATCTTTTAGTTACTAAAGAGCCGAAGTCTTCTATAAGGCCTTCTTCAGAAGTTACATAAAAATATTAATTGACAAAAATAACAAAACAAAAATGTTACTCCTTCTCTTCTCCCTTTTAATAAAAGGGAATGTGAAATGTGTTCCTTATCTTTTATGCGGAAAAGCCGATACTTTCTATAAGGCATTCTTTAGCAGTTCGATAAGAATGGTAATGAAGTCGAAAAAATTCCTGAGGAGGCCTTTATAATAAGGCCTCAACTAAGAAGGTCTTCTAAGTTTTAGCGTTGGGAATATGTTGCTTGAGTGCGTTGGTGTTTTTTGCTTTGTTCATACCCTGAAGGAAACGTGGGGTTAAGTGTCCCCAAGCCACCACCTCTATCGACTATATTGGTGACATTGTCAGCTGAGCGTCTATTGATATTGTTCTTAATTAATTCTTAATGTTCATTTTTTCAAATACACACAACTATGCTTCTTCGTAATGTTTTATTGGTTTGTTTAAAAAAAGTGACGTTAATCAAAATATAAATGTTTGTCAAAATTAGTTTAAGAAATCAAATTCAAAGATTAATTTAAACGTATTGAACAATAATTAGAAAAATTACACAAAAATAATATAAAAAAATGTTAAATTAAACACTTTTAAGTGAAAGGTGACAATTATGGAAATTCTTGTTTTTCCCTATGGAAGATGTTGTGCCATCAGTTAAAGATTTGTCACACTTTCAGGTCCTTATGACTTTACTTATTTAGCGAAACATAAAATTTGTAATTTAAATATATATATTTAATAGAAATGACAAACAAAAGTCCCACTTGCTGGCAATGTGCTGAACGAATGTATTAATTAGTTCGTCAGTTATTTTATGTTTTTTTGCATAAGTTACTTTTTTTACATATTTGTTTAATAAAACACCAAAATGCGAACAGAATATGCAATTTCATTATCAAAACTGTATACTAGAATTACTAAAATGTACCAGTGACCATCTGTTTCCAATGTCCTCATATGGTCCCTAAAGAACTATCTAATCAGTAGTTCCAATGTCAGTAGCAGCGTTACCATATATATTTTTTAAAAAACTTGCTATATTTGAAAAAAAAACTTTTTTTTCCAAAGCAAAAACTTTTTTCTACAAAAGTACCAAAATTTTAAAAGAAAACAGCTGATCGATATTATGTCAAAAGTAATGAAAATGGTTTGGCTAACTGACCCTTTAGAGACTGTTGCAGTAATAAGGCATACAAACATCACTTAATATTTTCATTCAATATACTGCAAATGTTCAATTATGGACATATTTATAAAAAAAACTTGAAAAAACTTTATATTTTCAAAAAAACTTGTTGGCATCTCAAAAAACTTCCAAAAGAGGGAAAACTTGACAAATGGTAACGCTGGTCAGTAGTTACTTTTCAATGACACGTACATGTTAAATGTCAATAGCAAAAATCATTGCGTGGGGTGTAATTAGTAAGTGACATTTCCTACAGCGTAGCTGCAATACACTTTCGTGCTTAGTTGTGTAGGTTGTTTTTGTATTGTTGTTGTTTTTTTATGTTTGTAAACAGCCGACAAACTAGTGCTGGCTGGTAAGCGGTGTACTAGTCTTGCAGTTGGGGGATCGCAGGTTCGAATCCTGGAATCAAGTTAAAGTATTTTGTATTTTTTTTAACCCCCGACCAAAAAAAGGGTTGTTATAAGTTTGTAGTGTGTCTGTGTATCTGTGTGTCTGTCCGTGTCCACGTACAGCCCAAACGGCTGGACCGCTTTTGATTTAGTTTTTTCTGTTTGAAAGGTGACTTAATCGAGAAGGTTCTTAACAGCCATTTAGAAGATATCACATCTTTTCTAGATATATCGGGGGTTTTAAAATGTTTAATTTTTGTTATTAACAAGTTAAAGCATTTTGTTTTTTTTAACTACAACTAAAACTTTTCAAATAATTTGTATGTTAAATGATAAATTAAATAATGTTAAATTATAGTTTAATTCAAGGTGCTACATATTTATGTGTATCTTAAAAATATTTAAAGTTGTTGCGGCTGCAGGGGTAAGCACGTTGACTACCACGCGATGAGTTCCGAGTTAAAACCTTGGCTGGGGAAGCCAATTTATATACAAAAATTTTTCTGATGTCTATGTCAACCATACGTAAGTCAAATAATTAATAAAATACAGCTAATAAATTAAATTAAAATCATGTTGTTCCAACTTGAAATAACTTTGATTCAACAGTACGCAAATGTTAAATCAACGTGAAATAAAGTTTTTTCAAAAGGAGCAATTTTCTTTGACCATTACTATAAATCATGTTAGATTAACATGAAACACATATGAAGCAAACTTATTGCCGAAAAAGACTAGATTAACCTTGTTTAAGTTGATTTTAAGCAGGGATCGCAAATAACGATTATTTTTCAAATTTAAAGTAAAAAAATCACAATAATAGAGTGCACAAGGAATATACCAAGATACTCCATGTTACATGGACTACCGATAGATGCAATGATTTTTATTTTTTTGATTTTTATTTATTCCTCACAAAATAACTCTTATTTTGTGACTTTTATTTATTCCTCAGAAAATAACAGTTATTTCTTGATTTTTATTTACCCCTCACAAAATAAGAGTTATTTTGTGACTTTTATTTATTCCTCACAAAATAACAGTTAATTTTTGATTTTTATTTTTTTGCTCAAAAAAATTTTAAGTTTTAAAATTAATAAATAATAAAAAAGTAAATTTAATTTGACATATAAGAATTTTTTTTAAAGACTCTGGCGATAAATTCAATTTTAAATCGGTTAATATTCATTTTAACGCAAAAATTACGCTTTCTACATTTTAAAAGTTAAGCAAAAAAATAAAAATTAAACAATAACTGTTATTTTGTGAGGAATAAATAAAAGTCACAAAATAACTCTTATTTTGTGAGGGATAAATAAAAATCAAGAAATAACTGTTATTTTCTGAGGAATAAATAAAAGTCACAAAATAAGAGTTATTTTGTGAGGGATAAATAAAAATCAAGAAATAATGATTAAAAAGTGATTTTTAAAATAAAAATTATAACCGTTACGGTCCCTGATTTTAAGTTCTGTATGCACCAGTTAGATAACTAGCCTAAACGTATTAAGCCTGAACGAAATTTAAAACAGAAGAATTATTCATCTATCCTACAAAAACATAAATGTGAAAAAAGCCCAAGTTCCTTTTCAAAATTTCAGGCATCAAAAGTAGTGAGATAGAAATGTCGAACAAGTTCTTGTTTAGCGCAATACCTAGCGCTACAACATGCTATGAATTATTTAAATTTGTACTCGTCAGGGTGTCATATAATTTGTTTTTGTGAGGATATTACTACATTTTGAAAAGATTTTTTTAATAAAATGTTTTAAACTTAAGATTTCTAGTCTGTTATATTTCTAGTAATAGCGACTGACCCAGTAGAAAAGAGCGACCTTCGCATACTTTTTTAAAATCTTCTTATGCGAAGTACTTTTGAAAACGGTAAATTATAGCATTGCGAGGGTGGAATTTCGATTTTGGTAGCTTACCTAAGCTTATTTATCTACAAAGCTTCAGCTCTCTACCGTATAATATTACGTTAAATTTTTATGGGTGTAGCCCCACTTCCCTAATGTAACAATCGGTGCTTTAGCATTTTCCCAATTCGTATCTCAGGCCTCAACTTAAATTCTTAATATCAAGTTTAAGGTGCATGTCCATGCCCCTGACTGAAACAGCATTGTTTTTAGATTTTTCTTGGTGATCTCTGACTTCGATCTATTTGTGTATCGAGTTTCAAATCTTCAGCATTTCTCCACACCCTGAACAAAACTTACGGGTTTAACAATTTTTCGAGTTGCTCACTCGTCTACACTTACTTTTTCGTCAAATTTTAGTGCGAATTCTAGCTTTAAATTTTATGCGCATTACCAAGCCCACTTTTTTAAACTCAAGATTTTATTGTGAGCAGCGCTTATCAATCATGTTGATTTTCGTAGTAAACGGCTGATACGAAATACGTAAAGAATAGACTTACATCCGTTAAGCCGAAGTAGATGAAACAATAGGATAATAGTTTATGGTTAGAATATTTCGGTTTTTTTATTATTTTTCTAGTTCTTTTCTCACTTTAACCTTCTTGCGTATAGAATTTCAGTTGTCTAAATTTTAAATTTTTATGGGCTAACCCTGCCCACTTTTTAAACGTTTTTTTTTGCCATCGCTTACCATTCGTGTTTCTTTAGAAATGGATAATAATAGATACATAAATAATATAATTTGTGATCAGCCGATGTACTTCATGTACATACATATGTAGGCATTAAAAACTACACGAAGCTTCGTTGTGGTGCTGTCTGGCTTGAGAACTGCATGATGAGGCAGGTAGTAAGAGGATGTTTCATTAAACTTTGCCGTCGGTGGGACAGATATCATATGGTTTAAACTTAAGTATTCTGTGATAACCTCGTCATATTTAAGCTTTCGATATGTAGTAGTTTTGAATAACTCCTCACAATACTCATCGTCAGCTGACATCCGATGTCTATCAGGGATTTCTTCTAATTGCCAAAAAAGCCTAACTTGCTTATCAAGAGTAATTTCTGTATAAAATGAGGATATGATTGGAGACGTGACAGTAGGAGAAATTTTACCGGTTATAATCCACCCAAATATGGTATTTTGGGCTACAAGAGATCGGTCTTCGTTCCATCGTACACCTTCTTGCAGGATTTGGGGATAAATATCACCACCTAACAATAAATCGACATGGGATCCTTTATGAAGATTGACGTCAGCCATTTGTAAGTCTGAAAATCCTGACTGAATAAATGAGGTCAACGAGTGATATGGCAATTGGCCTGTTAATTTTTGGACAAAAAGTACATTTATTTGTGTTTCAAACCTTTTATGTAGGGGGGATGCAATAGTGATAGTACAAACACGATCAGAAGTTGCAGTCCGGGCACCATTAAGCCCTAAAATTTCGGTTGTAGTGGTCGTACAACGCAAAGAAAATTTGTTTTGTAGAGCCTTTGAAATAAATGAAGCCTCAGATGCAGGATCTATCAATGCTCGAACAGTTGACCGCGTACCACCTATGCATAAGTCGACTAAGGCCGTACCAAGAAGAATAGAGAAATATTTGGTGGACTGTAATTGAGTAGAATACGTTTGAAGAGAGCGCATTGCAGATGCGTAGGTAGAAGGCTGATTATCAAGCGATATTGTAGATTGGGGTTCACTAACACCAGCGTTCGAACTCGCAAGGGTATCAGCAGATGTTGACTTTGCATTATTACGATGTAAGAGAGAATGGTGCTTTTGTTTGCATAAAGAGCATACATATTGACTTTTACATTTTTTAAAGTCATGTGATGTGGCTAAGCAGTTCGTGCAACGTTTTTGGCTTTTAACAGTTGAAAACCGTTCATCAATGGACATTTGGAGGAATTTTGGACACAATCTGATGGGATGAGAATCCGAACAAAGCGTACATTGGATACCCTTTATTGCATTCACATTGGTATGAAAAGTGTTTACTTTCTTTCCTTTACGTGGGTTGTCATTAATTTTATTAAAATGTTTTGTGCCTGGGTGTGAAGTATCTGCAGTTGATCTAATGTCTGTCACGGATTCCAGAGTATGAAATCGGGTGGTTAAAAATGTATCCATTTCCTGCCAGGTCGGTAATTGTGAGCCACTGTGTAGAGATTGCTCCCATAGATTTAGGGTAGTATCAGAGAGACAAGTTGAACAAACATATACAAAGATTACGTCCCAATGACTTGTATCAACCTCTAGCAGTGATAAGTTAGCTTTACAATTATTAATAGTTCGCTGCAGGGTTTTCAAGCTAGGGCCATTTTCTTTGGAAATAGGGGTTAAATTAAATAACATTTTTAATTGCGCATGGATGAGAACTCTCTTGTTCTCATATCTATCTAAAAGACTTTGCCACGCCATGGCAAAGCCTGCGTTTGTAAAGGGGCATGAACGAACTATCTCATGTGCTTCTCCTTTTGTCTTTTTTAATAAATGACAAAGTTTTTCTACAGGAGCTACTTTTTCTTGAGCACCATACAGTCCTGAAAATTGATCCCTAAAAGATGGCCAAGCGCTATAGTCGCCATAAAAGTGACTCTTGTCACAGGTTTTAATAGAGTACCTTATTAGTTTATATTTGGAATATGTATGAGTAATTTTATGTAAAATATGTATGTATGTATGTTTGCATAGAAGTTGTTTTTTATTATTCTTATTATTAAACGAATTTTAAAATTTTAGTAAATAAAGAGAGGGTATTTTTATTTACTAATTTAATTCATTCAAATCCACTGTGCTAATTTAATGGAAATATGTTTTTATGTGAGTTGATATAAATTACATACATACATACGTGTACATTGGAATAATTAAATGCTCTTTTAAGTTACTGTGTATTTTAATTACATGCATATGTTAATAACATGAAGATCACTTGATTGATTTAAAACCGCGATACGATTAAAAAAGGGACGTATATTTTCTCTTTATTATTTTTATTATTTTTTAATAAGAGTGTTTACTAATCTCTGTTAGAACGCATGTTATAAAAATTTATATTACACTATGACCATATGCACATTACTGTTTTCCACATTTACATTCTATGTTAAACAGATCGCATTTTATGTTTCACTCAATGTTAACACTACACAGTGGGGACTTTTGCAAAATAAATGGTAATAAATCTGGAACTTCTAAACTACTGCTTGGATTTATATGAAACTTCGAACATCCGTAGAGGAGGACTTAGGCTTTATAACAGATGTCTTGGCAGCCGTCTGGCTTAAGCTGGACAGGAGTTACAGTGGGCCTAAGTTGACAACATGGGACTCAAAAAAAATTCTGAGGCTTGTAACTTTTAGAAACATTATCCGATTTTTATGAGATAAAGCGTTTTGATCTAAACTCAACATTTTTAAGAAATAATGTCCTTAGATGTGTTTTCGTATCTCTCATAACTTAGAAGATATTTGACTTTTAACAAAAAAATATTTTTATTTTGCCTTGACTTTTTTTAGTATTTCACCTACAACTTTTTAGTCTATTGTTGGATTTTAATTTAAGGACAGCATTAAATTTCCGATCAAATTTTAAATAAAAATAAGTAAAAAACTTATTAATATCTGCAGTCGTGAAATCGCGAAAAGGCAAAGAATTCAAAGTTTTAAAATTTTCCTGAAAAAGGCACGTTTTTTTAAGAAAAAGTATCTTCATTATTTTCAATTTTGTGAAAAACTTTGTTTGACACATGCACTTTTAAACCACATAGCGCTAAAAACAATCTATTCAGAATATGCTAAGAACCAATTATTTTGTATTTTGGGCATGCACCCTACACTCAGCAGTGTCCGAAAATTGCCAATTTTAAAAATATTTTTTGTGCTTATGCGCTTATAAAAAGTTCTGACGGTATATTTTGAAAATTTTAACTATAGCATTTAATTTTAATGATAGTTTGCAACATGTTTAACTTAAATTTTTGACAGCCTTTTCATAAATGCGAACACGCGCAAATTTTCTGAAAAAAGTCAAAATTTTGGAAAAATGTTGTTTCGTACCATAAAAAATATATATAAAAATAATTTTCTTTTCTTATGTTGGCAGTTTTAGCTTTCATATGAGTCTTTTTACTTCGCCTGAAAAAATTATTCCAATATAAGTAACTGATCTCGAGATATTCCGATTGTAGGGTGCAATTCAAAAAATATGTAGAATGGGCTTAACTGTTTTCCCTTTATTCACACATCAGCTGTTTAAAACTTTTATGAATTCTGAAATTCAACCTAAATAGAACAACAAAAATAAATTTAGAATGTTATCCAATAAGTTTATGTATATTTTTGGCAATAAAAAATATTTATGTTAATTATACCATATCATTTTCTATGTAAGTGTAGTTAATGCTAATAACAGCTACACATTTAACGAATAACTACACACATTTTTAATTGATTAAAAAAAGGTTTTCGCGCATTATTTTACAGTGGCATCGGGTGGTGCTACCTGATTATGCTACTAGTTAAAATAAATAACACTTCACAGTACCAGGTAACTAGACAAAATTAGCAAAGGTGCTTCTAAAGTATGCTGTATTGTATAAAAACGCAGGGTTCTTTTATAAGAATAATCACTCTATATTGAAGTGTTATGGAGATTAGTATTAAATATAACGCGGTATATAAACTTCTATGGGAATACGTTCCTGTTAGTTTCTTGTGCCAAGAAAAATTTTTTAAAATCTTAGATATAATTAACAACTCATTTGGATTAAAACTAAATGAAGATGCTACTAAAAAAATAGAGAACTTTTTGGTAGCGTACGAAAGAAAAATGAAAGAATTAAATTATAATAAAACTAAGTTCCAAAAACAAAATGAACAATGGCTAAAAACCGAGATAGTTACACAGATTGGTATGAAACAATTGGGAAGGCCTAATAAATTATACGAGGAGCTTCAACCAAGAATCCAGAAGAGAAAGCAAGAGGACCTCATTGAAAACCACTCTTTTGGCCTTATAAAGGATGCCTTTAGAAGTGCCTTAACCATATTTCTTCTTTATATTACTCTGTAATATAAAGAAGAAACAAACCGAAGTAAGTTGGGCAAATTGTAGATGCTCTTCCAAAAGCATCTCCAAAAAGAATGCAACATATCGTGGAAAGCATACCAACGCCTAAATCTAAAACAGATTTTACTAATGAATATCCATTAGCCCTTATTCTAAGCTTGGGTCCAACAAGGAATAAATATGACATATGTATTAAGAAAAGCTATGACTGAAAAGAAATGGGAAAATTATGCCATCTACAAAGTCATTGAAAGCAACAAAGGATGTAATTTTGCCATCGGTTTCGAACGTTAATAGCACGGGCGCCACTATTGAGTAATCCAGTCTCCTCGAAAAAGCAGTATTTTAATGCTTCACTTATTGTTATCCTCAGATCCAGTTTTACAAGCAATACGATTAAAATGGTTACCAAAGATAACTAAAGAAATAGAGAAAGACGACAATGAAGCAGTTCAAATAAATAACCTCTTAAGCTTCGATATTTTGGATTGTTAAATTGTAAAATGATGGTAATTAACATAGCTAAAACTTTTAATTTAAAAATAAATACTTTATTTAGTGTTCAAACGTTTTTCTTAGTTATAGCCTAATATTAAATGGATTATCTATTGGTAAATAATAATCAAAAACAAAACATACAAATAAAACTTTTTCAATTCTTTATACAATACGTACACTTTATAAGCACCTTTGCTAATTTTGTCTAATTACCTGATACTGTAAAGTGTTATTTATTTTAAGTAGTAGTAGTAGGTAGCACCACCCGATGCCACTGTAAAATAATGCGCGAAAACCTTTTTTTAATCAATTAAAAATGTGTGTTGTTATTCGTTAAATGTGTAGCTGTTATTAGCATTAACTACACTTACATAGAAAATCATATGGTATAATTAACATAAATATTTTTTATTGCCAAAATTATACATAAACTTATTGGATAACATTCTAAATTTATATTTGTTGTTCACAAAAGTTTTAAACAGCTGATGTGTGAATAAAGGGAAAAAAGTTAAGCCCATTCTACATATTTTTTGAATTGCACCCTACAATCGGAATATCTCGAGATCAGTTACTTATATTGGAATAATTTTTTCAGGCGAAGTAAAAAGACTCATATGAAAGCTAAAACTGCCAACATAAGAAAAGAAAATTATTTTTATATATATTTTTTATGGTACGAAACAACATTTTTCCAAAATTTTGACTTTTTTCAGAAAATTTGCGCGTGTTCGCATTTATGAAAAGGCTGTCAAAAATTTAAGTTAAACATGTTGCAAACTATCATTAAAATTAAATGCTATAGTTAAAATTTTCAAAATATACCGTCAGAACTTTTTATAAGCGCATAAGCACAAAAAATATTTTTAAAATTGGCAATTTTCGGACACTGCTGAGTGTAGGGTGCATGCCCAAAATACAAAATAATTGGTTCTTAGCATATTCTGAATAGATTGTTTTTAGCGCTATGTGGTTTAAAAGTGCATGTGTCAAACAAAGTTTTTCACAAAATTGAAAATAATGAAGATACTTTTTCTTAAAAAAACGTGCCTTTTCCAGGAAAATTTTAAAACTTTGAATTCTTTGCCTTTTCGCTATTTCACGACTGCAGATATTAATAAGTTTTTTACTTATTTTTATTTAAAATTTGATCGGAAATTTAATGCTGTCCTTTAATTTAAAATCCAACAATAGACTAAAAAGTTGTAGGTGAAATACTAAAAAAAGTCAAGGCAAAATAAAAATATTTTTTTGTTAAAAGTCAAATATCTTCTAAGTTATGAGAGATACGAAAACACATCTAAGGACATTATTTCTTAAAAATGTTGAGCTTAGATCAAAACGCTTTATCTCATAAAAATCGGATAATGTTTCTAAAAGTTACAAGCATTTTTATATATTTATGCATATGTATGGATGTATATATGTACATATGTATGGATGTATATATGTACATATGTATGGATGTATATATGTACATATGTATGTATATATGTATGTATGTACATGAACTATGTGAACGTACATATGAATATATGAATACCGTAAATTATTGCACTTAACGATTTAATGTAAATATGTACATACATACATATGTATATTAAAATTCAATTTTGCGTGTATGAATGTTGTATGTAAATACGTACATATGTACATATATTAAAGAACATACCTTGTCTCATTAAATTATTGGGATTTACCTTATTTTTTAATAATACGGGATGTATTTCTTTCAATACGTATGTAGGTGAAAAATTATGGGTTTCCCTTGGCAAGATCCTTGCTATCCGGTGAGAAGGATCAAAAAATGTTTCAGCGGGGGTTCAATTACAAGGAGCTTGTTCCAAAGGTTTTGTGTCCAGAGTAATAAATTAAAAAACTCTAATTTAATAATAATTCACAACGGGTTTTATTTCAATATGTCTTATGGATAGCTAAGATCTCGAGTTAATGAATATAGAACATAATAAGAGGTAATTAAGCAGCCACTAACTCAAGCCCTTGGCTTTGTTGAGAGAGCTTTTACTAAAGCTTACTCAGATACTCAATTAAAGTGGTGGGCAAAAGTTGCACTCAGCGTGGCGTAAACAGATATTGTCGCTCAGATTGTCATCAACAAAGTTTTATTGAAGACAAAACGATGGATATTGTCGCTTAGATAGTCATGAACGACAATTTCCTTTAAATTTTCGATTAGAAAACCTAATGAACAGGCGACATGTCGTACATTAATCGTCGAAGACAAAGTCGTCTGTGACGATTTGGCCAACTGGGACACTTTCGTGCTTAGTTGTGTAGGTTGTTTTAGTATTGTACTAGTCTTGCAATCGGAGGATCGCAGGTTCGAGTCCTGGAGTAAAGCCAAAGAATTTAGTATTTTTCTTTTAACTAAAACTTTTCAAGTGAAAGCATTTTGTTTTTTTAACTAAAACTAAAACTTTTCAAATAAATTGTATGTTAAATGATCAATGAAATAATGTTAACCCTTTGAAGAGTGGTGTACATTATAATGTGCGTTGATTTTATCAACCCGTCACTGATTTGAATTTTAGCCTACATGAAATTAATTTACAGTTTTCGGTTCTTTGTTTTGTTGTTGTTTAAATTCTTTAAAGGCTGTAAAACTTCAAAACAATGTGAGTTCAGTTTTTGCATATTTTTTCTTGTACTCTTATAAAAAGATATTAGCCCAATTCACAATCTTGTGCAAATGGTCTTGCATCGTAGCATGTGCAAAATGGTATAGTATGTTCATACTGACCACTAAGATTTGTTAAGTGGTGAGTATCAATATACTATACCATTTTGCACATGCTACGATGCAAGACCATTTGCACAAGTTTGTGAATTGGGCTATTGCTATCCTTTTTTTATGTATATTTCACCTTACAATGAATTTGTTCGCTTCTTTTTTTTTTAATGAATTTTTAAATGGATACTAAATTAAATGATTCTAGATGCTAAATTAAATGTATATTTACTTAAAAAAATTTATATATACTAAAAATAAATTAAAACCAATAAAAATAAATTAAATAAAGTGAAAAAGTCTAAGTATGGAAGCGGACTGTACATTAAAATGTACATCTTCAAAACCCATTTTGTAATAAAAATTTGTCCTTACACTTTTTTACACATGTTTTTTTAAGCCTCATGAAACTATAAAAACCATCTATAAAAATGTTCAATGGCCAGAATTAATTCCCGTGTCAAAGGGTTAAATTAAAATTTAATTCAAGATGGTACATATTTAGTGTGTATCTTAAGAATATTTAAAGTTGTTGCGGCTGCAGGGGTAAGCTCGTTGACTACCACGCGATGAGTTCCGAGTTCAAATCTTGGCCGGTGAATCCAATTTATATACAAACATTTTTCTAAAGTATATGTCATCCACACGTAAGTTTAATAATTAATAAAATGCAATTACTACATTTAATTAAATTCATGCTGTTTCAACTTGAAATAACTTTGATTCAACATGAGTTTTCATTTTGATTTTAACAGTACGTAGATGTTAAATCAACGTGAAATAAAGTTATTTCAAAAGGAAAGGAAAGGATTTTAAGTTGATACTTTTCTATCTGTAGGAGTGTTGTTATTGTTATTGTGTTGTATTGTTACTAATGTTGTCATTTGAACAAAATTTTTTCGAATATTTGAACAACTTTTTATAATTTTTGTTCGAACGAACAAAAATTTTCCATTCAGAATAAAAAATTATTCGAATCATTTTGGTATAATATTCGAATATTCGAACAATTTCATTAACTACTTTTTAATTTGTTAACAATAACTTTTTAATTTGTTAACAATAGGATGTTAAATAATCAAATTATAAATAGTTGTGTAAGCTAGTTTGTATATTAGCTAAACACATCTTGTTTTGTTGCTGGGAAAAGATAATGGAATTAGAAGGTGCCTTACAATTCCTGATAAATAGTTTAGAAAAAAATAACTGCTTTTCTCTAATCAAAACATTAAGAATCGAACTATTGAACGACGTAAAAAAGCATTAAATGCCTTGAAAGCATTCCTCAGCTTTCCTATCCAATACTAACTTTTTAAAATTCGCAAATAATCTCAAGTACAATGAAGTATTAGATGTCATTTCTGAAGTAACTGATAATATTTTATTAATCTGATCTAAAAAAATTTATGAATAAAGTAAGGCTGAGCTTACATATGGCATTTCTTTTATGCCATGTGCCCAAAAAAGCGAATCACTAATTACTAATGAAAAAATAAAAACATTCCTGAAGAAGTTGGAATTTTCTAACGAAATGTCGGATGACATTCAAAATTTAAAAATAGTATTTTATTAAATTTTAGTAACCTTAAAAGCCCTTTAATAGTTCAAAAGGAACTTCATATATCCACGAAAAACTGACTCAAATACGTATTTATTAAGTTAAACAGTTTTCCATACATAACTAATAGACAATTTTATGGAATCAATAAATAAATGTCTGAACCAAAAAGTTTTTCATTAGCAATTAATGGTTAAACTTTTTTCGGCAAGTGACACACAGATCTAAACCCTTCCTATGAAATTAATTTAAATTATTTGAAAACATCAAAGAAAGGCTTACACAAACTTTATATGCTTTTTAATGCTGTTTTAACTATTTCACTAAAGAAAGAATATTTTCTTCTTGTTATTTTATTAAAAGTGGCATTATCTGGGGTTTTTAATAGTTTAGTTTTGGTTTTTAACCCCCGACCAAAAAAGGGGTGTTATAAATTTGTAGTGTGTGTCTGTTTGTATGTACGAGTCCACGTACAGACCAACCGGTTGGACCGATTTTAATTTAGTTTTTCTTTTTGAGAGGTGACTTGATCAAAAGTGTTCTTAACCATGTTTGAAGAAAATCGGTCCAGCCGTTTAGAGGAAATTACACCGGTCTTAGATATATTCGGTTGAATGTATGTGTCTTTGACACCGTAGCTCTCAACGGCATATCTAGTCGATTAGAAGCCTCATAAATTTACTATAGATTAATTGACTCTTTTCTTTTTTGCGATTCTGTTACTTCAATAATAGTTCCACTAATATATCGAGCCTTGAGCGCAACATTATCGTAAGCGACAGGAGAGCCTTTTTTTGATTATTTCCAAATGTATGGATAAAATTGAAAATGTTTTTATGCAGTTTGTGATAATTTTGTCCTGGCCAGCGATTGGGAGCAAAAAGAATTTTGTATTTTCATATTTGGCACTAGTTATGGCGCTTACGATAATTTTTTTGTTCATATTAATGGAGGAATTCAAAAAATTTTGTCGCTTACGATATTTTTTTTTGTGTTTTTTTTTATTTAATAGAAAAATAAATTGGTACATTTGGGTTTTTTTCAATCTGATTACAATTAGGTTGTCAAAACAATATTATTTTGGTAAAAAATAGGTATTATGAATTATAAACAATATTATTTAAATATTATAAAGTGTTTTATTAATATAATTATGTTGAGTATTTAGTAGTAATACTTATGGAAATGGCTTTAAAATTTTTTTTAATTATCATCATCGTCACTCTCTGCTAGTACATCTTCAATTTTATCATTACTTTTCATATTAATGTATTCTTGATGATATCTTTCAGGGATTATTCCTTTTTCACATAATGTCCACAAATCTTTAACTTTTTGTGCTGATATTTCTAATTTTTGTGAATAAAGAAATTGCGGTCCATTTTCAAGGAGCTGTGTATTTTTTCTTGAGCGCTTTATTAAATTAAGGTTTAACTCTTCGATTTTATCATCATTGTATCCATACTTTAATTGGGCGCAAAACTTATTGTTGTCAAAGTTAACTGATCGTAAATTATTAAATTTTATTTTAATGTTATGTGGCAAAAATATGTTGGAGTATGTCTTCCAATTTTGAAAATCAGTATAGTTTAGTGCAATGTACTCGTAGCCTTTATAATTTGTACGCGAATTAGAAATTACTGATTAGTTCAGAAGGTTGGGCACCTTCTATTCTACTTCTATTTTTTATAAAATTCTCAATTGTGGCGTGAACGGAGTCTACAGGCATCATTGTGTGTCCTGGTAATAAAAAAGTTACTTTTACAGATTGCAAACACTTAGACGTTTTCAAAAAGTAGGGAATTACTGTTAATAAAATTAAAAAAAAAATTATACCGCCTTCAAAAATAAGTACTAAAAAGCTACAAATAATATACATAGATCTAGTTAAATAAAAGATTTTTATATATGTTACCTACAGTGCCGTTTGAAGTTAGTGCCAGCAACATTGGTAACTAAGCACATACATATGTACATTAAAATTACTTGCAGTTTTTTACCGGTCATGTTCCTATGTGTTTAAAAAGTTTTATTTTTACTTTTTTAGTGCATACTTTTGAGCTCTGGTCAATTCAAAAATGTTTTATTTGTAAGTATTTTTTTTATTTAGAAATACGGTCCAGTTTCGTAAAAATCGATTAAGTAAAAACACGTGAAATATAGTATTAAATATTATGGGGCGCGGCTACGCCTACTTTTTTAAAACAAGATTGTGTATTTTTAAGAGTTCAAGGTGTGTGCCAAGTTTCGTACAGATCGATAAAGTAAAAGCACGTGAAATTAAATATTAAATTTTATGGGGCGTGGCTACGCCCCTTTTTTTAAAACAAGATTGTGTATTTTTAAGAGTTCAAGGTGTGTGCCAAGTTTCGAAAATATTGGTTATGTACAAGCACATGAAATATTATACTAAAATTTAATAGGCGTGCCCCGCCCACTTTTTTGAGCGCAAATTTGTGCCTTTCTTATAGCTTAGGGTGTGTGCCAAGTTTCGTAAAAATCGGTGAAATAAATTTTCGTTTAAATTTTCCAATAGTTTACATGTTTCATAATTAAAAATAAAATATCTCAATAAATATGTGTCGCTTACGATAATTTTTATTTTTTTTTAAATGTAAACATCTATTTACGATAAAATCTCAAGCGCCGTATTTTTTAAACTATAAGCAATTTTGATATTTTGACAATTTCGAGTTTTGAGCTATGTCATGAAATCTTAATTTCTCAAATAAAAAAAAATTTTACCGGATGTCGCTTACGATAATGTCGCGCTCAAGGCTCGATATTATTGAAGTAACAGAATCTTAACTTATGCTACAGCGTCAACTGTGTCGGAGGTTTTTAACATTTTTAATTTCTGAGACATTTTTAGATTTAATTGAACTGTAGTGAATTTTAATCAGAAATAATTTTTTAATCAGGCTTGAATTCAGTAATTTCAATTCTTATTGAATGAAATATTTTTATTAATTAATGTGAAAATCTAAAGAAGAGAAGAAAAATTAAACTAGACTTTGTTAGCTGGGGGAAATACCGATATTTTTCTGTGCAGTCACGCACTTCATCATCAAATCAAAGTCAATAATTGAAGGTTAGCCGCGAATAACGTTTTAAGTGACAAAATAATAATTTTTCAGGAGAGCCAAAAAACGTATTTTAAAGCAAGATTAGTTTTTTCGTTTAAATTTTTTTAGCTTATCGAAAATAATGACAACTAGCATTAACTTTTCTTTTTATATCTCTGCTACATTTATCAATTATTTTCGACAATTTCGTTTGCATGATTTTATTAGTTACTTACAAAGTTTTCCACTGACTGACTGATTGTAATTGTATTTTGACGGCGATAAGATGCATAATTTTGGATGGTTTGATGTTTGAACAACGCAAGAGAGATATCTTAATGTTAATCTGTGAAAAAACTGGTTTTTTAAAAATTGTCTTTTACAACGTTATTCGCGGCTGTGCTTCAATTGTATACACAATCAATTCTCATATTCCATTTAATAGAAATTTAAGTTAAATAGCTGATGTTAATAACAATCTCTACCCCAGTAGATAGACATGGGTGCTGATGAAGTGCGTGGCTGCACAGAAAAATATGGGTATTTCCCCCAGCTAATAAAGTCTAGTTTAATTTTTTTTCTCTTCTTTAGATACTCACATTAATTTTTAATTTTTGTAATTAAAGTTTTTATTTATTAGTATTTTTCATTATTTGTTGGTCTGTGTAACTAGCGGTCTCCACTAGCCATGAACTTGGTATGGGCATCATGTCGACATCGCAAATGTCTAATGTAGACCGCTCATGTCCAACTTTCCTCCATGCTCTGACATGGATGCCCGAACATATGTCTGAGCAACAATGTTCGTCATGAGATTCTCAGTTCACAACCATTTGCAGTAGAAGGAAAATAGACAAATAGACAGGAAAAAATCGGTAAATATTTCACCTTTATTTCACTAGCGCAAAATACATTGATATGCCTGAACATGTACATCGCACATATTCACCACAACAAAGAAATTAATAATTTTTCACAGTTAATCTGCCGGCGTCATGCTCATGTCATGTCCAAATCGATGGCTAGTGGAGACGTAGCGTAATGAATTATTTTTCGTTTGTTAATAAAAAAAATTAAACTAATACACATGCATGTCGTTTTTGCAAACTTTCTTAAAATTATTCGAATGCATTTTTTTATTCTTTGTTCGTTCGAATATTCGAGCAAAAGTTCAAAATTATTCGTCTGTTCGGACAGGAAAAAAATCATGAAATTTAAATCGAACAAATATAAAAGACGAATAATTAACAACACTAATTGTTACGGTTTTCTTATTTAATTCAGAAAGGTTTTTAGCTGTATCAGATTTTGAATTTGGAAGCATTTTTTGGATGGAAATTCAGCCAACTAAAAATTAAAGACATATCATTAAACAAACCAACAACACCAGAAGTAGCGTAGGCATGAGCCAAATTTTGTGTGAAAAAACACTGCCCGAAAAGACATAAGCATACTACCCACTTTATATATTTGAATTTCCAAAATGCACCAAAATGAGTTTGAAATCTTTTTTTTTGGAGAGCAAGACAGTTTTGCATATCTAACCTTATAATTTTTGAATGTTAATGGGTTACCAAAAACATATCATATTATATTTTTCCATATTATATCCCTCTCAATGTACAAATTTGAAAAATTCCCAATATTACCAAATAATCCAAAGAAAAGCCAGCTTATTCCTAAGAAGTCTTTATGTATATCTACATTAAAAATTTTCCGCAAAATCCTTCTTCTTTCCGACGCTTAACCCACTTTCGAACCCATTGTAGTTTTAATTTTTTTAAACTTATTTTCCCCACCCCTTAAATTATTAAGGACGATGCTCTATAATACAGTGCTATTAATTCTTGGAAATTTACCATTAAAAATTTTTCCTAAATTTCCTGGGAAATTTTGTACTCTGACACATTTATTAAATAGTTTGGTTGAAGTAGGTATAACATTACGGAAAGTATGGTTTCTAATTTGAATACATGACACTATTTGATGCTTGCTCTGTTTGACTGGTAGAACAAATAATAAATTCAGTAAAAATCGACTTTGACTCGCGCACGAAGGGTTCCGTACGTTGGGCTTCAAGCATTTTTGAATATGGCGTTTTTTTTTGCGTTTTTGACGTTTTTTCAGCTGAAATGTTTTTTTTCGCTTTTTTCTCGCTTTGGCGATTTTTTTTTGTTTGTGCCGTTTTTTCCATTTTGGAAATTTTTTTCTTTTTGGCGATTTTTTTTCATTTTGGTGTTTTTTTTTTATTTTGGCGATTTTTCTAATTTTGGCTATTTTTTTTATTTTGGCGAATTATTTAATTTTGGCGATTTTTTTTAATTTTGGCGATTTTCCGGGTTTTCGCGAACTATTTTCGCTTTAGAATTCTTTTTAATTTGGCGCTTTTTTCGTTTTGGCGATTACGGTTTTCGAGAGAATAGCCTTTGACGGACAGTCGGACAGACGGACAGCGTAGCGAAAACAATAGGGTTCCTTTTCACCTTGGTGTACGGAACCCTTTTTAGGGTACACCAAAGGTGAAAATGTGAAAAGGAACCCTAATGTTTTCGCTACGCTGTCCGTCTGGCCGTCACAGGCTATAATCTGGAGAACCGTAAGAGCTATTGACCTGAATTTTTTTTTTTTTTTCATAAACATATTTATTTATTGTATCTTCAAAAATGAACTAACAATAAGTAATTAAATCTTAAATCTAAATAAAATTATTAGGCCCGACCAATATCGGACATAAGCTTAGTGATAGTTATAAATAATACATAAGTAGTGATAATCAAAAAGAAGTATTTTTAAGCAGCCCCATCTGGAGTGTTGGGTATAAGAGCCCTTGTGTCCCTCTTTTTTTAACGGATGTGTCCAGTAAAGCTCGAAATATTACGGGCAAGCGGATTAGGATGTGACTCGAGTTTAGTTAAATATTTGCCTGCGTATTTTGCAATTTCTTCACTCACTAGTGGCATATTTAAATCACGATGAATATTTGAATTTTTAACGTACCATGGAGCAGATGTTATCAAACGTAAAATTTTGTTTTGCCTTCGTTGGATTCTCTCGACATTTGAAGCTGAAGCAGTGCCCCACAGCTGAATTCCATAGCATAGTGTTGAATTTCTGCCAATTAACCAATATATTTGAGTCAATTTAAGTTTCATTTGGGTTAACTTAGAGTCAATATGATATTTCCATGTAAGCCTTTGATCAAGGTGTATGCCAAGGTATTTGACTTGTGAATGTTGAGGAATATTTTGATTGTTGATTCGAATGGGGGAACAGGTATCTTTTCTTAGGGTAAACGTTATATGAACACACTTTTGTTCATTGACTTTAATTCTCCATAAGTTCAACCATATTTCAAGCTGGGTAATGTGTGCTTGGAGATTGCGGGATGCCTCATCAGGGTTTTTGTGCATACTCATACAGGCTGTATCATCGGCAAATGTAGAAGTGTGGATGTTATTGCTCACAGGCATATCACAAGTATATATTAGATACAAGACTGGCCCCAGAATACTACCCTGTGGCACACCAGAAGATATAGATTCGGGTACACTCATGAAGTCTCCTTCCACAACGGTAAATGTCCTATCAACAATATAACTTTCCAAAAGTTTTTGTATATTTATTGGTAGGTACGTCTTCAATTTTAAAACTAGGCCTTTGTGCCATACTTTGTCAAATGCCTGAGAAACATTAATAAAAAGGGCAGAACAATACTTCTTTTCTTCAAAAGTCCTCCTTATAATTTGAACCAATCTATGCGTTTGCTCAATAGTGCTATGCTGACTTCTAAAGCCAAATTGATGGTCCGGGATGCACCCAGTATCAGCTAAAATTGTGGACAATTTAGTCATGAGCAGCTTTTCGAAAAGCTTTGAAATTGTTGAAAGTAAGCTTATAGGCCTATATGACTCAGCCTTGGTAAGATCTTTGCCTGGCTTTGGAATCATTTTAATCTTGGCAAGTTTCCAGATATGTGGAAAATACTGCATTCGTAAAATGGCATTAAAAATAAATAGCAAAATTCTTATTGCAATATGAGGCAAGTTCATCAGCATCTTGTTACTAATGCCATAAATACCTGGAGCTTTCTTAGGGTCGAGTTCAGCAACTATTTTTTGTAGTTCACGCATCTTAAACCTTAAGGGACGAGGGGTAGAGAGACTACACTCGGTAAATCGGCAGCACCCGTACATGAATTGGGAGTGAATACAGATTTTAAATGCTCAGAAAATAAGTTACCTTTCTCACTATCGCTTCTTGCCCAGCCTCCAGTCGAAGTACGCAATGGTGATTTGAGATCAACGGGTCTTTTAAGATTTCTAGTAGCGCGCCATAAAGAGTAATTAGATGTTGACGTTACATCAAGACCTTCTAAATACTTTTCCAGTAATGCAGTCTTTTCCGACGATAGCAGCTCTTTGAGTCGTTTAGTACATTCTTTAAGTCTGATTTTATTTAGGGGTGATCGGTGTTGTTGCCATTCTCTTTTAGCTCTCCTTTTTTCACATACAAGACGTTCAATTTCCGTAGAATAAATTCTATTAAAGCCAGTCTGCGGATTGGAAGTAGTGGCATGTTCAGCAGCCTGTTTAATATATTCGTTAAGATTGGCAATATTAAATTCAATATCATCAGGTGATCTTAGCTGAATATTTTCTACGCAGTGACTACTAATATATTTTTTGAATCCTAGCCAGTTGACCCTGAAATTTGGACAGAGTGTGTAGACCTTTAACCGCTACAAAAACAAATACATGGGAGACAAAAACAAGTAAGAGTGCTATATTTGGCTGTGCCGAATCCTGTATACCCTCTACCAACGTATGTATATGTAGTACACAGATGCATATATAAGAACATACATACATATTTGTTTTGTGATAAAATTTATAAATTTTTGTTATAGTGCAATTTTTAGTAAGTGGCCTCTTTGTTTTTTTTCGACTAAAAAATTTGCTTGTAAAGATCTTCCTAAAATATGAAATATGTTTAACTGAAAAAATAATTATTTTTGGTTATTTTTTTTAAATTTCCAACCCTAGAGCCATAATTTAAATTTTTTTTGTTTTAATACGAGTACTAATTTATTTTTTTCTAAAATATAGAATATATTTAATTATCAAAGAAATAACTAGCTTTATTTAATTAGTTTTATATATAAAAAAAGTATACTTTTCCCAACCCTGGAATCATCATCTTAGATTTGTTTGGTTCCTTATATCAATCTTGTTCTTTAAATATATGTATAAAATATGTTAAATGAACAAAGAAAAAAAGAAATAAAGAAAATACTAGTTTTAGTTAGTAACTTTAATATCAAAATAAATTCAGTAAGGCTGAGTTTGCATCTGGCATATCTTGTGTGTCATTTGCCAAAAAAGCGTAACCAACTAATTACTAATGAAAAACTGTTTGATTCAGATATGTATTTATTGATTGAAATAGTTTCCAATCATGTTCGATTCTATAGAATTGTCTATTAGTTATGTATGGAACTATTTAACTTAATAAATACATGTCTGAATCAAGCAGTTTTTTATTAGTAGTTAGTTGGTTACGCTTTTTTACGCTTGTGTGGCATTTGGCACACCGATGTAAACCCGGCCAAGAGTGTGACTTTTTTAAAGTTGGGTTTTTGAAGTTTTCTTAAGTTCAAACGATTTATTTTAGTTTAGTCGCTTTTTTCTCGTTTTGGCAATTTTTTTCTCTTTTTGGGGATTTTTTTCATTTCGACGATTTTTGTTCATTTTGACGATTTTTTTTTTCTAGTTTTGTGCGAATTTTTTCCTTTTGGCGATTTTTCCGGTTTTTCGAGATTTATTTTAGTCTTATACATTTTTTAATTTGGTGCTTTTTTTGTTTTGGCGAGTTTTTTTTTGTTTTTGGGGTTTTTTTCGGTTTGGCGATATTATAATTTTTTTAGTTTTACCGTTTTTGAAAATTTCAAGAGTTTTGTTCTTATGGTTTCCAAGATACAGCAAATTGTCAAAATTACATAGTCAAAATTGCATAAACTGATGGAACACCCTTTAATTTAAATTTGTTTAAATTTTAGTGTTAATTGTTGGTTCCTTTTCACCTTTGGTGTACGGAACCCTAAAAAGGTTAAATTTTCCAGCTGTGGAGCAGTGGTTTTTCTTTTTCAAATTTTCTATACCCAACTTTTCTTTCCAAAACATAAAATGTATTTATAAATAAAAATATAAAAAAAAATTATTAGTAGTTAATTTTACTAGTTAATTTTATATAACACAAAAAGTGTACGTTGGGAACATTGGAATCATAATTAAAATTTTTCTGATTTCTTACAACAATCGTTTTCTTTTAAGAATTTAAGATATTTTAAATTTTTGGATAAAAAGGAAAAATTAGTTTTAGTAGGTTATTTTTATATAACAAAAAAGTAAAAGTTCCCAACTGTGGAAACGTCTTTTTGATTTTTTTAATTTTTAATCAGAAATAATTTCTTAATCAGGCTTGAGTTCAGTAATTTCAATTCTTATGAATGAAATATTTTTATTAATTAATGTGAGTATCTAAAGAAGAGAAGAAAAATTAAACTAGACACTATTAGCTGGGGGAAATACCGATATTTTTCTGTGCAGCCACGCACTTCATCAGCACCCATGTCTATCTACTGGGGTAGAGATTATTATTAACATCAGCTATTAAACTTAAATTTCTATGAAATGGAATATGAGAATTGATTGATTAGTTCAATTAAATCTAATAATGTCTCATTTAATTCATCATGGGCACGTGACAAAAATATGTTCACTTGGCGATCACTGTTCACTTGGCCAGAACTGCTTCAGAATGCTGGAAAGCTAAGTCAACTGTAGAAAGCAAAAACAAAGTAACATAAAGCCACTACAATAATACTTATATGTATGTACCGATGGTGCATCGAATAAGTAAAAATAATTAATGTGATGATCGTAAAAGATAAGTAAGAATAGTTAAACATACATAGGTAGAGTGATATAACTTCGTGCTAACCTAAATAGAAAATGGAAAAACAGAAAATGAATAGTGATACTTACAAATGTGTTTGCCAAAGGCAAATCAATAATTGTATACACAATCAATTCTCATATTCCATTTCATAGAAATTTAAGTTTAATAGCTGATGTTAATAATAATCTCTACCCCAGTAGATAGACATGGGTGCTGATGAAGTGCGTGGCTGCACAGAAAAATATCGGTATTTCCCCCAGCTAATAGTTTAATTTTTCTTCTCTTCTTTAGATACTCACATTAATTAATAAAAATATTTCATTCATAAGAATTGAAATTACTGAACTCAAGCCTGATTAAGAAATTATTTCTGATTAAAAATTCACTATAGTTCAATTAAATCTAATAATGTCTCATTTTTTAATTTTTTTCATATTTTTTATAAAAATTTTATTCGTACTGAAATATAAAATAAGTTTATTTAACAAAAAAATTGTGTTGTCTAGTTACTTTTATATGGCAAAATAAAGTTTCAGTTTTGCAGTTCTAAAACCGTCTGCTCGATTATGCTGCTTTTCAATACCAACCTAAGTTGGACCATTTCTGACACACTAGTACAAGAACGAAGTCTCTAGCTTTTCTGGGAGCTTCGGAAAACCAATTTCACGTACACCAGACGGACGGACGGACAGACAGAGGGACATCGCTTATTTGTCTTCCCTATTCATAAGGATATTATGGAAATTACACACGGAATGACGAACCTATATATACCATTTTCCATTTTTGGTAAAGGGTATTAATTAAAAAAAATAACAACCAAACCTAGCCATTCCTTTAGGAAAGGCAAGGTTAGCTCGTAGCGTTCTCTTGGACTGTAGTCCAAGCACATCTGCTACAGCCAAAGCTAGAGCTGAGAAATCAGCTGGGTAGTGCCAGCTGCACCCAAAAAACAATTGAAAGGTGCGCCAGGTAGAATAATACCAGCCGTCCCAATTGCACCTATAATTACTGAGGTTGAGAAGGATGCGTCAGTCAGCGTAAAGCCGACAGTGCCTACTGCATCTGGATCGAATGCACGGAATATGCAAAAACGTAGCTTCCTGACGCGCAAAGCCACCGGCGAATTGCGGGCTGCTCGAGCAGTGGGGCAAAAAGCAGTCTAAAGATTTAAATAGCAAGGAGAAATCCTCGTTGGCATGGGCGAAGGCTCACTTGGCCGCACATGGCGGCTCCAACCCTAAAGCAGCTGCAAAAACACCTGCAGCCATTGCGCCTAAAAGGCAATGCTCAGGAGAGGAACGACCACCTCAGCCAAGGGCTCAGTTATCCAGCAAGCGTCAAAAGCAGGTGCATTTGATTTGGTGATAATGTCCTTTCCCCATCCGCCGCCTGGGGACGCGCCAAACAAGAGACTACTACTCCTACAGCATAGCTAGGTGTTAGAGTAGCGCTGTTGTTCGGGAAATAAACGAGTAAAGACCATATCTAATTTGAATGATTTTGACACGTATCACAATTTTCTCATTTATTACTACTATTTTTGAATATTTTTTTTTACCTTAAAATATGAATAAACAAATTTTAAATATTTCCTCAGAAATGTAACGAAAAGAAAAGCCGAAAATACTTTGTTTATAGAAGAAAAACTAAGATGTAATACAATGTATTATAAGGAAAAAGGCCGAAGACCACTTAACACACAAACCCGCTTCTTGCCAAGTATGAGAAGTAGCAAAAGCCAAATGAAAAATTATTCACTTAAAGTACAAATGAACCGAAAATAATAAATTGTAATAATATCTAGAACACTAAAATTTTATTATTTTTGGTTTGTTAACTTAAACCTAAAAACCCTGGGGAGATGTTTTATTTAAGCAAACATAAGAAACTAAATGGCAAAAGTAGGAATAAAAGGATATTTTTACTAATGTACCTAGTTTTTTATTACTCAGGAAAATTTAGGACTTACAACAGTGTCAAGCAACAAAAACGTGTTACATAAATTATGGAATATATACTAATCTTGTAAAAAAAGCAAAAGATTGATGAGATGTTTTATTTTGGCTTTAGATGAATTTACCAAGTGTTTTAATAATATAAGTCGTCAGTAATCTTGATGACGTTTTCCTCCTAGTGGTGAAATATTGATATGACTACCAGATAAAATATCGCTTATTTTCTTAAATTGTGTCACAACTCAAAAAAAAACTAGTTTTATTGAATCTTCGTTTTTTTACACTAATTTTCACACAAGAGCCCACGCTTAATAAACTTGGGTTTAATTACCCGAAATGGGCTTATGACACTATTGAAGTAAATGAGCGATATAATAAATGAGACTTAATTATAGATAAATTTTTTAAAAAATACCTTCAGCTAACTTAAATGGTTTGATATATTTTCTGATTTTAAATGTGAAATTAAACTATTTTTTTGAGCTTTAGATCAGTTTATATTTTTATATTAACTAGACTTACATGCCTATTCACAGAAAAAGTCTTAAGTCAGTCACAACTTTTGTTATGACTCAGTTCCATATTTACTCTTGTGACTCGGTCTTAATTTTGTATTCTCGTAACATAGTCACAAAAATCCAAATTTTACAGTTTACATTCTATGTTAAACGAAAATTATGACATTTGAATATTGAATAAATAAATATAAAAAAATTAATAATAAATTTCAAATTAATAAAAAAGTCTAAAAATATAATATTGAAGGGTAAAATCTGCGAACGTGGTAAATAATGAAAAACCTTAAGCGGCCCATATACTACAACAGCTTGCTCGCGCAATCAAGCGATTGAACAATCATGCTCGAACCACATAACATACCAGCAAGCTGATACAATATTATTATTTCTTAAGGGGTCATTACACTACACTATGGGCATTTTGTGTGACGATACGTATTGCTGTAGCGATGTCAAGTAAGAGCTTGATATTTTGCAAATTATGTTTCAACAAATTATATTTTTTAAATGTATGTTTATTCCATGACAACTTTCCTCAACTGAGCTAATTTCACCATATACTACACCAGCAAGCTGGTACCATCAGCAAAATATCAAACTATACATATTTCACATCGCTACAGCAAAATGTACCATCGCACAAAATCCCCATACACGACCAAACTACTGGCACAAACACTGATTTCGCATGTATGGTGTTGTACTCAGTTTCTAGCACAGCTTGTTCTTCGATTGTTGTCGGAAACTTTACTTCACCACCGAAATGAGCTTTTATCAAAAATTTCACAAATGGCATCAAGAAGCTATTTGAAATTTGTTTTGGGCATACAATAACAATTATAAAATTTTTCTAATGTGGACTCCTATAAAGAAAACAGATTGCTTTTTTACCTTTATCTATATTTCTCTTTTAATAAATTAATTTCGGCGCTGGTTCAGCCAAATTTATATACGTATGTATGTATATTACATAAATATCTTCTACCATTTCCAAATTAGTTTCTTGTTTAAAGTTTGTAATTTTAATTATTTTCGTTTAAAATGTCTGTCACAATTACTATGATTGTATACATTCCTAGTATTTATTTTAAACATTTATATAAATACAATTTTGTTTTGAGAATCGGAAATTTTAGTCTTTAGTCACAATGTTAAAGTTATGACTATTTTTCAGTCACAATACTTTCTGTGAATAGGCATGTTAAACAAAATTGTTGGAAGTATTTAAGCAGCCTTTTTAAATGCTTCCAAAGTATCCGTTAATGCAAATTGTAAAGTTGGTTCTTGCTAGCTCTTGTAGCTTGAAGAATTGTGGTTATTCTGTGATTCTCACAAGCACTTGAACTTGAAGATAGTTCTGGTTTATTTGGTTGTCTTCACAAGCACTTGAACTTGGAGGCAGTGTTCAATAAAACAATTGATTTATTATTCTACGAGTATTAAAACACTAAACTTTTAACTTTATTTTGTTTTTCTTTTATACATAAAATTAATGAAAAGAAATGCTTATTCTATAAATGATTAATTGCTAGAATTTTTGGTTTGTAAAATTAAAAACGATAACTTAGCAATACTACTTACAATAGTAAAAACAGATTTTTATTCCGATTCGGACTACGAGATGAATCACAAGTGCAAGCTACAGCTACACAATGTTCTTTGTATAAACTGCTCGTTGTAGCTAGTACGAGCTCACTGTGAGGTGTTTCCTTAACAATTTGGGAAACTTTACTTAATTTCGTTTTGTTGGAACATTCGTCGAACATCTAATCGGGTCTCCCACGATTAGTCAGTGGATCAACTAATAAAAGTTGTCCGTCTAACCACTCCGTGTTGTTTTCTTCAAATTTGTGGCTGATTCTATGGTTGAATTGCCATTTCTGAACCAATTGTGCTACAAAATTTAAAATTTTTTGCTTATTACAAGGATTTCAATAGCATTATACATGTTGATATTAATTTTATTATGAAATATATGACTCTCAACGGCAGAAAATTTTTAGTAGCCACAGGCTCGTTGTGCCATAGTAAATAAACTTCTCGTCTGAGCACCGACATTGCTCCTAAAAAATACAATATATATAAAGTATATTTCGCCCACAGTGCACTGGAGGCTTGCCAAATTCAAAATGATTCCAAAACCGGGAAAAGGTCCTACTAAGGCTGATTCATACAGGCCAATAAGACTGCTATAAACAATGCCAAAACTTTTCGAAAAACTGCTAATGAAAAAATTGTAGCAAATTATAATTAGTAGTAGATGCATCCCACACCATCAATTTGGTTTTAGAAGTCAGCATAGAACCATTAAACAAACGCATAGATTGGTTAAGTTTATAAGAACAACATTTAAGGAAAAAGAAGTATTGTTCTGCCCTGTTTATTGACGTTTCTCAGGCATTTGATAAAGCGTGGTATGAAGGTCTAATTTTAAAATTGAAATCATATAAGATATTTATTATTCGACATATTGTCAGAAGTTACAACAATAATGAAATGCAACGCTGAACCACCAGCAAATAAATTTCAAATTGAAATCATATCTACCAATAAACATTCTAAAGCTTTTGGAGAGTTACATCCTTGCCCGGAAGGTCGCTGTTGTTGAAGGAGATTTCGTAAGTGTGCTCGAATCAATCTCATCTGGTGTGCCACAGGGGAGTATACTGGGGCGGACCATCGATCTTAAACATAACTGTGCTGGAACCATAATAAGCAACATGAGTAAAGATCTTTCTAAAACATGAAATATATTTAACTGAAAGTTTTTTTCTTCAATTACGGTCAAATCCCGATAATTCGTAATCGCAAGGGACCGGCAATTTCTTACGAATTATAGGGGTTTTCGATTTAGCGGGGTTTCGATTTAACGGGGTTAAAATAAAATAAATACGAATTAACGGGTGTTTTACTAAAACTATAAAAAATTAACATTTAAGAATTTATTAATCGACATATTGTCAAAAGTATTTTAATTTGAAATTTATTTGCTGGTGGTTCAGCGATGTCTATATGCATTTCATTGTTGCTGTAACAAATCGTCAGTAGACTTCAACCACAAATCTTGAACAGTCACAAACCTCTTATCTTATGTACAGACTTTCAAAAACTATTTGAGAATTCACAAATAATAATATTTTTGAAAATCACAAAAGAAAAATAAGCATAGTAGGCTTAGAAACTTATACAAAACCCAGCAAATAATTTATATTCGATATAAAAAATTAACATAAAAAACAATTGTCAAAAATAAAATACAAAATAAATAAAATAAATACATAAAGTAAAATAGCAAATTCGTTTACTTAGCGTAAAATACGTGTAATTTTAATAGCAAACAAAAAACAATAAAATAAAAATAAAACTGACAAATTTATTTTATCATTCTTTCCATGTTTTTGTTGTTTTTATTACGAATTATAAGTGGTAGTTAGCAAACAATTACGATTTATAAGAGGTAAAGAAGATTTTATTTAAAAAAAAAATTACGAATTAGCGAGGGAACCAAAATGTATGGAAATTTTACGAATTAACAAGATTTTGTCAAGGGACCGACAGTTTATTACGAATTATCGGGAATTACGATTTATCGGGGTACGAATTATCGGGATTTGACTGTAATTAGCAAAGAAATAATTAGTCTTATATGTCACAAAAATTGTAAGTTTCTCAAGCCTGGAATCATACTTTTATATTGTTTTGATTCCTTTCACCAATATAGTTCCCTAAGTATATATGTTACATGAAAGAAAAACGGAAATTAGGAAAAATTAGTTTTATTTAGTCACTTTGTTATCAAAAAAAGTTCAAATTTTACAGATCTATTTTGCTAATTTTCTATACTATACTTTTCTTTCCAAAACATAAAATATATTTAATTTATAAAACAAAATTAATTAGAGCTCTTTACTTTTATACATCACAAAAAGTGTAACTATCGCAACCCTGGAAACATTTTTTTAGATTTTCCTGATTAACTACACCAATCATTTCTTTTAAGAATGTAAGATATTAATTTACAGAGGAAAAAGAAAAATTAGTTTTAGTGTGTTATTTTTATATAACAAAAAAGTTACAGTTCGAATCTCAAAAAATTTTCAAATTAAAAATAAAATGGATTTGCCTTTGTACTAGGGATGTAACGAATGTTCGCATTCGCTTTCGCATTCGCTTTCGCATTCGCAAATTATTCGCTTACTTTTGCTATTTGCATTCGCTAAAATGTATGCGAATATTTCAAGCGAATACTAGCGAAACAAATTTTATTTCTTTTATGAAAATAGTACAAACGTCCAAAAAACCAGAACTACTTTTGCAAGATTTTTTCAGGAAAAATTCATTTCAAGTTTTCTTAATATGTATTTTGACAGCATTTCACATGAAATGTTGAACAGACTACCCGGCTTTAGGACTAAAGTAGGAATGGGTTGATTGCCTAACATTTTGTAAACTTATTATTAATTATTATCCATACTTACTCTTATATAAATTTATTTGCATGTGATATTTTAACGAATTGTAATATTTGCATTCGCTTTCGCATTTGCTTTCGCAAAAATTAAAATGTATTATTCGCTTTCGCATTCCCATTCGCTAGACTGGTATTCGTTACATTCTTACTTTGTACACTAATAAAATTTATAAGCGTTATGCTAGGAACACAATTGGGACGAACGACGAATTTTTCGGTTCGAACTTCCGTCATAAAAAATAAAACACATTTGTGCATATGAAAATGAACATAACACCGCCGTGCAACGAAATTCTTCGTGGGTGACGAATTCTGAGATTGATTTATTTCTAACCCTCATCCCTAAATAAGAGCGGAAAGCGTCGCGTTAGCAGCAGGGTACGCATTTTCAGTACATTTAAATGTGAAAATAATGTTTGATTATACTGAAAATACGTACCCTGCTGCTAACGCGACGCTTGCCGCTCTTATTTAGGGATGAGGGTAATTTGTACGCCGACGAACGACGAAAAAATAATTTTCTCTCTCTCTCTCTCTCTGTCTTTGTGCACGCAATAAGCAACTTTATCAAATATAAGAGAGGAATTCGCTGAGTAAATTTGTAATTCGTGCTTTACACGACAAACTTACGCAACGAACTCTTATCGACGAATTCGCCGACGTGGACGAAATTCGTCGTTCGTCTCAATTGTGTTCCTAGCATTAATTCGCTGCAGCAAATTTGGTGACAATTGATCCAAACGTACTAGTCCTATAACTGGAGAAAATGTGGGTGTTATCTTTTGATAACACCGTACTTTTGTACGGAATAGTGTATGGTGAAAAAAGTCATATCAATTTAATTCGGACCGGGTTTAGTATTGTTATAAACTGCACTGAACATGTTCGATGTGGTCGAATACAGGACCTATCAAATAGTGTAAATATAATATTAATTGCTACCTTCAATGTGACTCTGGAACCAGTCCCGTAACTATACCTAAGCTTAACTGGTATTTATAGTTTTGAAATATGAGTGGCCCTAGTCGAGAGGGTAGTGTGCTAGCCTGTCATGCACGAGGTTGTCGGATCGAACCTCAAAAAATTTTCAGATTAAAAATAAAATGTCATTATATTTGTTACAATAAAAAAAATTATAAGCATTAATTGTTACAGTGTCGAAATTACATTTATAAATAATTTATATTTATATTATTATACATCGAATAGGTCCCTATATGATAGTTCAGTGACAAGTCACAAGGTGCATACAAAGTATCAATTAACCCTATCCTAGGCCATCCCCATGTAAAAGTGACTAGTCCACGTCATAGGAAGTGTTAGAACTCGGACTGGTCCCTATCACTTGGGTACCGGTCACGTGACTAGTCTTGTGTCAGTTCCATTTCCTGCAGGGTTGTTACAGTTAAGTGTAGAAATGTCATTTATATATAATTTATAATATTCCACACCTAATAGGTCCCTATAGAATAGTTCAGTGAAAGGTCACAAGGTGCTTACAAAGTATCAATTAACCCTATCCTACGCCATCCCCATGTGAAAGTGACCCAGAACGTTTATACTTTATGGGTCAAATATGAATATTGTAGAAATCACACACGGAATTACAAACACGTTATACAGGTTTTTAATTCCGTATGAACTTTAATATAAAAAGACCCTAACTCGTTTTTTTTTGATTGAGTTCTTTGTATAATTCAATAATAGAACATCTAATGTATTAAAAAATGCAAAAATCTCGATTTAAAAAAAATAATGAGTTGGGGCCTTTCTTTATTAAGGTAACGATATACCCTTCACCATAAAGAAAGCCGTTTGGAGATTTAGCGATTTATCTCTATATATAGTTAGAGAAGAAGGTACAAGATAATTTATCGTTCATTGCGACCTAATAGCTTTGTTAAAATTTCACTATATATTAATTTCACATTGAAAGAATAACAACAGAAACACGTGATACGCCACTGCAGTACGTATTTCAACGCTGTAATCTTACTGTTTTCTTTCGTTCTACGTTAATTTGATGGATTTGTTTTCATTTGTAAATTGTGTTATTCATTTCCATATTTATTTTCAACACACAATCACTGTTAAGTGGCCTAAACATTGAGTTTCTATGAGTAAAATATTTTTAATACTTTCGCATTTAGCCGTCTTGACTAGTCAATAGGGGCGGCAGCAATAAAAAACGTGAAAATAAAATACTAAAGAATCATGTTAATGGATGACTACAAGCTTTGCATATAAAATAGATAAACCTAAAGAACAACATTTATTATTGATTTTGTAAAAAAAATCAATCGATAATTGAAGGTTAGCCGCGAATAACGTTTTAAGTGACAAAATAATAATTTTTCAGGAGAGCCAAAAAACGTATTTTAGAGCAAGATTGGTTTTTTCGTTTAAATTTTTTTAGCTTATCGAAAATAATGATAACTAGCATTAACTTTTCTTTTTGTATCTCTGCTACATTTATCAATTATTTTCGACAATTTCGTTTGCATGACTTTATTAGTTATTTCCAACGTTTTCCACCGACTGACTGATTGTAATTGTATTTTGACGGCGATAAGATGCATAATTTTGGATGGTTTGATGTTTGAACAACGCAAGAGAGTTATGTTAATGGTAATCTGTGAAAAAGCTGGTTTTTTAAAAAATGTCTTTTACAACGTTATTCGCGGCTGTGCTTCAATTGTCTTGTGCAGTTTTATTTTGTACCACAAACACAATAAGTGCATTTATACTTTCGTGTTTATATGTATGTCTTCCAACACTTTAAGGCAACTATTTAAATGTCTGTCATATTTTTTATGACTTGTTTCACCCCTTAGTTTTTTGTGATAAGTATTTTGTGTCAAATAAGTGTCCATCTGTCTATCTATTCGTCACTCCATTTGTGAGCTTGTGTTTCTACGTATTTCTTCACTTTAAGCCTTAAAGCTTAAGGCATACATACAACATATACATACAGTATGTCAAGAAAATGTTTTGACATAGTTAAAATCGTTATAAATTTTGATTTTTATCATAAATATTTTTATTTTTCTTTGCATTATGAAATTTTTGGTTATGGATTTCATTTTATTTACATTTAAGTGCACAAATAGTAGTAAGTTATACGCAAAATTAAAAAGTGAGAGCATAAAAATTACATGAAAGCCAAAAAAACTCAAAAATTTCTCTGTCAAGAAAATGTTTTTACATCCTTGTATTATATAGTAAGAAAATAGAAAAGATTTTAAGTTGTACAAAAATAATTTTTTTTAGCCCCATTGGTATTAAATCGGCTTGTAAGACGACTTCTCATGGAGAAAAATTTTCTTTTCCAAATATTCCGCTGAAGTTTCTCATATACCCCTCGTATTACTGTTTTAAACTCCATTTAGTTCTTGAAATACCCTTTGGAAATACTATTTTTCAAATAAATCCATAAATTTTGAATAGGGCATAGATCTGAACCTTGAGATGGAGTATCCATAACTTTACCGCAATTGAAAAGACACCATGTTTTTACCCAAAGTGCCTCATGTTTGAGGTCAATACATAATAAAAATTTAAAACTTTCATATTTACCAGCTATAAGGCCAAACTTACTCGCGCTGTCAACGAAAAACCATTTCAGCGTATTGATATACCGCTCAGTAACAGTTTCCCATGAGACAAAGGCAATTGCTCAAAAGAATCGACTGTACTTCAAGAAATGCTCGGAAATCCCCGCTTTCTATAATGCAGCACAAACAACAACAATTGTCTTTTACGATAACGCATACTTACAAGCTTGATGGCGACTACAATAATGTGATTTTCGGCGACGAAACCAAACTTCTGCCTTATTAGAATGATGGATCTAACAAAGTATGGAGGAAAAAAAATCTTTAAAAATATTGGAAAGTGAAACCATAAACCCATCTGTAAAATTTAAATAGTTTGGTTGATGGATTGGAGGTATATATACATACATATGTACATATATATATATATGGTGTAAAACGTGGGATAAATTTGCTTTATTGAGAACACCATGAATGCGGGGCAGTGCCTTAATATATTGAAGCATTTTTTTTGGATGACAGCTCGAGTAAATTTGGGTTTATTGCTGGAAAACATGCAAGTTTCCAATTGTTATCAATCTAATGACACCAAACACAAGGCACTTTCGGTAAGAACATGGTGTCTTTTCAATTGCGGCAAAGTTGTGGATACTCCATCTCTAGGTCCAGATCTATGCCCTATTCAAAATTTATGGATTTATTTGAAAAATAGTATTTCCAAACGGTATTTCAAGAACTAAATGGAGTTTAAAACAGTAATACGAGGGGAACATGAGAAATTTCAGCGGAATATTTGGAAAAGAAAATTTTTTTCCATGTGAAGTCGTCTTACAAGCCGATTTAATACCAATGGGGCCAAAAAAAAATTATTTTTGTACAACTTAAAATCTTTTCTATTTTCTTACTATATAATACAAGGATGTAAAAACATTTTCTTGACAGAGAAATTTTTGAGTTTTTTTGGCTTTCATGTAATTTTTATGCTCTCACTTTTTAATTTTGCATATAACTTACTACTATTTGTTCACTTAAATGTAAATAAAATGAAATCCATAACCAAAAATTTCATAATGTAAAGAAAAATAAAAATACTTATGATAAAAATCAAAATTTATAACGATTTTAACTATTTCAAAACATTTTCTTGACATACTGTATGTAGATATCTTGTAAAAAGTGAATATGTTAGATTGGCGAAAATGTTTTTAGATTGCATGTTACGAATATATTCACTAAAATATTTACATATTGCTAGGTTTGAAATTGTTGCGAATTCTTATGATTATATGCGTGGCTCATCTTTGCTTTAAGCTTTCCTTTATATATACCGCAGCTCTTTAAATATTTTATAGATTTAATAAAATTACATATTTCCTTAATTTTTTACCGTTTTAATTTATCTTCAAGTAATTTTTTTTCCTGATATAAGCAGTGTTCTTCTCTATAATAATCACTGTCATAATTGCCTTAATAATAAGTCACATCAAAATTGAGTTGTCATTAAGTTTCATTAATCATAAAAACTAACGATAGTTTAACTAAAATGTTCTTTTATTTAATTCACTTTGCTTAGCGTTACGATTGCGATGATCTTAAAAGGTATACGACAAAGTGTGCAGTGATTTCTGTTGTGAGGATACAAAATGTAAAACTTATTTTTTTCTGTTTTGAGTTAATGGTTTCCTTATGAAACTTTGATAGAAGGAATAATATTTTTGTGTGTCATGAAAGTTATAATATCTGATTCAGTTTTCGTCAATAAAATATAATTTCTAACAAAGTTTTCTTATTATTGGTAATTTGGGCTGTAATTGTTCTTTTTTATTGTGCAATAGCATTAAAAAGTGTAAAAAAACAGTTAGTAAGAAGAAGTTCTTTTTAGATAAATTGACAAAAAGAAAAAAATGGCAAACCGTATGTTCTGCTTATTTTAATAAAGTCTTGCATTATTAATAATAACAATATTATTTATTATTATTATTATTATTATATTTTTTATATAGCAGATAACCCAGCAAAAAACTTTGCCTACTAGAATGCAAAAAGGCGTATGTACTCAGCGATGCCAATTTAGTGCCTTTAGCACCAGATTTAGTGCTTTTTAAGTGATAACAGTGCGTATTTTTTCAAGTTAGTGCTTTTTTAACGCTGTCCGTCTGTATGTCTGTCCGTCGCAGGCTATTTTCTCGACAACGGACCTAAAATTAGGACAGAGTGTATAGAACTTTGGCTGCTACAACAACAAATATGTACATGACTGTTAAAAATTAAAGGGTGTTCAGAAACGAGCAACGATCCCATGTAATATACATATATACAATTGTATGTATATACACTTGAAATTTGTAAAGTTAGTCTATTTTTATACAGACCACAGCAATCAACTCTAAAATATATATAATTTTGACTACATATGTATATAATTTGGACAACTTACTGTATCTTGGAAACCGTAAGACCCAAACTCTTGAAATTTTCAAAAACCAAAAAAAACAAAAAATCACCAAAACGAAAAAAACCACCAAATTAAATAAATTTCTATAACTAAAATAAATCGCAAAAAAACCGGAAAAATCGCCAAAATTTAAAAAAAAAATATTCAAAATAAAAAAAATTCCCAAAACGAGAAAAAAGCGACAAAACTAAAGAAAATTTTTTAAACTGAAAAAATGCAAAAAAAGCCCATATTAAAAAACTTCTCAAAACCGAACGTACGGAACCCCTCGTGCGCGAGTCAAAGTCACACTTTACTGAATTTATTTAACTTCGTTTTAGTCCTTTTAGTGCATTTTGCAATTAGACTAAATATTATTACACAAAGACACATACTCAATGAAAATCTAACAATGTGACTGTACTTGCTTCTTTGCCCTTATTAACACGTTGATTTTTCAATGATTTTTTAAAACATGATTTGTGTAGTTTGTAGGCGAACTGTATAGTAAGGCAAAAGGGGTAGAAAAAATCACATTTTCCGTTTTCCGAGTTTTTTTTTAAATTTTCTTTACTTTTTGGTATGTTGCTTTATTTTATTTTTTCATTGAATGTGACAACAGCTTTTTTTTATAGAAAACAGTGTTCCCTGTAAGTATTTTTGTCGCTAATATAGGAGTATAGGGAATATCGGACAAATATTTTATTTTGGCAAAAAAATAGGTATTTTGTATTCTCATATTACATATTTTGTGCATAAATGTAAAAATAACTATACGCAAAATATATTTTTGCTACGTTTAAAAATTAGTTTTAGTCGTAATTACATAAACTTATATCTAATTATTTTGGTGTCGCAGTGCATGTATTTGGATAGGATCTTCCCCCTATTCTTCTACTGGCAAGCACCCCAGGAAATAGGAAATGAGGATCTATTAAACAATGATTTAATAATTAAGGATATTACTTACAACTATTTAACTCAAATCTTAATAAACTCCATGATTGGAGAAAACCCAAATATAGATATGTATTATCTTTGTATTATAAGATAATTTCTGAAAAACTGTAGAAAATAGAAAAGTATGCATTAATTTCGAAGTCAGAAGTAGTCACTTTAAATAATTTAATACAAAAGAATTACATACATAGTTCAAGCTGTAAGTTACCTACTGTAGCTCCAAATATTCAGAAGAAATAATTTGGGTTTACAAAACAAATTTTTTAACATGTAGGGAAAAAACGAATTTATTTAAAATCTAATGGCAACACTGATGCAATTTTTGGAAGAAAAAAATTCAAAACTAGAAACATGGAAAAAATCATCGTATGAATTTAAAATGTTTTTGGAAGCAACTTTTAAAGAGAATCAAAAATAAAACAAGATTTTTAAATCCTCGTATGAATTGGGCCTTTGTATCAGTGTTGCCATTAGATTTTAAATAAATTCGTTTTTTCCCTACATGTTAAAAAATTTGTTTTGTAAAGCTTTTGTAAATCAAAATTACTTCTTCTGAATATTTGGAGCTACAGTAGGTAACTTAAAACTTGACATATGTATGTTTATATGTAATTCCTTTGTATTAAATTATTCAAAGTGACTACTTCTGCATTCGAAATTAATGCATACTTTTCTGCAGTTTTTCAGAAATTATCTTATAATACAAATATAACACATATCTATATTTGGGTTTTCTCCAATCATGGAGTTGATTAAAATTTAAGTTAAATAGTTGTAAGTAATATCTTTAATTATTAAATCATTATTTAATAGATGCTCATTTCCTATTTCCTGGGGTGATTGCCATTAAAAGAATAGAGGGAAGATCCTATCCAAATACATGTACTGCGACACCAAAATAATTAGATAAAAGTCCATGTAATTACGAGCAAAAACAAATTTTTAAACGGAGCAAAAATATATTTTGCGTATATAGTTATTTTTACATATATGCACAAAAAATGCAATATGAGAATACAAAATACCTACATTTTGGCCAAAATAAAATGTTTGTCCGATATTCCCTATACTCCTATATTAGCGACAAAAATACCTACAGGTAACACTGTTTTCTATTAAAAAAAAGTTGTTGTCACATTCAATGAAAAAATAAAATAAAGCAACATACCAATAATTAAAATATGTGTAAAGAAAACTTGAAAAAAAAACTCGGAGAACGGAAAATGTGATTTTTTTTCTACCCCCTTTGCTTTTCTATACAGTTCGCCTACAAACTACAAAAATCGTGTTTCAAAAAATCATTGAAAAATCAACGTGTGAATTAGGGCTTTGACTATAGGAAATTTGATAATTGGGAAGGAACCCCAATTATCAATTTTCCTATAAAAACCCTGAAAATACATAATAACAATATTCTGTTTGCTTTTCAGATACATATGAAGTTTTAGAACTGGGCTTAACGTCTTGGTTGTATGCATGAATCAATATTATAAATTTTGCTTTAACATTTATTAACGTACTAATAATCCCAAATTATTATTTTACTTAATTAGTAAAATAATTTTTTTTTTATTATTAAAAATACATTGAAATTGATTATTGAAAAAAAGTCAGCCAATGAAGTAAAGTAAGAAAATAAAAAAACTGTTGATTATTGAGTTCTTGTTTTAACTTTGTTATTTGTTGAACTTCTCATTTGTTTAATTGAAAGTTTATAACATAATAACTCTAGTTGTTCTAAGATTTTTGGGTAAAGGTTCCCTGATAATCTGCATTAGCAACAGTGAAATGCGCATAGGATCCAGCTAAGCCCCTCAATAATATGCATAGCATAGTATGCATATAAAGGGTAAAGGCAAATAACTGGGGATGACATTTTTTTTATTGGAAATGCTTCATTGCTTATGGCAGTTTAATTTCCAATCACATGTGAAGTTTTAAATGCGCTTTTGGAACCTGTTTAGTTTGATACTCCTTACACTTACTATTTATATATAAGTACATATATTGTATTATTGTTTATGTTTCTTTGAATAAAAATATTTTTGAACGAATTTTATTCAAATCTACCGATTTTTTTGTCGATTCTACCGAATTAAAAAAAAAATAAGTGTGCACACTGCTGATAATAGACTTTTTCTAATGGAAAAACCACAGTTTCGTCAGCGATCAAGTTCGCTTTGTCCAATGCCAACTAGTGAATCGTTGACATTATTGCCTAGTACTTCTACATTTAACTCAGCGATATCATCCCCCTCGGGCTCGGGGTCATCACTTAACCAAGTTGTCACTGAAGATAAGATTAGCCCAAAACCCAAGGTCCAAGTCGGAATCGACAGATATATCACAATTTTAAAGCGCGGGCGAAGCCCAAATTCATTAAAAATTACATCTGTTCCCAAGATATCGCATTAACCGTCAAAATCGTTTTTCAATATTGCAAGCTAATAACGACCAAGTCGCTGTATCATCCAAAAAAAGTTCCAAACCACCACCAATATATCTGAGAAAAAAAAATTCTAACACCCTTATTTAAAAATTACTGTCGGCCGTTGGTGAGAACGCATTTCACTTTATTCCAATAAAATGTGGTAACATTGATGAAACGAAAATTCAAATATACGAAGAAAAAGATTTCCGCAAAATTATTACTGAATTCGAAAAAAAAAAATTTACACTTATCAGATTAAAAGTGCTAAAGGTATGCAGATCGTATTGAAGGGCATTGATGCATATGTTAATCCCGAAGAAATAAAAGATGCACTCATCATACAAGGATTGAAAGTAAAAAGTGTTACGAATATAATCAATAGAGAGAAGATCCCCCAGTCTCTATTTCGTGTTGAACTGGAGCCAAATGTATACAGTTGAAAAAAACGAGACACATCCAATTTATAGCTTAAGATACCTTTTATACCGAAAAATTACAGTTGAAGAGCCACATAAGCGTTCAGGTCCCGTACAGTGCCATAATTGCCAAGAATATGGCCATACAAAAACTTACTGCAATTTACCTACAGTTTGTGTTATCTGCGTTGAATTGCATGGTACTGCTAGCTGCACTAAGCCAAAAGATCAAGCAGAAAAAAAAGTAATTGTGGAGGTAATCACACCGCTAACTACAGAGAATGACCTGTATAGTCTTTCATTAAACAGGCTATGGGTCAAAAACCTAAAATAGCTCCAGCTCAATCAGCAAACGCTTACTCTGCCACTCTTCCTCAAACAAGCCAACCAGCTACTTCACGTGTATCGTATGCCGATGTTGCTACGCTTAGTTCCATTCCCACACAAAATGTTCCACCGCCAAATAATTCAACGAATGCAAACTCAAGCTTTAACTTTAGTCGCCTTGAAGCTACTATTGAAAATTTGGTGCTAACTATTAATAGTTTTACAACAAATATGACTCGCATTAGTTAACAAGCCATGAACATGTTAAAAATATGTTTCTGGAACGCAAACGGCATTCGCCGACGTAAAAATGAACTTGAGCACTTCCTCATAGAAAAAAATATTGATATAATGTTGGTCTCTGAGACTCATTTGACCTCAAGAAGCCTTTTTTAAATTTGTGGCTACACCTTATATGATTCAAAGGAACTAAGAGGAAAAGCATGCGGTGGATCAGCAATTCTAATAAAGTCAACACTTAAGCATTATTTTATTGACAACATTTGTGAGGAACAACTACAAGCAACGAATATTTGTGTTGAAAATTTTTGCACAAATTTTGTGATATCATCAATTTACTCCCCTCTCAGATTCGCAATTACTGAGAATCAATACGAGGATTTCTATAAATCTCTTGGCCCTTGTTTCGTAGCAGCTGGCGACTATTATGCTAAGCATACATTCTGGGGTTCGCGTCATATTACACCCAGAGATCGAGCGCTGTTCAACACAATTTCAAAAATGGGCTTGGACACCATTTCGAGTGGGGAGCCTACTTACTGGTCTACTGAAATAAATAAAATTCCGGATGTTATAGATTTTGGCGTCATTAAAAATATTTCTATGGAATTAATTAACGTTGAGGCTTCTTTAGATCTCTCGTCCGATCACTCTCCCACGATCGTTACAATCTGTAGCCCACAGAGAAGTGCTTTACCTCACTCGCATGTGAAGATGATCAGTCGTGTAATTTGGCTGCGATTAAAAAATATTTTAGTAGTCATTGCACGGAAAACAATACGCTAAGAACAACCGAGGAATTGAAGCTAACATTGCCAACCTTAACGAAATGATTACACAGGCTGCTGAACATGCTACTACCTCCGATCCGCAGACTGGATATAATAGAATTTATTCTACGGATATTGAACATGTCGTGTGTGAAAAAAGAAGAGCTAGAAGTGAATGGCATCAGCACAGATCACCACAACTTAAAATCAGATTTAAAGAGTGCACTAAACGACTCCAAGAGTTGCTTGCAATTGAAAAAACTGCAGCCCTTAAAAATTATCTGGAAGGTCTTGATGTCACACCAGCATCTAATTACTGTTTGTGGCACGCTGGTAGAAAGCTGAAAACCCCCGTTGAGTTTAAACCACCTCTAAATTTCGTTTAAGATTTATGCATTTATTTATTTAATTTGTTTGGAAATATATTCGAATTCGTGCATCACTAGTATGTACATATTCATAGCAACGCGTTGCAACGTATGCGCAATATTTTTTATACATTTACAAATAAAGTATACGTCAGTTTTATACATATATGTAACAATAGCATGGTAAGTAAATGCGCAGCGCAGCGCCGCTCTTTGTTGCTCTTTTGGCTCTTTTGCGCAAAGAGCAGAGCGGATATGTTATTGCTCTTACGCTGCGCCATTGTATTTGCATTAAAAGCTCAGAGCAAGAAAATGGGCATCATGCTTGGCTCTTTTCTTGCTCCGCTCCTTTTTTTTGCGCAATGCGTAAAAGAGCCAAAAAGAGCAAAAAATACGCATTGCGCATTTACTGTGGTACAAAATCCATATTTTCTTTGCAAAAGATTTTGTTACGTTGTAATGATTATTATGATATTTTTTTTATAAACTTTTCAATAAACGCATCTAAAATGTAAATTGTCGAAATAATGTATAGTAGTAATGTATGTAGTATTTATTTTATTAACTGCCCGTTTACAGAAGCCATGTAAAAATTGTCGTCTACCTATTTATATTGAAAACAAAAACAAAGCACTCAAAATTTGTTTTTGTTTTCAATATAAATAGCAGGGTAGAAAAAATTCTGCTCGCAAATGCTATTTTATTTGTTTCGTTCGTTTTAAAATTTAATTTCGGAATTTTAAAAATAAGATTCGGAAAAGAATTCTATTTTAAATTCTTGTTTTGTTTCGTTCTCCTCGCAAATGAAATAAATTAATTTTTGTTGATTAAACTCGTTTGCGAATTTAAAATAGAATTCTTTTCCGAATTTAATTTTATAATTCTTAAGAACGAATGCAAAAGAATAACGGTCTAATTCACAAAAAATATTTTAGTTTATTTGACAAATTTTCCATAGAAATATGTCAAGTAAGCGCTTCATAAACCTGAAATATTTTTTATGAATATGGCAGTAATTCTTATAAAATTTACGCTAGGCAGCAAATTAAGTTCTTTTTGACATATTATCGCATAGATCAAACCACTGTAACTATAGAGCTGAAATTTGGTGTGAGATTCCTCTTCCACTAAGAAGGGATTTTTGAAAATTTGACCGCGAAAAGGGTAAAAATGGGCAAAAAGGGGTAAAAGAAGGGTAAAATAGGTATCAATATATATCTGAAACTACTTAGATAGACTAAAAATTCAAAAAGCATAAGAATGCTGGCAAAAAGCAAGCCGACGTGTGTTTGGTACTTTTTTAATATGTGTACTTTTAGGGGTTTTTGCATTTGAAATACCTTTTAAATTATTGAACGTTGCATTGGCATTAAAGAGTTAAAAAGCACTTTTTAGAAAAAGGTGCTTTTTGGGAAAAGGACTTTTTAGAAAAAGGTGCCTTTGAGAAAATTACTTTTTAGAAAAAGGTACTTTTTGGGAAAAGTACCTTTTAGAAAACGGTTCTTTTTTTGGAAATGTACTTTTTAGCAAAAGGTCCGTACACCAAAGGTGAAAAGGAACCCAATTGGTTTCGCTACGCTTTCCTTCCGTCTGTCACAGGGTATTTTCTTGAGAACTGTAAGAGCTACGTACATGAAATTTGGACACAGTGTGTAGACTTTGGCCGCTACAAACAACAAATAAATGAGAGTTAAAAATTAAAGGGTTTTCTAAAACGAGCAACGAAAAATGTTAAATTCCCATGTAATATACATACATACAATAGTATGTATATACACTTGAAATTTGTAAAGTTAGTGTATTTTTATACAGACTACAACAATTAACACTAAAATTTAAAAAAAATAAATTAAAGGGTGTTTTATCATCTAATACAATTTTGAATATGTAATTTTGACAACTTGCTGTATCTTGGAAACCGTAAAAGCTAAATTCTTGAAATTTTCATAAACGGTAAAATAAAAAAATAAAAAAATTATAAAATCGCCAAACCAAAAAAAAAATGGCTAAGAACAAAAAAAATTTGGCCAAACCGAAAAAAGCACCAAGTTAAAAAAATTTCTAAGACTAAAAAAAATCGCGGGAATGAAAAAAAAATCGCCAAAATGAAAAAAAGACACTAAAAACAGAAAAAAGCGTTTAACTAAAAAAAACTTCAAAAAAGCATCATTAAAAAAATGCTCAAACCCAAATGTACGGAACCCTTCTTGCGCGAGTCAAAGTCGCACTTTACTGAATTTATTTGAGTTCTCTTCTAAAATTAAAACAATTTAAAGATGTTTTATTTTTGTATATTCTGGTTAAAAAATACAAGACAAAATAATTACATACATACACAAATATATAATTTAGTTCAATAAAACGATTCCCGTACATATGAAAGTATGTTTAAGCGAAGGATAAATGACTAATATTATTATATTGTGTGTTTTTAAAACCAATAGTACCAAATTTAAACCAATAGTAAGTGATTTTCGATTAAAGAATTTGATTCAATTATTTTATTTTCGATATAAGCAATGGTTGAATATTTTACTCTACACTCTGTGATTAAGATATATTTTACATTCACTCTTATTTCAGTCAACATCGACGTCACGTCAATGCAACACCAAAAATTGGGCTTGTTTACTCGCTCTCGAGATGTTCAAAAACCGTGCTGCTATTTAATAACTCTAAATAGTCTTAGTATTTCACCTTCATACCAAATAAACTAACTTGTTTTATATTTTCCCGTATTTAATATTCCTTGACGTTGCAAAACTGCTTAGTGTCTTGCTGTAAAGTTCCCATTGCATTTTATTCCTACAGGATTTTTTTTTGAAATTTGTTCAGCAGAAACGAAATGTATCAGGAAAATGAAACGGAACATATCCTTTAATTTAGCTTTAGCGATAAATATTATTTCTATCTCCATTTACTAAAAATTAATAGTTATTGTGCTGAGAGCACAATACACAAACCTTCGTTTATACTTCAATTAGATATCCATAAAAAATTAAACATGTATAAAACAACTTGAGTAATGATTTTCCTAAAACATGAAATATGCTTAAATAGAAAAAAAATATTTTTGGTTAGTTTTCCTACCGAAACTTCTTTCAATCTCCAACCCTGGAAGCATATATCTGAGTTTTCTGTTTCTTAATACTAATTTATTTCTTTCTAAAATATAGAACATATTTAATTACCAAAGAAACAATTAGTTTTATATACCAGAAAAAGTCTAAGTTTTCCAGCTCTGGAGGTATGTCTTTTATTTTTCTAATTTCTATTCCAACCTATTTCATTCTTAAATAATAAGAGTACAATAGCTCAGTGGTAGAGAGTATGCCTTACAGCCATCCCTAAACAAGGGCGGAAAGCGGAACGTTTTTTTTCCGCCGAGCTTTAACGCTGAAATGGCATACCTAAACAAAAGCGGCAACGTTATGTCAAAACGATAAAACAGGGTTATCAAACCAATAAATAAAACAATCCTGATTATTTTAACTCCTGGACAGACGACATTGTTGTTTGTGATTTTGTTATTAAAATTTTGTTATTTAAATTAAAATAAAATAATTAAAGATTGAAAAAATTAGTTATTTAGAAAATCTATATAATTAATAGGCGAACACGTTTTTTGTAATCCCTTTTACGCCGGAACTACTGCACCGATTTTGGAAAGATTTATATCATTTTAAAGGAATTTCTGCACAGATGTGCAGAATCTATATTTTATTGAAATCGGTTTAGTATTTTGGGAGCTATAAGCGTTTAAAGTTGCTACTACTACATGCAAAGATAGTACACACTCATTTGTTAGTTTACACTGTGTGTGTGTGTGTATTTGTGTACTATTTTTCATGCTATTCCATTTTTTTTCTTATTTGTTATTGTATGAAAGCCATAAAACCAGGGTGGCCGATGACATTTTTCAAAAAGTTGCACCAAATAGGGGATTTATCAAAAAAAAGGGGCAAAATTAAAAAAACGTGAAAATTACACTAAATTTTTTATTTTTAATGTATTATTATATAATTCACTCCAAAAAAAGAATAATCTATATTTTATTGAAATCGGTTTAGTATTTTGGGAGCTATAAGCGTTTAAAGTTGCTACTACTACATGCAAAGATAGTACACACTCATTTGTTAGTTTACACTGTGTGTGTGTGTGTATTTGTGTACTATTTTTCATGCTATTCCATTTTTTTTCTTATTTGTTATTGTATGAAAGCCATAAAACCAGGGTGGCCGATGACATTTTTCAAAAAGTTGCACCAAATAGGGGATTTATCAAAAAAAAGGGGCAAAATTAAAAAAACGTGAAAATTACACTAAATTTTTTATTTTTAATGTATTATTATATAATTCACTCCAAAAAAAGGGGGAAAAAGTGGCAAGGCAGTCGAAAAAGTGGCAATTTTCCCCTTTAGTCGGTCAAACGGTCACGCTGCATAAAACTTATAGGACGAGAGTTCAATAAATTGAATTAGGTTTAATAAAGAGATTTTGTTTCTGTTTAGAATGCGGACGATTGTGTCGTCCGTTTGGTATATCTAGTTATATATTAATATGCATTGATTTTCCTAAATTTAAATTCAGGAAAAATTTATTTTGTTTCAAATGAACTAAGCACTACAAGAATAATATCATTCAATTGACCGGTCATTTGACCGGAAGTCATGTAGGTTATATTCATCATTGCGTATAACAAAGCTTCTATCACATTATTAAAGACAAATAAAAAGTGTGATGTAAACTTTTGTGTACGTGTGATATTGCACCTCTCTCTGCTTTCTACTAATCAATTATAATATTAATATTAATTCGACTGATCATAATTGACTAATATATCCCCCATATACTGACAATAAATATAATTTTTATTATTTTAATTGATTTTTGTTTATTTTAAAAAGTCAGTTCAAATTATTCAAGTAAATAAAATATTTAAAATTAAAGATAGAAATAATTAAAAACAGAATAACCTAGGCGGTGTCTAGCTCTCTTCACACCTTTTCATTGCCCACACATCTTTCTTTTAAAAGAAAATATAGATTAAATTAAATTTTGTACATATCTCTTATTCACTATTGTTTTTACTTATTTTTTTCAACACTTACGTCCCTTTTCACAATGTATGGTTAAGAGTTAACGTGAACTTTAACTGACAGTTCTTCATACAAAACTTGCAGTTAATTTTCACAGACAGAATGATTTTTTTTTTAAATTAACTTCGAGTCATAAAAGTTTTGGCATACATATGTATATAAGATGACCCACTCCAACATATATGCTAGAGTAGAGCAACTATAATTAATAAATAAATCCATCATCAATTCCGATCGAATGACTAGTCAATTGACTGTTACTATTGAATTCAATGTAAAATTGTTGCAAATGTGTTAGTAAAAAAATTTTGTTTGTGAAACTAGTCATTCATTTCTTGTAGGGAACAAACGTAAAGGTAAATAACACAAAATATTAACTGAATAGAACATGTATAAGATAAATATACATATGTATGCATATAATTCATACTTTTAATGAAGGAAAGAAGAAAATGTGTCAGTACTTTAGTCAAAAGGACATTAAATAATAAACTAAAAGTATTAAATATCATATTCTTAAAAATCTTATTTTTAACAAAGAAATGTTTTAGTATTTTTAACATCCCGAAAAACTTCGAAAATAAGATAAATATTCACGTGTGGTAACTCTGATGATGGCAAACAGAAGGCAATTGTTTTCTTTTGCAACTAACTTCATTGTAAAACGCGTTGTCAAAATCGGATTTTCCAATAGCAAAGCGTTGCCGTCGCGTTGCCGCCGCATTATTTCGGTATGCTCCATACAAAATGTATGGACATGATAACTTTTGACAGCTAAAAAACGCTTGCCGCCCGTGTTTAGGGATGGCTGTTAATGACACTGTTCGTATCCTGGCTGCGAGAATATTTTTTGTTTGTTTTGTATCTATGTACGTGAAAAATCATCATTGAATCATGGAAATTATACGAGTTAAATTGATTAATTTTAATGGAGACCAAAGTATTTAAATTCTCGCACAAACACATGATCTCCAATGACAAGCTAATGTAAAAGCCATGCATGTTTCACTTAATTCGTCATCACTTGAACCCATGATTCAACAAATGATTTGTCATTTTCTTTGGCTGGGTAGGTATGTTGCGAAAAAAATAGAATTTTGCTGCCTTATGCTAGGAACACAATTGGGACGAACGACGAATTTCGTCCACGTCGACGAATTCGTCGATAAGAGTTCGCTGCGTAAATTCGTCGTGTGAAGCACAACAACGACGAATTTACGCAGCGAATTCCTCTCTTATATTTGATAAAGTTGGTTGTTGTGTGTACAAAGACAGAAAGTGAGAGAGAAAAAACTGTTTTTTCGTCGTTCGTCGACGTACAAATTAGAAATAAATCTATCTCAGAATTCGTCACGCACGACGAATTTCGTTGTACGGCGGTGTTGTGTTCATTTTCATATGCGGACATGTGTTTTATTTTTTATGACGAAATTTCGCACCAAAAAATTCGTCGTTCGTCCCAGTTGCTTTCCTAGCATTATTCATAAAAAATAATTCCGTTTTATGAAGGACTTACAATTTTTTTTATGGAAATCTGTTTATAAAATTTTTATAAATCAAAAATATTTTTTATGAATAAGAAGGTCTTTAGTTAAAAAATTTATTCTATATCTTTTTCTCATTTTATGATATACTAGCTGACCCCGGTCCGCGTTGCTGGCCCTAAGCAAACATTAGTGTTGTATATGGCATTGGTGGTACAATATGAAAATTGGATTTTGCCCTCGAATAAACTAAATATTGCGCCATCTGCCGGAAGAAATAAAAATCTAACAGTAACTGTTATTTTGTGAGGAATAAATAAAAGTCACAAAATAACTCTTATTTTGTGAGGGATAAATAAAAATCAAGAAATAACTGTTATTTTCTGAGGAATAAATAAAAGTCACAAAATAATTGTTATTTTGTGAGGAATAAATAAAAATCAAGAAATAATGATTAAAAAGTGATTTTAAAAATAAAAATTATAACCGTTACGGTCCCTGGTATTTACTCTTCATTAGTCTTCATAATATTTTGGAAAGAAAAGATTCTGTCCACACAAGCTGAGTATAGTGGAACAGAAAGAGTTCTTTGAACAATTCTGTTCAAATTTGTACAAAAATGTTTATCTTAATGAATTTTAACTGTAGAAATATTTTCCAATATTTACTTAAACATAAAACTTTGCAATTTTTGAATATTTGGAAATTCCGATAGCGCCTTGCATTCATCATTTATTTGTTAAATTTTGTGTGTTTAGTTTGAAAAAAATTGCAAACAAGTGGTACAATCCCAGCAAAAATTTTTCAAGATTTTGTAATTGGTAGTGCTCTTTTAATGGCTTACAAAGTAATGAGTGGTACTTATTTATATCATTACGTGAAAATACTTATTGTAGTACCTTCCAGTTAATAATGAAGTATATATGGAGTAATTTTGCATATTATTCAATATACATATTCAGATATTTTCTTTGCAAAATTATGATTTTCAAAAAAAAATCTATTTATTTTTATTAGCAAAAAATTATTTTTGAACAATTTTAGGCAAAAAGTAATCCACAAACTAACCCATTAATTTTTGAATACTTCTAGGCAATCAGTAATCTATTAACTTTTGGATATTTGTAGGCAAAACGTATAGGGTACCACATACTTTTTGAACTTCTAAAACAAAAATAATGGGTTATTCAGTCAAATTGTAAGTATTTACTACTGAAGAGTACAAACACTTTTTTGCATTCTAGTAAGCAAACTTTTTTGCTGGGATGCTAGTGGATTACTTAAAACATAAATGATCAAAAGTTTGAAGTAGTTACTTGAATTTTGACTGAAAGGGCTTAGAAAGTTTCACAAGGCCATAAAATACACAAAAGGGACACAAATGGCCCAATTGTGCTGCATTTTGCATCACTGATATGAACAGCTTATATGTGGGGGTCTCTGGTGAAAGGTTAGATTGCACTAACGAATGTTTTATGTAAAAGTGTGAACATAGTGCACCTACCCACACATATCGTACATAAGATTGCTGCTATCCAATCTTCTTACGAATGTCATATAAAAGGTTATTCTCTTTCTATATATTGTACAATATTTGTTTTGTTGTTGTTGCCGTTTATTTTTTCATTTTATTTTTATTCCAATTGTTTACATATCTAAGCTCCCATTTTGCCATTGTAAAGAAGCAGTGTAATCTGCCACCAACTTTTATGACTACTTGTGTCTTTGACATTGCCATTGTTGTTTGTGGTGCTTTTAAGCTTCTAAAATTCCCTCACTTCGGCATATAGTACTTACATATTTATGTTTACCTGTGTGAACGTATTTGCTTTCACACACAACGACTTATGCAGCTTTTGTAGTACTTGAAATAAATATTTAAGTACGCGTAGTTTTTATTGATTTTACTTTGGTATTTTTGGTTTCAGGGTTTATCTGTTTTTAGACGACAGCATTTTTCAATACTGTATACATACATACATACATACATGTATGTATACATTCACGAAAACTATCTTTGAGCTTACAATTTATTTTTAGTTGTCCATACGTAAAGTGGAATTTAATATTTATAAATTTAATAGTTTTGAACTTGCAAGTAAATTCCTGTTCCCACAAGCAAGGTCCCGACACGTCTGTAAAATTTTAATGAGAAATCACTGAAAAATTAGTTCTGTTCGTATAAGTAAATCTTTTACTCAGGCCGACTTTTTGGGTCCTGTTAATAAGGATTACATTTTTATACCCTTTACCAAAAAAGGTAAAAGGATATATATACGTTTGTCATTAATATCCGACACATATAATATAAACATTCTGAATCCTTATCCCTTTCAGACCTAAGGAATTACAAAGTTGATGGATTTTAATCAAACTTTCACCGTGTGATAAGTAGAGCTTAGATATCATAAAAATTTATTTTTTGTGTCCGTACGATTTGTATGTCCTTAGAAACAGGACATACACAAATGTGTATCTTGGGATTATGCCTAGTCAAAAAATAACAATCTTCTTTCAATAGTAAAAAATATAACAATTTATTTCATATTGCAAAAACTAACAAAATTATTAATAATATAAAAGAAACACAAAAACAATTCATAGATTTTTTATAAAATTAAATTACTCGTACATAAGAAAACGGTAACTAGTGGATCCTGTCCATATATTACGGAAGCAAGGATAACAGACTTGTTGTCCCTCCACTTGACAACAACAATTTTTTCGTCTGATCTTATTATTGGATCAGACTCTCCTCTTTTCATTCGCCGGACATCCCTCAGAGAGAGTTTTCGCAACCGGTTGGTCTGAACAGTACCAGTTCCATAAATGTTAATTTAAGCTAATCGCTCCAATAGTGGTAAGGTGGTGAAATACCTATCAAATAATGCTGAAGAATACTCCTCACTCCTCATAGAATAACACTTGGTCCTAATCCAAGTGTTCGATGGCCTAGTGGTGTTTAGGAACCTTGATAGATTTCAAAATCTAAAACTATTCCTAAAAATCGAGTAATATATTAAATGTATCAATAATCTATTATAGACAGTACCAGATGACAAAGTCATTACAAAATGTTTAAGTCCAACTGGCAGAGCCTTATTGCGAACATATTGGCGAAGTCCACCAGGCAATCTACCAAGAAACGGTATCATCTGCTCATCAATGGAAAAAATACCGAAATTCCTGTGAATGGCAAGGCATCGAGCTCTGACAACATCAACTATGGGCTGAACCTCCCTCGTTTGCTCAGCGGCACTATCTGTATCCGAGCTGTCATCGTCGTCAGTGTGGAGACTGAACAGGTATTTCATCCTCATCAGAAGAACTTCTTCTACATCAGAATCATTCTCCAAATTATACTTTTTTGCTGTAATGACGATAAATTGACTTAATAGAAACCCACACTACACATATCGTAGGTGTTTTAACTAACCGACCTAACTAACATTTTAAAAATTTAACAGGAGAGCAGCTTTTGTGGTTATTTTATACATTCATTCTTATGGCTGCGTCAGAAATCTTTTTACTTATATAGGCACAAAAGTAATGATTATGCATTAAACACATTCACCACAGCAGGCTACACGAAAACACGACTTCAAATGCCGCTAGCAGCATTTGTCGCCTCGTAGCCAGCTACTTAATTATTTTGGAGACGGCAGCAGCACCATCTGCAGCTGATATTCAAGTACAAATACGTAGTTCAGTATTGCCACTTTCATATATTTTGCATTTATAAAAATTAATTACTCTTTTAAAATGTACTTATTTCACGTAAAAGTACAAAAATTAATCAATTTATTCTTTACATCGATTTTTTGATATTGTTTCTGGTAAATAATATGAAATAATTGTACGATATCATTCATTCAACATTTTGTATTACATTGGTAACACTGTATTTGCTCATTGTAGCCAAAGAAATAGAAATTAGTTTAATTGGAGTACAACGACAAAATCAGCCATGTTGCCTTGCTGTCTTCAAAATAATCATTCTCATATAAACATGTTTATTCTATCTTTGACATTTGGTAGTCGGTAGCTTGCTGTGGTGAATGTGTTTAATGCATTACAGTCATGAAAATTGTAGACAATGTACATTGTGACTTATAAAGTCTAGTAAAGAAAAATGAGTTTTCAAATAAATGTCAGTTAGGTCGGTTAGTTAAAACAGCGACGATATGTGTAGGCACATATTGTGCTAAGGAAAAGTAGTATAGTTTTATGTGCACTTTTATACCCTTTACAAAAAAATGGTAAAAGGGTATATATAGGTTTGTCATTCCGCTTATAATTTCTATAATATCAATAAGCGACCCATAAAATTTATATATTCTGGATCCTTATGCATATGGAAGACGAAGAAGCGATGTCCGTCTGTCCGTCTGTCTGTACGTGAAATCGATTTTCCGAAGCTCCCAGAAAAGCTAGAGACTTCGTTCTTGAACTGTTGTATCAGAAATTTTCCAAAAGATATTGGTATTGAAACTCAACAAAATCCAGTAGACGATTGCAGAGGTGGAAAACTAAAACTTTATTTTGCCATATAAAAGTAACAACCGAAAACAAATTTTTATTTATTTTTTAATAAATAAACTTATTTTACACTTCAGTACGACTAAAATTGGTATTTTAAATTAAAAAAATATAAATATTTACCATTTTCTTCAGGCTCAAGGTCATAAATAAAACTCTTTTTTGTTTTGTTAAATATGTGTTGTTAATCTTGTAGATTTTTATTTTATTTCCTTTCGATATTTCGAACCCCTTCGGTGCTCTTCCTCAGGAAGAAACTATATTATATAAAAAACAACAAATGCAAAAAAAAACAGATATTAACATTATTTGTGAATAATAATTATAATAGCAAAACAAAAACATTAAAAACAAAGCACAAAAAATTGTCTTACTTTAATAAAGGCTCAAAGTACACTAAAAGCTTTTTTGTTTATATTTAGATAAGCAGGATTGTTCTGTAACTCGCACGTTTTGAAATCGCCTAATTTCCAGGAAAGAGTTCAAATAAAAAGTTGATTTATTGCAGCTTTTTAATTGGTTTTAGTGTTTTAGATGTTTAAGAGATATTATTCGAATTTAACTTCGAATGCACTAAATCGTCCGATCAGTAGAACTTTGTTTTTCGATTTTGAAAATTGCACGATTTCAAAACGCGCGGTTTGCAGAACACCCCCGAATATATGTTTATATGCATGCGCGCACTTTTCTATGTCTGTCTTGTAGTTCATTCGTATGTTCGTGTGTGTGTTAATTATATGTATCATCTCAATTGTATATCTTTTTTTGCAATTGTTTTCTTGTTGTGATATTGCTGCGTTACTAATATTACCATATTTCTCCATAGTTTTAGAAAATACTCACTAGAATTTAAAAAAATCGAATTTCTTAAAAAAATTTATGAACTAATTTTAGTCTAAATAAAAATTCGTAAATTCGTATAAAAAACGAATTGTTAAAATAGGTAACTACTTACCATTTTTTTTAGATGAAAATATTATCATAGAGCACAAAAAAGGAAATCTTTCATGGTTCTGAAAGAAAAAATTGGCCTATAAAATTATAAAAACTAAAACCAGGGCTCCAGAGATGGAAATTTGAATTTTTTTGATATTAAAGTAGCTAAATAAAACTAATTTTTTTTATTTCTTTGTTTACTTTGTTCACTGTTATACTCTAACACCCCAAATCGGTTCAGTTTTATGTAAAAAAAACTACAAAAAAATTTCATAGCGATAAGTTGTGTTTTAGGGGGTGCGTCCGCCCATAAAAGTTGGCCTTCAAGCCCATTTTTCAATGTAATTTTTTGCATATGACTATCTTTAAAAAAAATTTTACAAGAAAATTATGTATGGCAATATTTTAGCTCTTCTAGTGTACAACATTAGTCTCAAAGAAAGTTTTTAGCTAAAATAACCAACACAATACCAAAAATTATATGTACCAAAATTGCATTTGTGTATATGGTAATTATTTTACTAAGCTTTTACAATAAGAGTTTATATATATTAAAATATTTCATACATATGTTAAGTATAGTCATAAAAAACTAAAAAAAACAGAAAATTACATTGAATAAATGGGCTTGCGGGCTGATTTTGAGGGCCGGACGCACCTCCTAAAACACAACTTATCGCTATGAAATTTTTTTGTGTTTTTTTTACATAAAACTGAACCGATTTGGGGGGGTGAGAGTAAAAGAAATCAACAAACAAAAAATCCTCCATACAACTAACGGCCACTCTAATACAGATACATACACTCATATATGTTTTGCGAAAAAAAATTATCATATTTTGTTATACAGTATACCCTGTTTAATTACCCACCGGTTAAATACCTTTATCGCTTATTCACCCCAAATATTGAACCCACGATTTTTTACACTCATTTTCACACAAAACTCCACGCTTAATTAACTTTTGGGTAATTACCCATTTTGGGTAATTTTAATTTGAGAAATAATTACCCAAAAATTAAAATATGCTTTCCACAATTGATGATGAGTGCAGAATAAAAAGAAAAAGTTTATAAAGAAACAAGTAAGAGTGCTATATTCGGCTGTGCCGAATCTTATATACCCTTTACTAACGTACGTACATACATATATATAGTATACAGACACATACATACATATTTGTTTTGTGAAAAAATTTATCATTTTTTTAAAGTTTCCATCTTTGGAACTGTAATTTTTTTTCAGAAGCATAAAATATATTCAATTTATAAAGAAAAAGAAAAAAAATTTTAGACCTATTTAATTTTACATAACACAAAAAGTGTGAGTTTTCCAACCCTGGAATCATAATTTTGGATTTTTTTGATTATTGATACCAATCTAGTTCTTTAAAAAATACATAAAATCTGTTAAGTGATAAAAGCAAAAACGAAATAAGGAAAAACTTAAGGTCAGATTTTGTAAATTCAAACGATTTTTTCGTTTTGAAATTTGTATGGAAAAAATATTTTTTGAAAAGAATTTTCGTTATTTTTCATACAAATTTGAAACGTTTAGAAACAAAATTTTTTACAAAATCTGCTTATTAGTTTCATTTAATTCCTTTAATATTAAAAACTTCAGTAAAGTGCGACTTTGAATCGCGCACGAAAGGTAGTTTTTTTCAGTTTAAACGATTTTTTCAGTTTTGTCGCTTTTTTCTAGTTTTGGCGATTTTTTTCTGTTTTTGGAGGTTTTTTTTATTTTGGTGATTTTTTTCTGTTATTGGGATTTTCTTTATTTTGTAGATTTTTCTCATTTTGACGATTTTTTTTCATTTTTGCGATTTTTTTCTGTTTTTGGGTTTTTTTATTCAGTTTTTTTTTTCTTTTTTTCATTTTGGCGACTTTTTTCTGTTTTTTGTTTTTTCGTTTTGGCGATTTTTTCCATTTTGGCGATTTTTTTTCATTTTGGCGATTTTCTTTCATTTTGGCGATTTTTTTTTTTAAGCAATTTTTCCGGTTTTTCGCGATTTATTTTAGTCCTAGAAATTTTTTTTAATATGGCGATTTTTTTCTGTTTTTTGGGTTTTTTTCATTATGGCGTTTTTCCTGCTTTGGGGTTTTTTTTATTTAGGCGATTTTTTTTCTCTTTTTTAGGGTTTTTTCATTTTTGCGTTTTTTTCATTTTGTCGTTTTTTCCCTGTTTAGGGTTTATTTTCATTTTGGCGATTTTTTCATGTTTTTTTGGGTTATTTTTGTTTTGGCGATTTTTTTTTGTTTTTCGCGATTTTTTTCGGTTTGGCGATTTTATAATTCTTTGATTTTTCAGGTTTACCGTTTTTGAAAATTTCAAGAGTTTTGCTTTTACGGTTTCCAAGATACAGCAAGTTGTCAAAATTGCATTAACTGATGGAACACCCTTTAATTTAAATTTTTTGAAATTTTAGTGTTAACTTTTGTAGTCTGTATAAAAATACACTAACCTTACAAATTTCAAGTGTATATACATATAATTGTATGTATATTACATGGGATTTTAGAATTTTTCGTTGCTCGTTTTGGAACACTCTTTAATTTCCAATTCTCATGTATTTGTAGCGGCCAAAGGTCTACACACTGTGTCCAAATTTCAGGTCTGTAGCTCTTACGGTTCTCGAGAAAATACTAATATAGTTTTAGACATAGTTAATTTTACATAACACAAAAAGTTAACCCTTAAGTGTATACCTGGGCCTGGCCAGGCCCTTTTTGACTTATTTCAAGTTTTTTTCATATAACTATTAAATATATTATAACGAAACTTTATGTATTCCTCAATGGAACGGTTTTTAACAAGAATATGAGAAAAAACTTTTAATTTTAATACCGTGGTTTTGCCAATTGGCCAAATGAAATTTTTGTGCATATTGTATCCACCTGGGTCTAGCCAGGCCCAACCAGTTATATATTAAAGTCAATGCAAAAACAAGCAAAACTCTTTAATATTTATTCTAAAGTAAAAAAGCAAAAGCAAATTCTCTGAGAACCCAAAAGCAAAAACACAAAATACAAACTCATAAGCAATATAACTCTTCAAATGTAAATGAAAAAAAAAATTTTTTGATTTTTGTTCACAAGTTTTATGCAGGGAACACAACGGGGACGAACGACGAATTTCGTCCACCCCGACGAATTCGTCGATAAGAGTTCGTGTGAAGCGCAACAACGACGAATTTGCTCAGCGAACTCCTCTCTTGTATTTGATAAGGTTATTGTGTGTGTAAAGAGAGAGAAAATTGTTTTTGCGTCGTTTGTCGGCGTGCAAAATAAGAAATAAATCTATCTCAGAGTTCGTCACGCAAGCATAATGCTAGAAACACACCTGGGACGAATGACGAATATTTCGGTGCGAACTTTCGTCATAAAAAAATAAAACACATTTGCGCATATGAAAATGAACACAACATTACCGTAGAACGAACTCTGAGATAGGTTTATTTATATTTTGTACGCCGACGAACGAAGAAAAGCAATTTTCTCTCTCTCTTTGCATACACAATAACCAACTTTATCAATTATGACAGCAGAATTCGGTGAGTAAATTCGTCGTTATTGTGGTTCATACGACGAATTTACTCAGCGAATTCTTAACGACGAATTCGTCAACGTGAACGAAATTCGTCGTTCGTCAAAATTGTGTTTATAGCATAACTCAGCAAAATTAGGCTTTTGTTTTATATTAGAACAGAAAGAGAATTACAGTTACTTTCTGATTGAAAAAATTAATAAACTTTCTTCTTTACTTCACTGAGATATCATTATACATAGTTGTTTTCTCTGTTGCTAGTTGTTGTTTTGCAATGACTTGTGAAGTTGATAAAGTTTTGCATACAATTTCAAAATCTGATCCAACTTATTTTGAAAAATTGGCTGAGGCAATTGCCAACGACGTCGTATTGAAAATGAGGATGATGATTTAGATGGAGAAGCTTCTCATATCGAAAAAGATTTACATATTGGCAATTAATTGGTAGCATCAAGCGATAGCGGTGATGAAAGCAAGAACGAAGAAGATAACCAAAGAGAATCAGCTTCAAAATCTTTTTTTATGGTAAGGATGGAACAGAGTGGTCAAAATCACCACCGGCTCTAAGAAAATTTGTCCCGCATAATATATTAAGAGGTTCCGGGGGCCCAACTTGCACAGATGTTGGTCCATTGGATATATTCAACCGCTTTTTTACAAATAATATAAAAGAAATAATAATAATTGAGACAAATAGAAATGGGAAGAAATATTACGAAGAAATGAATCAACATTGGAATCCAATAACAATGTCGGAATTGGAGGCTTTTAAAGACGAAATACAAGATACTTATGTAAAAACTGCAAAAGTCCTGTGTGTCTTCAGCACTTACAATGCGAGTATATTTGTTTTAATTGTATAAATTTAAACCAAAATATATATTTTTCTTTTCCATCTTATAAATTATCTTAATGAATTGTTCTTTCTTTTTATTGTAATGTAATGTTGTTCCATTATTTTTTTGTTTAAATCCCTTTTTTTTATTAATTCATGGCTTTTCTTAGTAAGAACTTTTAAAAATACTGTTAATTTTCAGTTAAAATACAAGTGGTCCCAGCCAGGCCCAGGTGGCAGTTTGTGCCAAACAAATTAGGTGGCTACTTAAGGGTTAAAGTTTTCCAACCCTGGAAACGTCTTTTTAATTTTTTATTATATTTTTTTAATTTAAAATACCAATTTTAGTCGTACTGAAGTGTAAAATAAATTTATTTATTAAAAAAAATAAAAATTTGTTTTCGGTAGTTACTTTTATATTTTTTTTTTTTTTTTTTTTTTAATACATATTTTTATTTATTGTATCTTCAAATATGAACTAACAATAAGTATTCAAATCTTAAATCTAAAATATAATTATTAGGCCCGACCACTGTCGGACATAAATTTAGAGATAGTTATAAATAATACATAAGTAGTGATAATCAAAAGGAAGAAAAAATAAAATAAAATAAAAAGTATTTTCAAGCAGTCCCATCTGGAGTGTTGAGTATAAGAGCACTTGTATCCCTCTTTTTTAGGCGGACGTGTCCAGTAAAGTTCAAAATATTACGAGCAAGCGGATTAGGATGTGACTCGAGTTTTGTTAAATATTTGCCTGCATATTTTGCAATTTCTTCAACCACTAGTGGCATATTCAAATCACGATGTATATTTGAGTTTTTTATATACCATGGAGCCGATGTTATTAATCGCAAAATTCTATTTTGCCTTCGTTGGATTCTCTCGACATTGGAAGCTGGAGCAGTGCCCCATAGTTGAATTCCGTAGCACCATATGGGTTTCAAAATTGACTTGTATATCAAAAGTTTGCAATCTAGACTGAGGGTTGAATTTCTACCAATCAGCCAATGTACCTGAGTTAATTTTAGTTTCATTTGGGTTAACTTAGAGTCAATATGGTGTTTCCAAGTAAGCCGTCGATCAAGGTGTATACCAAGATATTTCACATGAGTATGTTCAGGGACAACTTGATTGTTAATCCGAATGGGTAAACACGTATCTCTTCGTAATGTATATGTTACTTGAACACACTTTTATTCGTTTACCTTAATTCTCCATAAGTTTAACCATAGTTCCAGCTGGGTAATGTGTTCTTGAAGATATCGGGATGTCTCGTAAGGATTTTCATGCATACTAAGGCAGGCTGTATCATCAGCAAATGTGGAAGTGTGGATATTGCTGCTCAGAGGCATATCACAAGTATAAATCAAATACAAAACTGGCCCCAGTATACTCCCCTGTGGCACACCGGATGAGATAGTTTCAGGCATGCTCATAAAGTCTCCTTCCACAACAGTGAACTTCCGGGCAGTAATGTAACTTTTCAAAAGACTTACAACGTTTATTGGCAGGTATGTTTTTAATTTTAAAATTAGGCCTTCATGCCACACTTTATCAAATGCCTGAGAAACGTCGATAAACACCGCAGAACAATACTTCTTTTCTTCAAATGTTCTTCTTATAAATTGGACCAATCTATGAGTTTGTTCAATGGTGCTATGCTGACTTCTAATTGGGGACAATTTTGTCATGAGCAGTTTTTCGAAAAGCTTTGACATTGTTGATAGGAGACTTATTGGCCTGTATGACTCAGCCTTGGTAAGGTCTTTGCCCGGCTTTGGAATCATTTTAACTTTGGCAAGCTTCCAGCTATTTGGATAATACTGCAGTCGTAAAATGGCGTTAAAAATAAATAACAGTATTCTAATTGCAATACGAGGCAACTTTATTAGCATCTGGTTACTAATTCCATCAAAACCCGGAGCTTTCTTTGGGTTGAGTTCAGAAATTAGTTTTTGCACATCACGCGTCTTAAACTTTATTTGTTGAGGGGGTAGAGCGACTACATTTGGCAAATCAATTACACCAGTACATGTGTTTGGGGTAAATACGTATTTTAAATGGGCAGCAAATATGTTACCTTTTTCAGTATCGCTTCTTGCCCAACCTCCGGTAGATGTGCGCAGAGGTGGTTTAAACTCAACGGGTGTTTTAAGCTTTCTAGCAGCACGCCATAAAGAGTAATCAGATGCTGGTGTGACATCAAGATTTTCCAGATAGTTTTTAAGAGATGCACTTTTTTCATGTGCAAGCAGCTCTTGGAGTCGTTTAGTGCACTCTTTAAATATAATTTTATTCTGGGGTGATCTGTGCTGTTGCCATTCCCTTCTAGCTCTTCTTTTTTCACATACGAGACGTTCAATATCTGTAGAATATAGTCTATTAAACCCAGTCTGCGGATAGGAGGTAGTGGCATGTTTAGCAGCCTGCTTAATATTTTCGTTAAGATTGGCAATGTTAGATTCAACATCATCAGGTGTTCTTAGTGTAATGTTTTCCGTGCAATGACTACTAAGATATTTTTTGAATCGCAGCCAATTTACACGATTTATCAAATTGGAATATGGGTGAGGTAAATCACTTCTTAATGGGCTACAAATTGTAACGATCGTGGGAGAGTGATCGGACGAGAGATCTAGAGAAGCTTCAATTTGAATTAAATCCCTAGAGATATTTTTCATAACGCCAAAATCTATTACATCCGGAATTTTACGTATGTCAGTAGGCCAATAAGTGGGCTCCCCACTCGAAATGACATCCAAGCCCATTTTGGAAATTGTATTGAACAACGCTCGACCTCTGGGTGTAATAAGACGCGAACCCCAGAACGTGTGTTTAGCATTATAGTCGCCGGCTGCTATGAAACAAGGGCCCAGAGATTTGTAAAAATCCTCATATTGATTCTCAGTAATTGCGAATCTAGGAGGGGAGTAAATGGATGATATGACAAAATTAGTGCAAAAATTTTCGACACAAATATTCGTTGCTTGCAAATGTTCTTCACAAATGTTATCAATAATATAATGCTTGAGTCTTGACTTTATTAAAACCGCTGATCCACCGCATGCTCTTCCTCTCGGGTCCTTTGAATCATATAAGGTGTAGCCATAAATTTTAAAAAGGCTTCTCGAAGACCAACATTATATCAATATTTTTTTCCGTGAGGAAGTGCTCAAGTTCATTTTTATGTTGGCGAATGCCGTTTGCGTTCCAGAAACATATTTTTAACGTGTTCATGGTTTGTTAACTAAAGCTTGAAGCAGAGTATTCTGCATTCGCAACATTTCTTGCATCATGCTAGTCATATTTGTTGTAAAATTGTTTATAGTTTGCACAAGATTTTCAATAGTGGCTTCAAGGCGATTATAATTAAAGTTTGAGTGTGTATTTGTAGAATTATTTTGCGGTGAAACATTTTGTGTCGGAATAGAACTAGCCTTAGCAGCATCTGCATACGATACACGGGAAGTAACTGGTTGGCTCATTTGCTGAAAAGTGGCAGAGTAAACGTTTGCTGATTGAGCTGGAGCTAATTTAGGTTTTTGCACCATAGTCTTCTTTACCAAAGAGTACACACGACAACCTCTGTAGTTAGCAGTGTGATTTTCTCCACAATTACTGCATTTTTTGTTACTTTGATCTTTCGGTTTATTGCAACTAGCAGTGCAGTGCAACTCGCCGCACACGACACAAACAGTAGGTAATTTGCAGTAAGTTTTAGTATGGCCATATTCTTGACAATTATGGCACTGTACGGGTCCTGAACGCTTGTGTGGTTCTTCAACGGTTATTTTTCGATATAAGAGATATCTTAAATTATATATTGGATGGGTCTCACTCTTTTTCAATTTTATATCATTTGGCTCAAGTTCAACGCGAAATAGAGGTTGAGGGATCTTTTCCCTATTTATTATGTTCGATACATTTTTTACTTTAAAGCCCTGGAGGACGAGAGCATCTTTTACTTCTTCGGGAGCAACATAGGAATCTATGCCCTTCAACACAATCTGCATACCTTTAGCACTCTTGAGCTGATAAGTGTAGAAATTTGTTTTACTTTTTTCAAGTTCAGAAACCATTGTGCGAAAATCTTTTTCTTCATAAATTTGAATTTTCGTTTCATCAATATTACCACGTTTTATTGGAACAATGTGAAATTTATTCTCACCAATGACCGAAATTAATTTTTTAATTAGAGCGTTTCAGTTTTTTTCTCTTAAATAGATTGGTGGCGGCTTGGAGGTTTTATTCGCAGATTCAGCGGGTTTTTCATTATCATCTTGCAATATTTTAAAACGGTTTTGCCGATTAGTAGGGGATGCGCTGTTATCCCTGGACATCTTTGGAACAGATGCAATTTTAGTAGAATTTGGGCTGCGCCCGCGCTTTAAAATTGTAATGTATCTGTCCATTCCGACTTGGACCTTGGGCTTTGGGGTGCTCTTATCTTCAGTGACAACTTGTTTAAGTGATGACAACGAGCCCGAAGCGGATGATATCGCTGAGTTAAATTTAGAAGTACTAGGCAATAAAGTCAACGATTCACTAGATGGCATTGGACAAAGCGAAGTTGATCGCTGACGAAACTGTGGTTTTGCCGTTAGAGAAAGTCTATTATCAGATTTTTGGTTTTTATTAAGAGCTTCAGAACTCACAGCAAGTCTATTATCAGATTTTTTATTTTTATTGTTATCATTATGAGCACCAAAACTCACACTAAAATAGGCATTTCTGCCGTTAGAACTCACTTCACTATTTTTTTCCTTTGGGGTACTCATAAAGAGTATTCCTCAAGGGTACTTTGTATGTTTTTTTGTTTACGGTTCTTTTTTGATTTTGTTATTTCTATATGTAAAAAAATATTAGCAAAGCAAAAAAAAGCTTATTTATCAAAGTTAACATGTACTACGAATATTTTTTGTATGATTTTTTTTTTGTTTAGTTTGTATGTAAGAAAAATTCCGCTATTACGTCTGTTCACTATGAAGGTACAACGAGAACTGTTACTTTTATATGGCAAAATATAGTTTACGTTTTCCAGCTCTGCAATCCTCTGCCCGATTTTGCTGAATTTCAATACCAATCTAAGTTGGACCATTTCTGATACATCAGTCCAAGAACGAAGTCTCTAGCTTTTCTGGGAGCTTCGGAAAACCGATTTCACGTACACCGGACGGACGGACGGACAGACGGACATCGCTTATTCGTCATCGCTATTCATAAGGACCCAGAATATATATATTTTTTTGGTCGCAAATTAAAATTATGGAAATTACACACGGAATGACAAACCTATATATACCCTTTTCCATTTTTGGTAAAGGGTATAAAAAGTAAATAATGACATTACAAATTCAACGTATAAATATAAAATATATTTTTTAATCAGAAATAATTTCTTAATCAGGCTTGAGTTCAGTAATTTCAATTCTTATGAATGAAATATTTTTATTAATTAATGTGAGTATCTAAAGAATAGAAGAAAAATTAAACTAGACACTATTAGCTGGGGGAAATACCGATATTTTTCTGTGCAGCCACGCACTTCATCAGCACCCATGTCTATCTACTGGGGTAGAGATTATTATTAACATCAGCTATTAAACTTAAATTTCTATGAAATGGAATATGAGAATTGATTGTGTATACAATTATTGATTTGCCTTTGGCAAACACATTTGTAAGTATCACTATTCATTTTCTGTTTTTCCATTTTCTATTTAGGTTAGCACGAAGTTATATCACTCTACCTATGTATGTTTAACTATTCTTACTACCCCAGTAGATAGACATGGGTGCTGATGAAGTGCGTGGCTGCACAGAAAAATATCGGTATTTCCCCCAGCTAATAGTGTCTAGTTTAATTTTTCTTCTATTCTTTAGATACTCACATTAATTAATAAAAATATTTCATTCATAAGAATTGAAATTACTGAACTCAAGCCTGATTAAGAAATTATTTCTGATTAAAAATTCACTATAGTTCAATTAAATCTAATAATGTCTCATATAAAATATATTTTTATTGGGGAAATAGCTTGAAACAGGAATTGGTTCTTGTCGCCATTCTTATGGAAGTGCATCGAATGCAACGACGTCGTGATATGCTGTCAGACAGATTTCTAATCCTTTGTTTCTTGTTCCATTCGCTATACGTTTTCAGCTAATGAAACTTTGTAGCATGCTGCGTTTATAAGACCAGGCATAAGTATTTTTAAAAATACTCTACAATGCAAAGCTTTCCTGCACATGCTGTTGTCCGACACTGTGGAGCCTAATAAGGATTTCCTGCGTTGCAAAGTTTTCCTGCTTATTAATGTTTTTTTTGCACAGCCGGCCTTAAGGATTCCGACACGGCGCAGCCTAATAGCGGTTTTTTGCCTTGAAAAGTTTTTCTGTTTAATGACGTTTTCCTGCACTGCCGTCTCTCGGCTCCGCTTAAGGATTTTCTCCACCATCGTTTTCCCGACACGGCGCACACTGTCGCGAAGGCGGCCAAAAATTAAAAAAAAATTGTTTTGAATTAAAACGAACAAATTACTCTGTTGCATGTGCAATATTCTAATTAAGTAAAATAAAAAAGAATTTTTTAAAAAAGGTATACTTTTTAAAGAGTTTTGATGATTCAAAGTCAACAGTTTTTTACCAGTATGCAACTATATGAAAATATGGTACAGACACATACAAGCTTTAACAGGTTAATTAAAAATAATTTTAGATATTGCACTACAACTTCCAATAAAAGATAAAGGGGATATTGTTATAATATGGCTACAATAAATTTTTTCTATATTCTGTAACTCACATGCGATGTGCCGTTGCTTTTAATGTAAATTTAAAGAAAGCCATCTGTGAGTGAAAAAGTACGAGTTAAGTGGTCTATAGAAAAAAAATATAAAAAAATATATTTTTCATACTTTCACATTATATTTCTACAAGTAAGTACATTTAAAATTTTGTGTACTCTTGTCCACCTTGCTCCCCCTTACAAATTAATTTTACAATATTTTTTAAGTTAGAATTTGCATATTTTCAGTATATTCCCAGTAAAAAAAATTGGAAGTCATTCTAAAGGAAGTACATTTTCATTGCTTCCAAAAAATCTATATTTTTAATTTGCCAATACTTAGCAGAAAACCAAGTAGAATATTATTTTAGTTATACAAAACCTTGAAATTCCTCCATAGTTTTAGAAAATACTCATCAGAATTTTTAAAAAATAGATTTTTTTAAATAATTTTATAAACTAATTTTAGTCTAAAATTTAAAAGTTATTTACTTAAATTTACATAAAAGCATTGTTTCAAGTTTAAATTCGTATAAAAAGAAACGAATTGTTAAAATAGGTAACTATTAGCAATTTTTCCTAGATGAAAATATTATCATAGAACACAAAAAAAGAAATTTTTCTTAAAATCGCTTCCAATTCGGTGACCAGGCATCGAAAAAGAGAACTTCTTGCAATGACAACCCTATGTAAAAATCATTACATCGGATCGAATTTTGCACTACTTCCAGATCGCAAACTCTACATTTTCATGACTTTTTTGGAGTGTCTTTTTTTACTGGGTTATTTAGTTCCAGGACATTTGGGAAGGATACTAGTCCTTGAAATTTAAATGACCAAATTGTAGATGTGATTTATATTATATATTGTGTCTAGTTAAACATTTAACTCACTATAAGTGAAGACAATTTGTTTTGATGCTTTCTACTTTTTTTGGAAAAGGAAATTTTTTGAGGTATGCGTATCCTTTCTCTGAATTGAACGAAATTTTTACGAAGCATTAAACGTGCTAAAATTAGTGTCTTTACACAATTTCACTGAGTTACAATTACTTTTCTCACTGTTATGATAATTTTTTATTTCTGGATATATGGGAAGGACATGAATCCTTGGAAATTAAATGGCCAAATTTTATGTGTGATTATATTATACCAATTAAAACACATGTGCCAAATTTCATTTCTTTTCGAAAAGTCTTTCTATTTTTGGCCGCTCGTTCTATGAACTCACGACACTGTGCGGCGTAGCCTACATTTTCTGCATTGCAAAGTAGTCCTGCTTAAGAATGGTTACTTGAACTGCCGGCCTTTGGCCGGACTTAAGGATTTCTGAACTAACACTAATATATAAATGGTGATGTGGTGGATCATTTGGATTTTCACAATGTAGACAGCCGAGTGCAAAGCCCACTCTTTTCTTTAAGAACCTTCTGTATAGGGTTTGCAAATAATCGCAGATTTTCATAATCGCGATTACGATTAAAAATATGCGATTAATCGCGATTATCGGTTAACCGCGATTAATCAAGAAAATTTATAAGAAAACCAAAAATAATTGCGTTATGAGTTTTAGTTGAACTGTATGGGCTTAGCCAAATAAATTTATTAATTTTGTCTTTAGTTCGCGATCTAATTTAATTTTTCAATTAAATTATATTTTTATTTTGAGAAAATTGTAAATACAAATTGTGGAAAATCAATCTTTCGATAGAAAGTTTCTTTCTGGGACGCTGTATATTTCTGCTTTCTGAATTAATTGTTTTATTAAATTTTGTATCCACACCTGATGAATTTATATCATAATGAATGAACAAGTTCATATAAAAAACAGTGTTTTTTATACCCACTTAACTTAACACTTTTTTAAATATTTCTATGTTTTTTGTAATAATGCGAGGTTCCAAGATAGTTTGTCTTATCTGCCAACCGAATGAAAAATATTTGTATCAATAGGAATGAAATTTTTGAGATATTACGACGTTATTGGAATAAAATTGGGAGAATATAATAAAATAAAATAATAAATTTAATAAGTGCTTAATTTGGACATTATTTATCATTTTGCTTATAATACTTTTATTGTATAAAGGTGTAGGAAAATAAAATACATGAATATAGAATATAAATTGTTTCTTGTATTTTGTATAACTTTCTGAACCTACTCGCTTATTCTATTGCAATTTTCAAAAAGCTTTACTAAATTCTCATATTACTTCTGATGTGCATTAATGGGCCTTTGTATCAGTTTGTTGTAGGAAAGTTCAAGTGACGAATGCATTATTAAAAATGTGCAAAAAAAGCAGAGGTTTAAAAAGAATTAAGCTTTTCTCTGTCTGTTCCTTCACCGCCTGTCTTCTCTATCACTATCCCTTTCCTAAAAGAATGTAACACCTAGTAATAGTAGTAGGCATTCATTGCCTGAGTGTTACTTCTCTTTATACAAATAAAAATTTAATAAGAGGTTTAAAACTTTTCAAAAGTATGGTATATGATTTGTTAAAGCGCCAAATGTTTATAAATTTTTTATATTGAATATTTTAATTTAAATTTCTTACGAGTTGAATTTGCTCTGTATGCAAATTTGGCATAGATTCTTGGCTTAAAAATGGGAACAATTTTTAATCGTAATAGAGCGATTAGTGGGTTCGGTTACGATTACGACTACGATTAAAAGGTGCGATTAACGCAACTTCGATTACGATTATAATCGCCGAGCAAACCCTACTTCCTTATATCGTATTTCTAAAATAGGCCCAAATTAAGAATGAGTGCTAAGGCGTCTTCCATCGTAAAACGCTTACTATACTTTGGAGTTGGATTGATTTCCACCAGCAGTGTTAATATTTTTGTAGATGCAATTGCTAGCAATTGATATAATTTTGGTAGCCTCTTTTGGTTGGGTCTTCTCTAAAATCAATTTGAATGAATCTTTGATTTCATTCGCCGAATACATATTCACAAAGGCTTCCTATTTAATCCTTTTGCTTCTGCATCGAACGTTATCGTAATCCTTAGTTGGCCGATCAAACTTCTTTCTATATACATATGTATGTACATATAACCAGTTCTTATTTCTATTCTGACATTTAGAAATTTATTTATTGCATTCACTAATCTTTTTTTCATATAATTCAAAAAATTTTCGGTTGCAATCGGTGTTCACAGATAAATCATATTCAGTAGTTATTATGTACAACATTTGGTCATCCTTGTCCGACCGAGTAGTCCCATCAGTGAGGTTTTCCCATATCAATTTGTAGAGCTATTTATTTTTCATTTTTATCTCCATGATAGCTTTAACTAAAATAATAACATTGAACCCATCGGAATTTAAATGTATAGGTATGAGTTTTACAAGCAACGAATACAAATATTAAGTAAAAACATACCCATAATAGGGGTGTGCGCGTAGGTGCCTTTGCCCTGTCTATGTATATTAATTTTTATATGTTTGAGCCAAATAAAAGAAATTATTTACAAAAAAAAAAATAAATAATACACCTTGAAGAGCTCATACAAAATGTGGGTTTGTTTGAATAGCCGAAAAAAAACGTAAATTTTCACCTGAGGTGTTATATTTGTATATACATTTTAAGACTGATATAATGGCAAAGGTATACAAAGTATATACCGTTGAATATTATGTCTTCTATTGTGATAACATAGAAAAAGTTGAAGAACATATGTAGCAAAGAAAATGAGATCAATAATTTAGGCAAAAATAAAATTGGACTTTGAATATTTATAAAAGTATTGAAGGTATGAGATTAATTTTTGTAATTTTTCCAAATATATAATTTTATGAAATTAATTTTTTTTTTGGGAAAAATTGTGTTAGAAAAGATTTTGCATTCTTAGAAAATCTCCTCTACTGCCTACATTTATGTGTAGGATGTCAAAAGTTTCTTACAGGTCACTTACAGCAAGTTTATTTATAATAAAAAACAAAAAAATTCACAAAAACCAGCGTGCAATTTTTTTGCCACATCCAAAAACTAGATTTTTTGCATAAAAAATGCTAATTTTCGACCAATGCTGGATGTAGGGTGCACAATCAAAACTTTCTTAAATTTAATTCACAGTCTTTTTTAATGCGTCTTCTCTCAGAAACAATAACAGTTTTTATCAAATACTCAAGATTTTTTTTAAATATTCCAAAAAAAAATGTATATTACTTTTTTCACAAAATATACACAATTTTCTCATAATTTTCAAAAAATCCAAATTGCAAAATTATTCCTTGCTACAATTTTGGAGATATCAAAAACAATTCTTTTCCATATGAATTGTAATGAAGTTTTCTTTCAAAAACAGCAAAACCAACTGATGTTTGTTAAATAATGAAGAAGTTACCCTGCAGGAAATGGAACTGACACAAGACTAGTCACGTGACCGGTCCCCAAGTGATAGGGACCAGTCCGAGTTCTAACACTTTCTATGGCTTAGGATGGGGTTAATTGATGCTTTGTATGCACCTTGTGACTTGTCACTGAACTATCCCATAGGGACCTATTCGATGTATAATAATATAAATTAAATGAGACCCCAGCTAATAGTGTCTAGTTTAATTTTTCTTCTATTCTTTAGATACTCACATTAATTAATAAAAATATTTCATTCATAAGAATTGAAATTACTGAACTCAAGCCTGATTAAGAAATTATTTCTGATTAAAAATTCACTATAGTTCAATTAAATCTAATAATGTCTCATTTAATTCATCATGGGCACGTGACAAAAATATGTTCACTTGGCGATCACTGTTCACTTGGCCAGAACTGCTTCAGAATGCTGGAAAGCTAAGTCAACTGTAGAAAGCAAAAACAAAGTAACATAAAGCCACTACAATAATACTTATATGTATGTACCGATGGTGCATCGAATAAGTAAAAATAATTAATGTGATGATCGTAAAAGATAAGTAAGAAGAGTTAAACATACATAGGTAGAGTGATATAACTTCGTGCTAACCTAAATAGAAAATGGAAAAACAGAAAATGAATAGTGATACTTACAAATGTGTTTGCCAAAGGCAAATCAATAATTGTATACACAATCAATTCTCATATTCCATTTCATAGAAATTTAAGTTTAATAGCTGATGTTAATAATAATCTCTACCCCAGTAGATAGACATGGGTGCTGATGAAGTGCGTGGCTGCACAGAAAAATATCGGTATTTCCCCCAGCTAATAGTGTCTAGTTTAATTTTTCTTCTATTCTTTAGATACTCACATTAATTAATAAAAATATTTCATTCATAAGAATTGAAATTACTGAACTCAAGCCTGATTAAGAAATTATTTCTGATTAATAATATAAATTATTTATAAATAAAATTTCGACATTTAACTGTAACAATTAACGCTTATATATTTTTTTATTGTTACAAATGCAATGACATTTTTTTTTAATTTTATTTTTAATCTGAAATTTTTTTGAGTACATTTGGATCAATTGTCACCAAATTTTCTGCAGGGTATGTACTAACAATTAAAAAAGTCATTGACAAAAAATAGACAAAAAAGTTGTTCAAGTCAAATAACTTGGAAATTGTAAGATCTAAGCATGTTTTATTTTTATTTATTAACTCTGATTGTCCCGCTGAAAAAGTTATTTAGATCGGTCCATATTTACAAAAGTTACAAGCTCCGAAAGAATTTCGGCACCCGCAGTTTCCCACTTTGAGGTTCTTTGGAGCCACTCTGTCTTATAACAGGGTACCTCTTAATATACTTTCTCAAAAGTTGAACACGCCTTCTTTCCAAAGCAGTTAGTTTTATCGAAATCGGTTTAGTAGTTCAAAAGATTGCGGACTTTTTACCACTTTTTATTTATTTCACGCCACTGTGCAGCGTAGACAGACGACAGCGTTAATTTGCATTTAAAGGTCACTAATGTGAATTAACAATTTACTGTGACAGACGACAGTATTTGCGTTAAGTAAATCGTCGGTTGGTTATTGGTTTGCGGCACAGTATATTCAAAATACCTTATGATTACAGCAAACCAATAACCAATCGACGAAATAGCTAGCAAAATCTGTGCATCCCTTTCGTATCACACATGTGTGCACTTCGATATTTTGCTTGGAAATCTTAAAATGAAAAAAATGTGTTTCGATTTTAATATTTCTTTTTTCTTTTTCTAAAAACAATTAAAATAACTTATCTTTTCTGACTTTGAATCCACTTTAAATTTGCAAACGAAAACAATTTGCCAACATTGGATTGATTGTTGACGGAGTGACCATAATGAAATAGCTAAATTTTGTATTAATACACTCTCATTTAGTGCATTTACGTCAAATCTAATACACATTGGGATGGGGATAATTCACAAGTTAATTTGAATTAAGACAGCTAATGCAAATTAACGCTGTCGTCTGTCTATGCTATTAGGCTAAGCTTGCAAACGACTGATTATTTATTCCAAATTGTAATGATTGTACGTAATGCACAAACATCCAAAAACTTCTGGCGATTATTCATTTTACACTTTTAGGTTAAACTTCACTTTGGTTAATTGGGCACTCTCTTTTGGGTATTTCTTCACAGTAACTAATCACTACACTGTAAGTACGTCACAATGACACAGAAACACGCAGAGACACTCCAACTTAATTTTGGGTCGTTCTAAAAGATTAGGTCAAAATCAAGATATATTCCATTTTTAAGTTTTATTGTCTCGTTTTTTAATTTCATTTATTTTTGGGCGATTTTTCATATTTTTTTGGGTGATTTTTTATTTTGAAATTTTGGGCGATTTTTATTTTTTTTGTGATATTTTATTTTGAAATTTTGGGAGATTTTTAATTTTTATTTTTGGGCGATTTTTCGTGGAACCTTAAAAATTATAAAAAAAAATTTGGATTTCTGCTAAAATATTTTAATATACTTGCTTTGATTTTTTCCTGTAACGATAATTACTTACTGCCTTTTTTACAAGAATTACACTGTGATACAAAAGGTGAGAAAAAAAAGTCACTCAGGGGTTCTCATGTGCCAATTTTGTTTTGTTGGAAAAAATGGGCTTTTTAGAGTTTTAAATGGAAAGACTCATACCTTCTTTGTTTCATACTATCTTTGTTTCTGTTAATTATCCTTCTGTTTAAAAGATCTGATATTATATTTCAAACAAGACATACCTTTTGTAAATAGATTAATAAATGCCTTGTAGTGGTTGAAATGTAAAAAAAATACATAAAAAAATGTCCTTTTGCTTATGCGAAATTTTTTTTTTAATTTGTTTTTATTTATTATTATTTATTTTAATAGACCCCTAATTAAGCCTTTTTAATTTTAATAAATAAGGCATTTAATGTTTATATATATTTGTTTCCTTTGAAATATGTTATTTAGTTCCTTTTTATATAACATTGAATATTTGTTATTTTTCCTCTTTAATTGAGATGAAAAAAAATATATTAAATCAGTAAGACCATGGAACTAATACAATATTTTATTTCTCATTTTTTAGTCTTACTGTCGACTGTATATTCTTTTGAAGGACGGCTTAACAATAAACATAAGAAAGTGTTTTTCTGCAATCAAGGTTCGTATTATATATTATTTTGATTACATATTAAGTTTTATTGTATAGTTAAGATTTAAAACATATGTACATATCGACGGCCAAATTCCAAAACATGTTAGGTCGACATAGCATATTATGCTGGGAATAGCATTTCTGAATTCATCGTTTAATAACTGCTAGCTGTTAGTGCAGCCAAAAGATCAAGCAGAAAAAAATGCAGTAATTGTGGAAACTTTTACTACATACATATGTCGCTTTTGAAGCCAATATGGTGCTACGGAACATTTTTGAGTTACTTGTAATGTAGAAACATGCCATTAAGCAATTTTTAGGGTTTCGTACACCAAAGGTGAAAAGAAACCCTATTGTTTTCGCTACGCTGTCCGTCTGTCCGTCTGTCCGTCACAGGGTATTTTCTCGAGAACCATAAGAGCTACGGACCTGAAATTTGGACAGAGTGTGTAGACCCTTGGCCGCTACAACAACAAATACATGAGAGTTGGAAATTAAAGGGTGTGCCAAAACGAGCAACGAAAAATTTTAAAATCCCATGTAATATACATACAATTGTATGTATGTATATTACATGGTACCCTTGGCCGCTACAACAATAAATACATGAGAGTTGGAAATTAAAGGGTGTGCCAAAACGAGCAAAGAAAAATTTTAAAATCCCATGTAATATACATACAATTGTGTGTATGTATATTACATGGGACCCTTGGCCGCTACAACAACAAATACATGAGAGTTGGAAATTAAAGGGTGTGCCAAAACGAGCAACGAAATATGTTAAAATCTAATGTAATATACATACAATTGTATGTATGTATGTATATTACATGGGACCCTTGGCCGCTACAACAACAAATACATGAGAGTTGGAAATTAAAGGGTGTGCCAAAACGAGCAACGAAAAATTTTAAAATCCCATGTTATATACATACAATTATATGTATGTATATTACATGGGACCCTTGGCCGCTACAACAACAAATACATGAGAGTTGGAAATTAAAGGGTGTGCCAAAACGAGCAACGAAAAATATTAAAATCCTATCTAATATACATACAATTGTATGTATATGCACTTGAAATTTGTAAAGTTCGTGTATTTTTATACAGACTGCAACAACTAACACTAAAATTAAAAAAAAATTAATTAAAGGGTGTACCATCAGTTAATGTAATTTCGACTATGTAATTTTGAAAACTTGCTGTATCTTGGAAACCGTAAGAGCAAACTTCCTGAAATTTTCAAAAACGGTAAAACAAAAAAATCTCAAAATTATAAAATCGCCAAACCGAAAAAAAATCGCCAAAATCAAAAAAAAAATCGCCAAAACGAAAAAAAGCACCAAACTAAAAAAAATTTCTAAATCTATGAACGCACTTTTGTTCATTTACTTTAATTCTCCATAAGTTCAACCATGTTTCCAGCTGAGTAATATATTCCTGGAGATTGCAGAATGCTTCATAAGGGCTTTCAAGCATATTCATACAGGCTGTATCATCGGCAAATGTAGAGGTGTGTATATAATTGCTCACAGGCATATCACAAGTATATATTTAATACAAGACTGGCCCCAGAATACTACCCTCTGGTACACCGGAAGATATAGATTCGGGCACACTCATGAAGTCTCTTACCATAGCAGTGAACTTCCCATCAATAATATAAGTTTCCAAACGTTTTTGTATGTTTATTGGCAGATATGTCTTCAGTTTTAAAAATAAACCTTCGTGCCATACTTTATCAAATGCCTGAGAAACATCAATAAAAAGGGCAGAACAAAACTTCTTTTCTTCAAATGTCCTCCTTATAACTTGAACCAACGTATGCGTTTGCTTAATTGTGCTATGCTGAATTCTAAAGCCAAATTGATGGTCCGCTATGCACTCATTATCAGCTAAAATTTGGGACAATTTAGTCATGAGCAGATTTTCGAAACGTTTTGAGATTGTTGATAGTAAGCTTATAGGCCTATACGACTCAGCCTTGGTAAGATCTTTGCCCAGCTGCGGAATTATTTTGATCTAGGCAAGTTTCCGGTTATGTGAAAAATACTGCATTCGTAAAATGACATTAAAAATAAATAGCAGGACTCTTATTGCAACATGAGGCAAGTTCATCAGCATCTTGTTACTAATTCCATCAATTCCTGGAGCTTTCTTCGCATTAAGTTCAGCAATTAGTTTTTGTACATCACGCATCTTAAACCTTATGGGTCGCAGGGATACATTAACTACACTCGGTAAATCAAAAACACCAGTACATGTGTTTGGGGTAAATACGTATTTTAATTTTTTTTAATGCTTGTAATTATTTATTGTATCTTCAAATATGAACTAACAATAAGTATTCAAATCTTAAATTGAAAATATAATTATTAGGCCCGACTAGTGTCGGACATAAGCTTAGTGGTAGTTATAAATAATACATAAGTAGTGACAGTCAAAAAGGAAAAAAAGTATTTTCAAGAAGTCCCATCTGGAGTGTTGAGAATAAGAGCCCTTGTGTTCCTCTTTTTTGGGCGGATGTGTCCAGTAAAGTTCAGAATATTACGAGCAAGCGGATTAGGATGTGACTCGACTTTTGTTAAGTATTTGCCTGCGTATTTTGCAATTTCTTCAATCACTAGTGGCATATTTAAATCACGATGTAAACTGGAATTTTTAATGTAACATGGAGCCTATGTTATCAAACGTAAAATTTTGTTTTGCCTACGTTGGATTCTCTCGACATTAGAAGCTGAAGCAGTGCCCCATAACTGAATTTCGTAGCACCATATTGGATTCAAAAGCGATTTATATAGTAAAATTTTGCAGTCTAGGCTGAGTGTTGAATTCCTGCCAATCAACAAATGTATTTGAGTTAACTTAAGTTTCATTTGAGTTAGCTTAGAGTCAATATGATGTTTCCATGTAAGCCTTCGATCAAGGTGTATAACAAGGTATTTCACTTGAGAAAATTTTTTTTGTTGATTCGAACTTGTATATTAAAAGTTTGCAGTTTAGGCTGAGTGTTGAATTTCTACCAATCAGCCAATGTATCTGAGTTAATTTAAGTTTCATTTGTGTTAGCTTTGAGTCAATATGGAGTTTCCATGTAAGTCGTCGAAAAAGGTGTATACCAAGGTATCTTACGTGTGAATGTTGAGGAACAACTTGATTGATGATTAGAATTGGAGAACAAGTATCTCTTCGCAGGGTAAACGTTACCTGAGCACACTTTTGCTCGTTTACTTTAATTCTCCATAAGTTTAACCATAGTTCCAGTTGTGTAATATGTTCTTGTAGATATCGGGAAGCCTCGTTCGAGATTTCGTGCATACTTAGGCTGGCTGTATCATCGGCAAACGTAGATGTATGGAGATTACTGCTCAAAGGCATATCACAAGTATAAATCAAATACAAAATTGGCACCAGCATGCTCCCTTGTGGCACACCGGATGATATAGATTCGGACACACTCATGAATTCTCCTTCAACAACCGTGAACTTCCGGGTAGTAGTGTAGCTTTCTAATAAATTCAGAAAATTTATTGGTAGATATGATTTCAATTTTAAAATAAGGCCTTCATGCCATACTTTATCAAATGCCTGCGAAACGTCAATAAACAGAGCAGAACAGTAGTTTTTTTTTCTTCAAAAGTTCTTCTTATAAATTGAACCAATCTATGCGTTTCTGCAATGGTGCTATGCTGACTTCTAAAACCAAATTGATGGTCTGGAATTCACCCACTACCAATTAGAATTGGGGAAAATTTTGACATGAGCAGTTTTTTGAAAAGTTTTGGCATTGTTGAGAGCAGACTTATTGGCCTGTATGATGCAGTCTTGGTAAGATCTTTGCCCGGCTCTGGAATCATTTTAACTTTGGCAAGCCTCCAGCTGTTTGGATAATACTCTAGTCGTAAAGTGGCATTAAAAATGAATAACAGGATTCTAATTGCAATACGATGCAATTTAATCAGCATCTGGTTACTAATTCCATCAATACCTGGAACTTTCGGGTTGAGTTCAGCAATTAGTTTTTGTACACCACACGTCTTAAATTTTATGGGTCGAGGTGGTAGAGCAACTACATTCGACAAATCAACAACACCAGTACATGTGTTTGGGGTAAATACGGATTTTAAATGCTTTGCAAACAAGTTACATTTCCAGTATCACTCCTTGCCCAACCTCCGGTAGATGTGCGCAGAGGTGGTTTAAACTCAACGGGTGTTTTAATATTTTTCGCAGATCAGCACAAAGAGTAATTAGAGGCTGGTGTGACATCGATATTTTCATATATTTATTAAGAGATGCTGCGCATAAAACATGCACAAATTTAGTATTGGCACCTTTTTGGCAACCCACATACATACATATCTTTAAAGTATTATATAAGACAGCAAAGTTTTTCCTTAATCGTTTTCTCCGAGAAAACATCTGGTATGTGTTGATGAATGCTTACATATGTACATATGTATATGTAAAAATTTCCCGGGATCCCGCACATTTTACGGGAAAGAAATCCCGGGAAATTTGTGCGGGGATTCCCGGGATTTTTTGATTTTGTTATGGCAACTTAATTTGTATTTACACATTCCTTGCGATTGTGCAATAATAAGGTGATGGCAATATCATAATAGCTAAAGCTTTACAACAACTAAGGCCGAGTTTACATCTGGCACCCATGCTTTCTAAGACTAGATGCCTTTATTTGGAAAAAACAGAACGCGACGTTCAAAATTTTATTCTACAACAATTCATAAAAGTAAAAACAGAAATGAGCAAGGATATAATAAAAAATACAAATAATTACAGATTCTATGTGGTAAATAGTATGGATAACAGCATTAACAGCTTATTCTGTACTAAAGTCCTATTTCCAAAGAAATATGCCCTTATGCAAAAACGATTGTTAAAGTTAAAGCATGCGTTAAAACTGGTTTTGCCATACAAAATTCGTTTGTTAAACCAACTTTAAGTTTAACAATGATTTTTTCATAAGGGAGACATTTTGTAATATTTTTTTTAATAATACTCTTATAATTTCTTTTTAATAATATTGGTATCTATGTATTACTATTATATAAAGAACGGAAACGGTATTATTTTTTGACTAATGTGTGTATAAAACGTTATTATTTGATCGATCTCATGAATTATAATTTGTTTTTGTTGAAATAAATTCAATTTAAAAATATTTTGTATTGTTTTGTACTGGGCGGGAATTCCCGGGATTTCCCGCGAAACCGAAAAATCTTTCCCGCTTTCCCGGGAAATGAAAAAGTCCGGGAAAAGAAAAACTCTAACCACATTGCAACGCATTACGTAGGTGATGTAATTAAGTTTTATTAAATTAGGAAATGAATTTCAATATTAATCTGCTTTTCTGACATTTAGATTTACTGGGAAGGGATTGTTTTTTGGAAACTTAATATCTTCAGGACCAACCAATTTAGAAAACAGAAGAAAAGTGTCTCATTTTTGTAATTTTTTTTTTAATTTGCTGAAAGGTGTTTTGTAATAAAAGCCCAAATCTACCATCTCTAAATTTACAACAGTCTTACCATTGTCGTTTATTCTTTACTAATTATGCACATGTTAGTTAATTTGCTTATTTTTGCTCTACATAAGACAAACTTTTTTGCTTTGTTACTATTAAGTATATTTTTTATTTAATTTTTGCCACAAGCCAATGACTATTATTTTAGTTAATTTAATTATTATTTTTTGAACTGCATTTGTTTCTATATTCTTATGAATTGAACAGGCTAATGTTAGTATCGCCTTTTAAGCCAAATTACATGTGATAATTATTGTTTAATACATCCGCATAAGAAGCTATTCATAAAATTTAATTACCAATGTAATAAAAATTGAGCTTCATAAGAAAAGTCCAGAAAATCGATATCAATTTTACCATTTATTTGTTTAAATGTGAAAAAGTGCAAACACATATTCGAATTACAAAATAAAAGTATCAAAATCAGTTTCTCTCGTTTTGGCATCTAAAACTACAATCTTCAAAAAAGTACCAAACAACTGTCGGATATTTGTTTTTATAAAAATGCGACAATTTTCTTCTGTTTTCTAAATTGGTTGGTGCTGAAGATATTATGTCTACATCACCTACGTAATGTGTTGAAATGTGGTGGTTCGCTATTGTGGATCGTATATATTATATTTGTTAACCAATTACAGTTTATAGTTTTAAGTATTATTCTTAAAATCTTATATTGATAAAGTATATAGAAAGCAGTGATCCGCTATTTTAGGGCGTCTAGCCTAATGTGCTTGGACATTTTAATATATTTTTTATTGTATTTGCTTGGAATATTGGGCCGCGATTTCGGAACTTCGGTCATATTGTGTTTAGATTGATTTTTATCTTCTCGAAATTTTATTTCATTTGACACTTAATCTTTGGAGTTGACAAAAATAATTAAAAACTTACATATGTACGTACATATGAAAGCATTCAGTTAAAGGTACCAAAAGTGGGTAAAATTTTAAGCCTTATATGCTCGAATTACGAAGAGTGAAAAAAACCCATCTCAGATGTTTTCTCGGAGAAAAGGATTAAGGGAAAACTTTGCTTTCATATGTGATACTTTAAAGATATGTATGTGGAGTGCCAAAAAGGAATCAATACTAATTTTTTGCTCGTTTTATCTCTACCCCATCAAACTATCCAATATGCAAAATTCGTTTTTCAGATTCGTTATCTTGGTACCCTAATTTACACAAAATGTCTCGTTTCAAAATGCTGAAATTCTCATGGACGACAGATAACACAATAAGAAATGTTTTAAGCGTGGCACTTTTAGGAATATGTTAACTTGACGGGTGTTCGCGCTCTTCTGAAAATTACAAATTTGCATATTGGATAGTTTGACATGGTAAGGACGATATGTTATAAAAGTACCAGGCACTTATTTTTTTTATCAGTATTTTATCTATCTGCCTTAGTTTCCGAGACATAAAGTTACCGATTTTACCAAATTTCCTCCCTGTTTAACCCTTTGCATCCAAATTTCCCAAAACCCGTTCTTAGTGAACGCACACACGCTCTACATCCACTGTTTTAGGCTAGGCGCAGATACTGTTTTATATATAATAGTAGTAATAATACCAATAATAAAAATAATAATAATAATAACGTATTTATATTTGATTAGGTTTTTATTCATATAATAATTTATTAACTCAAAGAGTCCTTTTTCCAAAAAGTACCTCCTTCAAAAAGTACTTTTTTAAATATTACCTTTATAAAAATGAACTTTTTCCAAAAAGTGCCTTTTTGAAAAAATACGCCTTCCAAAAAGTATTTGTCTTAAAAAAATACTATTTCCAAAGTACATTTTTAAAAACTACTTTTTCCAAAAAGTACGTTTTTCAAAAAATACTCTTCCCACAAAGTATATTTTGCAAAAAATCACCTTTTTCAATAAATAATTTTTCCAAAAAGTACCTTTCTCAAAAAGTACTTGTTCCAAAAACTACATTTTCCCAAAAGAATTTCTGAAAACAAAACTTTTTTCAAAAAGTACTACATATTTCCAAAAAGTTATTTTTCCTAAAAAGTGCTTTTTCCAAAAAGTATCTTTTTCTAAAAAGAACTTTTTCCAAAGGTACCTTTTTCTAAAAAGTACTTTTTTCGAAAACCACTTCTTCCGAAAATATTTTTTGAAAAATACCAAATTCATATTCATAGTATCCCTTGGTGACAGTGTTCAAGAATAGACTACTACACTATATCAGTTAATAAAATATAACTAAAACTTAAAATGTTCAAATTGTACCCAATAAGCAATTTTGCTTGAAATCAAGTGTTAAACAAGTGTTATTCAAGTCAAACAATCAATTGTCAAGGGTTGAATTATTAATTATTACAGTTCAAGTCAAGCCTTGAATTATACTGTAATTCAACCTTGTATTATAATTGAATTCAAATATATTTCAAGCTTCAAAAACAATGCTTTTAAAATATAAAGGGAAGTGCAATAGACAAGTTTTCTTATGATAGTTTTCTGCGTATCTATCTTCACTATTGTTTTCACGTTTTTAATCACCTTTTATTTTTTAAAAATACACTTTTTTATTTATTTTTGATATTTTTCACCACAATTTTAATTTTATTAAAAAATAAATTACTTTTTGACAAGGTTTGAACATATACATATGTATGTTGTATGATTTTTTATTTAAAAATATATTCAAACTTGAATGTTACTTGAAAAAATTCTTAAATTCAACTTTGTTTCCAGTTAAATTTCAAGTGCTTGAATTTTAATGTTTTGAGTGCTTATTGGGTATGAATTCTTCCGAATCGTATTTAGCCGTATTTACCCTTTTTGGAACCTTCGAAAAAACATACGTTTTATTATTACAGGATCTACTGAGCGGTAGGAATTCGTAGTGAATTATTTTTACATGTAAGTATGTCGGATGTACCTTATCATTAACAAAAAAGTACAGAAAATGGGTAGACTTTTACCCCTCTTAAATGGAAATAAAAAGCCGAATTTTATTAGAGATTTTAAATAAACGATCGCGCTAAGAATCTTTCTGCTTTGTTCAAAAACTTAAAAGATATGTCAAGTGCTAAAAAGGTACCAAAAATAAATGTTTACCCCATTTTAATCCCTAAAAGTATAAATATGGGAAAAGTACCAAATACGTGTCGGCTTATTGTGTAGCAACCTTCGTATGCTTTTGGAATTTTTAGTCTATCTAATGTTGTTTTCGAGATATAAAGATACCGATTTTCTATTTTTAACCCCCTTTTTCCCCCTTCGCATTCGAGTTTCCAAAAATTCCTTCTTAGTGGATCTATACATTGGAAGGGGATCCTTCTTAGTGGATCTATACATTGGAATCAGTCAGTCAGTCATTCAGTCAGTCGGTCAGTCAGTCAGTCAGTCAGTCAGTCAGTCAGTCGGTCATATCGAGCCTTGAGCGCAACATTATCGTAAGCGACATCCGGTAAATTTTTTTTTATTTGAGAAATTGAGATTTCATGACATAGCCCAAAATTCGAAAATGTCAAAATTTCAAAATTGCTTATAGTTTCAAAAATACGGAGGTTGGGATTTTATTGTAAGGAGATGTTAACATTAAAAAAAATCAATTTATTGTAAGCGACACATTTTTATTGAAATATTTCAATTTTAATTATGAAACATGTAAGCTAATAGAGGAAATTAAATGAGAGCTTATTCACCTAAAGCAGAAGTGTTAACGATTTTGTTAGTGAAGTGTAGCCATTCAAAAATATGTTTTTGATTTTTTGACATTTCTCGTGATTTTCGGTAGTAAAATAATTATTTCTGAAAAAAAACTGACTTCAATGAAAAGATCTGATAGAAGAAGATAAAAAGAAGTACGTGAAACATAAAATTATGTTTTAATGGGCGTACTTCCACCCAGTTTTTTAAATGCAAGATTGTGTCTACTTTAGAGGTCAATGTGTGTGGTAAGTTTCGTAAAAATCGGTTAAGTAGAACTGCGTGAAATATTTTAATAAATTTTAATGGGCGTAGCCCCGCCCATTAGTTTAACTTTCAAATTGTGTAATTACAAGAACCAAAGGTGTTTATAGGTTTCGCAGCAATCAAATAAGTATAATATAAAATTAAATTAAAAAAATATGGGCGTGTCACCGTCCATTTTTTTTCGCAATGGGACCAATGGCAAGTTATACCCTCTCAGACAAAATAGGTCTAAAATATACCAAGTTTTGAAGTAACACCCATAAAAATTGAGACGAATTGTTAACCTCCTCCTTTTTTTTAATTCGGTTAAAAATATAACTATTTTGGCACCTTTTGAATGGGCATCACTAATTTCTAATTCACCAACAAATCATAAAGGCTAAGAGTTCATTGTAGTAAATAATACCGATTTTCTAAATTGGAAGAAATACTCCACATAACATTAAAATAAAATTTAATAATTTACGATCAGTTAATTTTGACAAAAATAAGTTTTGCCCACAATTAAAGTATGGATACAATGACGATAAAATCGGAGAGTTAAACCTTAGTTTATTAAAGCGCTCAAGATAAAATACAGAGCTCCTTGAAAATGGACCCGAATTTCTTTATTCACAAAAATTAGAAATATCAGTATAAACATTTCAAGACTTGTGTACATTATGTGACAAAGGAATAATCCCTGGAAGATATCATCAAGAATACATTAATAAGAAAAGTGATGATAAAATAGAAAATGTACTAGCAGAGAGTGACGATGATGATGATTACAATTAACTTTTAGTATACTTTATTATATAATACACTTTTTTTTATATTAAATATACAAGCACATATCTAACATACTTATATTTTCATTATTTTTCTTTAATATTTTATATGGTATGCCTTGACCTTAAAATCTTTTTTAAATTGAAATAATCTAAGGAAGTCTAAATTATAACATATATTTTAAAGCCATTTCCAAAAGTATTACTGCTAAATACCTAACATAATTATTGATAAAACACCTTATAATATTTAAATAATACTGTTTATAATAATACCTATTTATTACCAAAATAATATTGTTGTTTTTGCTTTTGGCAACTTAATTGTAATCAGATTTAAAAAAACAAACGAAATGTACAAATTTATTTTTCTATTAAATAAAAAACACAAAAAAGTATCGTAAGCGACAAAATTTTTAAATTCCTCCATTAATATGAAAAAAAATTATCGTAAGTGTCACAACTAGTGCCAAAAATTAAAATAGAAAGTTGTTTTTGCTCCCAATCACTAACCAGAACAAAATCATAACAAACTGCATTAAAACATTTTAAATTTTATACATACATACATTTGGAAATAATCGAAAAAAACGTCTCCTGTAAAGTTTGGTTATTGTCGCTTACGATAATGTTGCGCTCAAGGCTCGATATATAAAATGTATTATAATATATGAGCTCATATATGGAAATTGAATTATGAAGTTCTTCGTATATGGAGCCGTATAACATGTATAAATACATGATATCTCACATAAAACTGAATTGAAAAAAGCTTGCATTTTATGAACTCATTTTTATCACTGGTGAATAGGAAATGTATTAGAAAATACATATAGTATGCAAAGTACATATATTTATGTACGTATCAAGCCTCAACGAATTAATAAAAAAAAAATCTTGTAACTGAAATATTTATATTCCTATTGCACTATTTTATATATTGGGGCCTCTTTAATAAATCAAATAATTAAAAGTCATTAATTTTATATAAAATGAGGGAATTCCCTAGATATTTTTAAGAAACAAAGTTCACATTACTACAAACAATTAAATTGAAAAATAGTGTTGGTTTAAAAACGGATTATTTTTCTTTTATAATTAATTGCATTAGTTTTTAATCTGACTTCTTAAATTAAATTTTGTGTAGAACTATGGGTTTACGCAATAGTAAAACTATAAAATTTAAAACATAATTACAATAAATTTATTTGCCTCATATGCGAAGTTTGAAAGTTTTACAATGAAAGCTTCCTGAGATATGAAGGTGCAAAAAGTGCATATTTTAAGACATACTCACTGACTCACTGACTCAATCATCAATATTATGAAACACTTACGCTATACCGAGAGAGCTGAAATTTGGTACACAAGTAGATCTAGGTGTGTAACCACCTAGAAAAATCTGAAAAGCCGAAAATTTTAAACAAGGGGGCAGGGCAGGGCTATGCCCATAAAGCTCAAAAAAGTAAATCTAAAACGTTTAATCCACGCACTTTTATTGAAATTTGGCATACATGTTGCGATTATGCAAGGCTATAAATTTTTTATGAAAAAGTAGGCGTTAACACGCCCATAAACTTTAAACCTCCTATTTCATTTACTTCAGCTTACTTAAATATGCGGCAGTGAGCTGATATTAGATTTATTATAGCAATGTAGACGGGGCTGCCCCGATAAATCTCAGAATAAAAAAGTCAAATGTTTACGTTATGCGATTTTATTGAATACATGTTGCGATGATTGAAGGCTATAAATCTTCTTTGAAAAAGAGCACTTTAACATGCCCATAAAATTTAAGCCTACTTTTTCATGTTCATATGATGTACTTTGACTGCGCACACTCAACTATACTATTTATGTATTTAACCAAGGGTAGCGGGCCACGATAATATTGGTATGAATTCAAAACTACATGTACAGGTTTTAGCTCAAGCCATTTTATTGAAACCTTGCATACACGTATGCAAGACTTTCAGCAGTCATGTTAACGATTGGGCGTGATTACGCCCATAAAACTTTATCCTATTGTTTCACCTACTTCAGCTTAACAGATGTAAATCTATTATTTACGTATTTCGTATCAGCCGTTTACTGCGATAATCAACATGATTGATAAGTACTGATAACAATAAAATCTTGAGTTTAAAATAGCGGGTTTGGTAACACCCATAAAGTTTACTACACTTAGATCAGTGAACAACTTGAAAAGTTTTTCAATCCGTAATCCAGGGTGTGGAGAAATGTCGTTAAAACTCAAATTCGCGCTGGAAATTTGAAAATCGATACACAAATAAATCGATATCAGATTCCCAAGAAAAATCTAGAAACACTGATGTTTTAGTCAGGGGCATGAACATGCATTTTAAATTCGATATTAAGAATTTAAGTTAAGGCGTGAGATTTGAACTGGGTAAATTCTAAAACACCGATTATTACATTAGGGAGGTGTGGGGCCACGTCCATAAAACATTACGTAATACTTTGTAGACAAGTAAGCTTAGGTAAGTTACCAAAATCGTAAAGCCACTCACGCAAGGCTATAATTTATCGTTATTATTATTATTTTATGTAACTCTACTCTTCTCTACTGGCGCAGTCACTATTACTAGAAATATTACAGACTAGAAATCTTAAGTAAAAATCATTTTATTAAATAAATCTTTTCAAAAAGTAGTCAGATCCTCACAAAAGCATAGATGTGAAAAAAAGCAAAGCTCCTTTTCAAAATTTCGGCCATCAAAAGTATTGAGATAAAAATATTGACCAAGTACTTGTTTAGTACAATACCTATTGCTACAATATGCTATGAATTATGAAAACTTGTACTCGTTAGGGTGTCATATTATTTATAGTGCAAAGGCCACCTTTTTTCTTTAAGAAACTTCTTTATATCGTATTTCTAAAATAGGCCCCGATTATAAATGAATGCTCGTGCATCGTCCTCCTTAAAATGTTTACTATACTTTATTATTTTCGGAAATGCAATTGGTAGCCAATCTACAATTTTAGCAGCTTTTTTGGTTGGGTCTTCGCTAAAATCAATTTGAATGAATTTTTGATTTCATTTTACGAATACATATTTATAAAGGCTTCTTGTTTAATCCTTTTGCTTCTGCATCGAACGTTATCGTAATCCTTAAGGCCCAACCATAATACGCATTAGCTAGCTTAAGCAACTGTGCGTTTACATTTAAAACGTATGTGGCAAACTATAATATACTTAAGTAAACGTTTCGTCAAGTTTCGTCAAATGTCATTTGCTTAAGCAAAGTTCCAAACTGAACGTACATTCCGTACGGAAATGGCTGTTTATGTATTTTTTTTTCAAGTCAAATAAACAGCAGCAGAAAATATTCATTGCTTTTAAGTATTTTTTTATAATTTTTTCATTTTAAACTCATTAAATAAAGAAAAAAATTTCGGTTAGTGTTTTACAAATATATATGTATACACACACATAGATATAATTACACTGTACAACAAAATAACATTTTTTTTGGCTGTCCTTTAGACAAAATTACGCGTACTATATGGATTTCGATGCGTTAAATTCAAATCTGCTGTCAGTTTTGCTCTATCACGTAGAGATTTTTTTTATGGGCGTGGCTAATTTTGGCCCCTAAATTAGTCGGCCATACTAATATATTTTACTATAACTCGAAAACCGCTATCTCGATTTTAATAAATAATAAACCAAAAGACGCGCCACAAAATTTTGTTAAAAAATATTAATTATCATGTTTTACCTATTTTTTATGATTTCGAAATTATTCAGAATTTAAAAAAGAAAAAAGATTTTTATGCAAAAATCGCGTAATTTTTTTACATGAAAATTACAATAAAAAAATCAGAAACTCACAAGTTTCATATTTTTTACATTTTTCTTAAAACGACATATCCTAGGAATAAAACAAGTATAAAATGTGAAAATCCAGCAATAAATCTTGATTTTATTCACAATTTAAAGCAGGTACCTAAAAATGGAAAAATGTGTGTAATGCATTAAATGCAGTCACATTTACATCTGGCAGTGATGGGAAAGTTGGTACGATCGTACTTTTTTGATACTGTTTGACATGAAAAAGTACCATAGTATTCCCCTAAGAAATTTGATACTCTCACGGGCAACTTAGAAATGCAGTCAGAAGACTCGCGCATGCATATATTTTGCCAAGAATTAAATTGTTTTTTCGACAAATAGAAAGAAGCTTTATTAGTAAAGATCTTTTAGAAAAGTGTAACCACAATTAAATATCAATATCAATATTTCATTCAATGATATTTTATGTGGCACAGAAGTTGATCTATTGAAACAACTGTTTTAAATCAATGGGACCGAGTAGTCCCATCAGTGAGGGTTTCCCATATCAATTTGCAGAGCGATTTATTTTTAATTGTTATCTCCATGATAGCTATAACTGAAATAATAACATTGAACCCATCGCAACTTAAATGTAAGGACATGTATATATTTTGCAAGCAACGGATACAAAAGCGATACAAATATTAAGTAAAAACATACCCATAATAGGGGTGTGCGCGCAGGTGTTCTTTGCCCTCGTGGGTATATACATACTGTCTGTGTATATTAATTTTTATATGTTTGAGCCAAAAAAAGTAATTATTGACAAAAAAAAAATATTTAAAACACCTTCAAGAGGTCATAAAAAATGTGGGTTTGATTGAATAGCAGAAAAACACGTAAATTTTTACCTGAGGTGTTATATTTGTGTATACATTTTAAGACTGATATAATGGCAAAGGTATACATATTATATACCGTTGAATAGACAATTGAAGGTTAGCCGCGAATAACGTTTTAAGTGACAAAATAATATTTTTTCAGGAGAGCCAATAAACGTATTTTGAAGCAATATTGCTTTTTTCGTTAATTTTTTTTAGCTTATTGAAAATAATGATAACTAGCATTAGCTTTAATTTTTGTATCTCTGCTACATTTATCAACTATTTTCGACAATTTCGTTTGCATGATTTTATTAGTTACTTACAAAGTTTTGCACGGACTGACCGATTTGTAATTGTATTTTGACGGCGATAAGATGCATAATTTTGAATGGTTTTATATTTGAACAACGCAAGAGAGTTATGTTAATGGTAATCTGTGAAAAAACTGTTTTTTTTAAATTGTCTCTTACAACGTTATTCGCGGCTGTGCTTCAATTGTGTCTACTAGTGAGATAACATAGAAAAAGTTTTAATATTTATAATAAAAAACCAAAAAAAAATTAAAAAATCGAGCGTGAAATTTTTTTGCCACATCCAAAAACTAGTTTTTTTTTAAATAAATGCTAATTTTCGACCATCCAAAATTTCTAAAATTTAATTCACAACATTTTTCTTAATGCCTCCTCTCTCAGAAACAATCAAAGGTTTTATCAAATACTTAGGGTCGTATTCAAAAAAATATTTTACTTGAGCTTTAGTAGCTACCAAGCACTTTAAGGCTAACATTGCTTTATTAAAAAATTGTATTGTATTGTAAAAGACAACTTTAATTATTTTGTAATTTAATAATAAATACTTATAACTCCACCGTGTTCAACAACCAATTCACAGCTCATGATGTACAAGATCGAATAGAATTTCATTCGAGTATTAAATAATTTTTTATTTTATTAAATAAATTTTTATTATCTTGAAGTAAAGCAACATACTTTAAAAAATATTAGTTTCTGACATGGAAGGAAAATAGATAAACATATCTATGAAGTACACTGTTGCCAACTTTTTTCCAAAAAATATCGCTAAAGTAGGTAAGAAAATAGCTAGAAAATAGCTAAATTTCAAAAATATTAAAAAGTTTAGCGATAAATCGCTAAAATAATTATTTACCAAATTTCCCTACAAATTTTATAAAATAACAAATAAACGCAATGTTATAGGTTAATAAAAGGAGTCTTTTATTACAAAAAAACATTTACATACATATAGATGTACATATGTGTAATATATGTATGCATGATATATTTACATGAATACATATTTACATATATAAAAAAATTTATAGAAGATATTATTTTTAACCAAAAATTTTAAGCCAATCTTCAACATTACTATTTTCATAGGTAGCATTGGTACATAATTTGTTTAGTACTGAATTCGGAACTTCGTAGCTGCAGCAACACTTGTTACTTAATTTCAAACCGTACCTAAATATTATAAGTTAATACAAAAGCTACAAAAACTAATTGGAAGAATCTTACCTTACATGTAAAACTGCATTTACTGTTTCGGTCATAAGTCTATTTCTTAACTTAGTTTTAACGATGTTAAGTTGGCTGAAAACCCTTTCAACATCAGCATTTGACCATGGAAGAGACAACACATTAATAGCAAATTGAGCGAGTTCCTTAAATGGATTATTTCCAGCAGAATCCCTAAAAAACAATACTTCGCCCCAAAATGAACAGGCTGAAGTGGTTTCAGACCATTTGACATAGCATATATTAAAATACTGGTTATTAATTGTACCAGTTAAGCTATTACTAATACTAAACAGTGATAAAAGAGGCAACAGGTTTTGATTTTTTGGTTTCAGTGTCTTCTCAATGGAAAGCAAACTAACTAACTTTAAAATGTTATGATTTTCAGGCAATCTATTTAAAGATAAAATTTTTGAATTATTATTTATGTTGGAATACATATTTATATGTATTAGTTTATACCTTTTTTTTAGTTCCATAATTAAATTAACCACAAACTGTATACATGAATTTCGAATATCTGCTTCCTTTTCGTCATCTACTAGTCCTTGATCTTTTAACATTTTTAAGTGATTTTCAAATGTATATCCCAAGTAGCAGTCGTACGATATGTGCTTTAGAAAGTCCGAACTGATAACATCGATTTCTATTGTTGGCCTTATAATAAACTGTTTTAAAAAATTGATGGTCAGTTCCATGTCACTTAAAAGTTTCGTTGGGTCACAATTCTGGCTTTGAAAACTCTTGTTTAATAATTGAACACGAGTTAATATTGGTCGAAGAAATACCAAGTAGCACATATTTGTTTCATTGTACAAATTGTAGAGATTTTGGGCCATAAAACACTTTTCGAATTGTTTTGCAATTCCAAAATGAGTTTTAAGTTCAATCCACTGATCTATAATTCTTGATATTGAAACCTCGATGGATAACTAACGTGTATCACAAATATTTATGATTTTTAAAGGATCCTATAATTTAATAATAACATGGGATTAAAAACAAACGACATTATGTATAATGAAAAACTGAGATGAAGTTAGCATAATTGTAAAAATTGAACTAGGTTTTAACGAGTTCCTCCATACAACTTGACATTCCGCGCATAATGTAGTCTTAACTCAAGATTACATCCTAACGTGATTTTAATGTAGAAGTGTATGGCACGAGGAATTTTGACACACAGTATGTGTGATGGAATTTAAAGCGTTTTATTTGTTTATTGAACGTGTAACTGCAGCGTAACTTCATGCCAGTTTTCCATTGTATGCACATAATGCCGAAAACTTGTATAATTAATAATTAAAAATATTGGCGCATATTCATAAATCGTAACTAAAGTCGAAATTTATTAAACAGATACTAAAAAATAGTTAACAGATAGTTACAGGTTCTATTCACAAATCTAAATAAACGAAGTAACGACTCCCAGCTGATAAAAGAAATAAGAAAATAAAATGTCGATTATAATATGTTCGATATAAATTGCAATTAAATAAAAAACTATTCAAACTATCAAAAAACAAATTTTTGACATGTAAAGTATAAGTATAACATGTATAAGTTAGTTAACATTTAGTTACAGCTCCACTCATAATTAAGTCTAAACTTTCGTAGCCGTCTGTGAATAACTTAAATAGGTATTTAAACAAGTTAGCACTTAGTAATGATTTCTGAATATGCGCCATTTTCACTATAATAAAATAATTAAACATTTTAACAGTGCACATATGTACATACCTCCCCATCATTTATTGCTTCAAATATATGTTTGTAGCTTTGTTGTCTTATGTAACTTCTCGAAAACCAGTTGTAGGTTTCATTTATAAGGTATTCAAGACAACTTGGCATACAAATTTTCCAAGAATGAGTAACTTCCAACTGGATCGAATGACATACACACCTTATAAGTATAAGATTTGGAACAATTTTTTTCAACTCAACAAATACGCTCTTTTTGTTGCCGACCATAACGTTGGCATTGTCAGTGCCGATACCCAACAGATTTTTAGGTTCCAAATTATGTTTATTTAATACCTCCAGTATTACATGCGTGATTCCTTCAGCAGTTGTGTCGGCTACTTCGGCTAAACTTAGAAATGTTGATACAACCTTTTGCTTTTCAGTACTGAAGTAAATTATTACAATACCTACATTTAAACATACATATGTATATGAATATGATGAAACTATTAGATGCAGATGTATTCATATAAAAAATACTAACCTAATAATTTTATAATACCAACATCTGTAGATTCATCCACTAATATACTGTACTTAGATGCTGAAATATCCTTTCTGAGCTCAATTACAAAATGAGGCGCTAAAACGTTTTTAATTATTGCAGTACATTTGGTTCTATGAATACGAATTTTGTCAGCTCCATCAAAATTCTTTTTACACAAGTCACTAAGGTGGTCAATGGAATTATTTGACGTATGTTGACATATAAATAAAGCTAATGCGGCTTCTTGCCTTTTAACGGTATCAACAATAGTTTCATTTGGCACAAAATTCAATTTTCTCCAACATGACCCTCTAATTGAAGCGGCTGATTTGTATTTTTTAGTTTCAGCGTGACTTAGAAGGTCATATAGTTTTGCTGAAAGTGAGCATCTGCAATATTTGCAAAATCCTTTTGTGTCGTTTTTTTCATCTACCACGATCCAAGACTTTAATTGTTCATGGTTTAGCCATTCGCGTCTAAATTTTTGGTTGTATTTAGGTGCCATTGCATTAAAATTTTATTTTTTAATATTTTTCACTTAACTTGCACAAATAGAAGTACTTATGTATGTATGTACGTATTCCTTGTTCTTTCATTAAAATCAAAATTATAATGAAAAAACTAGCACAATGATCACAAATACACACACAACAAATATTTTATAAATACCGTTATTCGAGACTCACCTTGTTGGAACTCTTTAGCAGTGTTGACCAAAACTCTATTATTAAAAACACGCTTGAAACACTCAATTTAAAAATCGCTAGAAAACCCGCTAATAGCTAAATCATAATTTTTCCCGCAAAATGTACTTAAAAATCGCTAGATTTGACGAGAAAATAGCTGAGTTGGCAACAGTGATGAAGTAAAAGTAAAAATAATATGATGAACAAAGAAAAATTATCACAATTTATTTTATTCCAATGAAATGAGTATTTGAATATCCAAATTTTTTCCATTCGTTTTGACTGTATGTACATCACTAAAACATTTTTGTATAATTGAATTTATTTCAATATTTTTTTATGGATTTTGCTATATATTTCCAATTAGTTGGATAATTTGGTGATGTTTTCCATAACATGACAGAAATAATAAATTTAAGATAAGAGCTAACACTTCTAGCTTCATTTCCAGATGTATCATGAATCAATATGTGCTATATTAACAAAAATATTTGAGGTACAAAATACACATTTTTGAAATATCAACTTAAAGTAGTCTTAACAAACGTGGGTGCCTACTTTAGAATTTTGATATAATAATTTTTTTTGAATACAACCTTACTTAATATTGCATAGCAAAGCTTTATTAAGTTTTTTTTTATACGACCCTTAATATTTTTTTAAAATATTCCAAAAAAATTCAGAATTCAATGAAAAAATTATTAAGATCGGTCAATATTCACAAAAGTTACAAAGTCCTAAAGAATTTCGACACACGCAGTTTCTTACTTTGAGGCTTTTTGAAGCTACCCTGTTTTACAACAGGGTGCCTTTAAATATTCTTTCTCAAAATTTCGACACTGTTTCTTTCGAAAAGTTGCGTACTTTTTACCACTTTTTTTTATTTCACGCCACTCTCCGAGTTTTTCTCAGTAAAATTTGTATGTAATACCGTACCAAATTTCATTACGCTGTGACAACCCATTCTTATATAGAATCACATCCCAGTAAAAAAAGATACTCCAAAAAAGTCATGAAAATGTAGAGTTTGCGATCTGGAAGTAGTGCAAATTTCGATCCGATCTAATGATTTTTACATAGGGTTGTCATTGCAAGAAGTTCTCTTTTTCGATGCCTGGTCACCGAATTGGAAGCGATTTTAAGAAAAATTTCCTTTTTTGTGTTCTATGATAATATTTTCATCTAGGAAAAATGGTTAATAGTTACTTATTTTAACAATTAGTTTCTTTTTATGGGAATTTAAACGTGAAACAGTATTTTCATGTAAATTTAAGCAAATAAGTTCAAAATTTTAGACCAAAATTAGTTCATAAGTTTCTTCAAAAAAATCGATTTTTTAAAAATTCTGGTGAGTAATTTCTAAAACTATTGAGGAATTACAAGGTTATGTATAACTAAAATAAACTTCTACTTGGTTTTCTGCTAACTATTGGCAAATTAAAAATATCGATTTTTTGGAAGCAATGAAAATGTAGTTCCTTTAGAATGACTTCCAATTTTTTTTATTGGGATAAATTTCGAAAATTAAGCTGAAGTGCATAGCCTATGATGTATTTTAAATATGTCATATTTATGCATATCCTACTGCCGGGCGCTAATGAAAGTGACATAAAAAGTTCAACATACGAGTATCATCTGAGTTTGTATTCATGATATGAATATATTAGGAATGATTTGTTTTTGTTTCCTAATTTATTGTTACATTTACTAGTTTTATTTTAACTTTGTTTGCAAAAGAACCCTTAGTGTATTAACATGTACAGCATTAAATTTCCATTTTTATTACTCTTGAATGTAGTGTGTACATAAAAATATTATATGTCAGTGTTTTTTTATATTTTGTAACATACGACCAGCATATTCAGTTTGTATCGTTTGGCCAAAAAGTCGTTTCATCAAAATGAAAAGAAAAATAAAAAATAAAGGGTAAAGAAGCAACACAATGTTTTTTATTTACTTTGTGTATTTTATGTCCTTATTTTTATGGCTTTTATTGTTTTATTTACAAAAATTTTTAACAATAAAATTTTATTATCACAAAAGCGCCAGTTTAAGGGTGAACGAGTGAGATGATGATGAGTGATGGCCAAGAGAAATAAATTTAATACAGTAGTTTCGACACAAGTTTCTATAGGCCAATGCTGGCCACCGAGAGAAATGTATTCGCGTATGTGTATTCATTTGTATAAGAAGTCGATTGATGTTCGGAACTCTGGTGGAACGTTGGCCGCCTACGCTTTAGATTCGACATTCTCAACTAATTTTATATTCATGTACTATATAACAATTAAGCCTGCATGAGTCGAATTTGCACAAGGTTTAGAGTTCACTATAAGCGAAACTCAAGTGGATTAAGGTCCAGTTTGAACTGCCATAGCCACAGGGTTACCGCTAGGAATTTTAGAAAAGTCGCACAAAAGGTCGTCCTGTAAAAATAAAGTCGCACAAAAAAGTCGTTTGAGAAAGTAAAAGTTGCACCTCTTTTTTTAACGGTTTTTATTAATAAAAAGCATAACAAAACAAAAAAAAAACAATTGAAACAAAACAAAAAGCTTATTGACGAATCCATTTTTAGGGTTTCGTACACCAAAGGTGAAAAGAAACCCTATTGTTTTCGCTACGCTGTCCGTCTGTCCGTCCGCCTATCAAAGGATATTTTCTCGAGAACCGTAAGAGCTACGGGCCTGAACTTTGGACACAGTGCGTAGACCTTTGCCGCCACAACAACAAATACATGAGAGTTGGAAATTAAATGGTGTTCCAAAACGAGCAACGAAAAATGTTAAAATCCCATGTAATATTTGAATTTTGTAAGGTTAGTGTTTTTTATACAGACTACAACAATTAACACTAATTTAAAAAAAATTTAATTAAAGGATGTACCATCAGTCAATGTAATTTTGAATATGAAATTTTGACAACTTGCTGTATTTTGGAAACCGTAAGAGCAAACTTCTTGAAATTTTTAAAAACGGTAAAACAAAAAAAACCCGAAATTATAAAATCGCCAAACCAAAAAAAAAACCGCCAAACCAAAAAAAATCGCCAAAACGAAAAAAAGCGCAAAATTAAAAAAAAAAATCTAAAACTAAAATAAAACGCGAAAAAACGGGAAAATCGCCAAATGAAATAAAAATCGCCAATATTAAAAAAATCGCCAAAATTTAAAAAACGCCAAAAACCGAAAAAAATCGCCAAAACGAGAAAAAAAAGTGACAAAACTAAAAAAAAAATTTTAAACTGAAAAAAATCGCCAATTGAAAAAATGCTCACAACCGAACGTACGGAACCCTTCGTGCGCGACTCGAAGTCGCACTTTACGGAATTTATTATCATATTTCACAACATATGCAAATGCATTATACATGCTTATATACATATGTACCCAGCAAAAAATTACACATTACTATCAGAACTACTTGCCATATAATGACTTACTTTTTGATTACCAAATTTCAATAATCGCTTACAAATCACATTACCTAAAATGTAAAAGAAGTATATATATACAAGTGGCTAAATGAGGAGAATTATTTTTTTAGATTAAATAGATTACGTGAACAAGTTGCTAAATAAAAAAAGGAAGTACTTCTCAAGAATCGATTATTTTAGTATCACGCCTTGTTAAAATCATTAAATTGGTAATCCAGTAAGGAATAGCTTCAACCAAAAATGCTTAATTCCAAACCCGATTACCTTTTTTGAAATCTTTTCCTGTGTATGTACATGTTTTCATATACCCTGAAGATTTTAGCTAAAACTATTCTTTGCAACTTCTACTGAAAATTTGTGAAAAATTTCTTGAATACATTTTATACATGACATGGTTGCAAAAAAGTGATAAGTGTTTCCAAATGAACAATAATCTGGGAATTGCTTTTAAATTTTGATGACGTAATTTTGACAATTTTTTTGACAAAAATAATCAAAAAAATTTTAGTTTACTGCAAATTAACTGTTTTTCGAGAAATTTCACAAAAAAGGGTAAAAATTCGCAACAAAATTAAAAAAAAATCGGAAAAGTCTGTGACAAAAAAGTCTCACAAAAAGAAAAAAGGGTCAAATTGCGACTTTAGTCGGGTGAACGGTAACCCTGCATAACCATAACAATATAAAACAGCTTGCAATTACTCAGACCCTGATAGTTTTGCATCATTTGTGCAAAATAATTTTTTAAGCGGTTGTTGTGATATTTTTTTTAAATTTTGCAATTTTTATTTTCCACAATAGTGCAACTTTTGACGTGAGTACTTTTAATATTCAAATAATTTTGTTCTAATGAATAATAAATATTTTTCTAAATTCTTATGAATAGAACAGGCTAATGTTCGTAACGCTTTTTAAGCCAAATTACATGTGATAATTATTAATGAACATATAACATCAAAGTTAGTTGTAAATATTCTGACAACAACGCATAGTTGAACGGAACAGCCAGCCGTTTTCGAAGACCACTAAACCTTCCTCATCAGCGTTCTTCTGTGTTTTATTCCACTGTGTGTGGTGTCAGTTCATGTAGATGTCTGCCTTATATACGAAACTTTATTGCAAATGGTATATGTGAATTGGTTTGATTCATTGCATTTCAATTTGCTCATGTGTTTACAACAGTGCACACATATTAAACCTTATTCTCTTTACAAAAAGTATTGTCTGTTCCAAAATGATAAAGGTTAATATTTAACCTTATTCTATCGTAGTCAGCTTTGCCCTCATTTCCATGATAATCAGCGTCGCCGTTTTGGGTACTTTTAACCAAAATTTGTTACTTTTTTTCCAATGTGTACTTGTGTATTTTTTCAATTTTGGGTACTTTTTTAACACAAAAATAACCATTTTTATATGGTATTTAATAGGGTATTCATTTAATCGGGGTTTTGCTTTAATCGGTTAATCGCTCGAATAATTAATCGAGGTTTTTGCTTAATCGGTTAATACGCGGTTAACTTTGGTATTAACGGCTTAACCGATAAATAAAGTTTATCAATAAATCAAGTGCTTTCTACAAATAAAAGTGCTTTAATTATTTATTAATTTGAGTTTATTAGTAAAACAGAAACACATATAATAATTCCTTAACTATATCAAGCAAAAAAAAATCATTATATTACTTACATCAATAGTTTAAAGATATTTTCTAACACAATCTTTCAGAAAAATAATTTGGTTTGAACGTTTAGGATATAAGCGATTCTCCCCTTTAGTTTTGGTAAAAACTGACTTGGAAAAATTCTTATACTCATCGTAGATGTTGAGGAAATCCAAAGCAATCCATAATACAGAATATCTAAGTTTCTCAGTAATTTTCCTGGATTTCTCAAAACATATAAAATCATTCATTATGCCACTAGTATCCTGTTTGATATTAGTTTTTTTTAATTCTTAACACATGTAATAGTTCCTTCTATTGGCGGGTCATCATCTGACTCATACTGGCAGAGCTCAGCGACAAATATTCCTCAAAATATTTCTTAGCTTTCTTTTTTGTACTTTTTTGCTAGAAGGAAATATTTCAGAGTGTAGGTGTAAAATAATTGAATTCGTGTCTCATTAAATCTAGTCCTTAATTAAAACGTTGACACCAATACTATTGGCTTTTAAAAAATTATTAAACAAAAACTTCATAATTCCCTTTAGTCTTTACTAAACTCTTTTACAGCCATGTCCAAAGATTTTGAAGTTTTACTTAAGTTATGATGACTGAAAATATTTCTTTGTTTGTACGAGTATGAAAAATAATTTATAAACAATCACCTTTTGTAAATGAGACGAAACGAATAGTTATTCACACAAAAAATAAGTTGCAATACTACAAAATATGTAAAATAATCGGTTAATCGATAGAAATTAACTGGTTTAACCGTTAATCAAAAAACGCCAATTATAAATTAACCTATCAGTTAATCGGGTAGTAATTAACCGGTTAACCGATTAAAGGTTAACCGATTGAATACCCTATTTAAATTTGCATATCGTGATACACTACCACATTTTAAAATAAATTTCGTAGCTAAATAACAAATATGGATGTCGCTTCCAAATGTAGTACATAATATAGGAGATGAAATTGTATCCCACTAGCAATTGCTCAGATTTTCTCAATTGGAAGTAAAAATTATAAATATTGAATTGTTTTGAGACAAAGTTTCCACACATACAAATAAATTGATTGCCACACTACTAATCGGATTCTGAAAGCATATTTTCGTAGCTGAGCTAAATGAAAACTAAATTCATTAAGCTGGATTTTAATACCAACTCTATAATGCACATGTATATTTTAATACTTTATCTATACATTCATGTGTTTGGATTACGAATGTAATAAAATTATATATTTTTTAACCCCCGACAAAAAAAGGGGTGTTTGATGTTTGTAGTGTGTGTCTGTGTATCTGTGTGTCTGCACAGAAAAAAATAGACAAGAATTATTTTCAATAAATTTTATTTTATTGTTTTTTTATTTATTGAATAAAACCATGTAATCCCTTTCGCTACATATTTTTATATAAAGACTAACAAAATATAGTTTTTAGATGTATTTAATAGTTTTAATCAGAGAAACCAAATTAAAAAAAAAAATCAAAAATTTTTTTGGAAATGTGTTTTTTAGGCTGTTGCTATAAGGCAACAATTTGTCTCAATGTATAAGAAAATTATTTTTTATGTTGATATGGAAAAAATTTTGTGCACAAGTTTCAACTTATTTGTTCATGCTTTAATCATTCTTTATTAGTAAACTTAAAAGAAATTAACATAAAATAATTCACTGGAAATAAAAAAAGTAAAATTAACTTATAATTAATGACAGCACTGAAGTATTTTTTTTAAATTATTACAAAACTCAAAAAATAGTGAAATTCTTTTAAAAAGTAACTATTATATAAATATAAATGATCGCTAAAAATTATGGTATTCTCTAAAACAGTTTCTTTGTTTGTTAGGTATACATAAATGTACATTGCATTTTGAACATTTGTACCTTGAATATCCGTGGCAACCTTTATGCTTACATCTGCTCTTATTTTCTTCGTATTCTGGCCAATGTTGATTCCCATCATATCGTACAGAAACTGAGGGTTTTGTTTCATAAGCCATCTTTGAGGTCGTTGGGCTGTCTAAGAGGTCTCCAACTGTAGAATTTTTAGGTCGTCCTCGCTTACGGGAACACGAATGTATGTTTGATAGTGCCGCAAGTCCATCCGCAATATCATTTCGAAAACGTAGGAAGTCCATATAATCTTTGGTATTTTCATTGTTGTGTTCGTAGTCTGTCTTTTCGATATTCTAACCAGGAGTTACAAACTGCTAAGTCAATGAAATGATCAAATATTTTGAGTGTCCACTTCTTTGACCTTATAGAGATTCTATACAGTGAAAGTAAAAAATCTAATTTATCCACTCCGCCCATACTTTTGTTATACATTGAGATTACATGTGGCTGAGGTAAAGAAATTTTTTCATTTTTTTCAGCGCAGAATCTTGGCACTACATTTAATGGTTCATCACCATATATTGAAGACATGACATGAACTATACCTCCGTCAAACCATCTAATAAAAAATAGTTTATTTTCTTTTTCTAAGCGGAAGTAATAACTGCCTCTTCCTTCCCTTTTTTAATTCTTTTGCAGACTTCAAAAGTAGCTTATTTATTCTATTGGCTCTTATAGTCCCAGTAGACCAAATACCCTTTTCTCTTAAAATCAGCATTCAATTGAGAGTTGAAAAATAGTTGTCGAAATACAATTTGAAGTTTTTCTTCTCTAGAATTGTCCTTGATAAATGTACTACAATGTCAGAGCAAAATCCTAATTGCGAACCACATAAAATTGTATTTTTGCCCTGGTAAATTTCGAAATCATGCAAAATTCCATTTGAACTACATAAACATAACACTTTTATGCCCCACTTGATGGGCTTTTTGGGCATATATTGTCTAAGTGTTGTTTTTCCTCTAAAAGGGATCATCATTTCATCGATGCAAAGGTTTTCGTCCTTGGGTAGTGTAAAGGCCTTTTTTGGAACATATTTATTAAAGATCGAACTATATAAAGTTTATCATTAACATTTTCATTTGATGCAAACTTTATATTGTTACGAAGATCATGAAATCGACTCCGTGACATACTTTCTCCAAAAGCTGGGATATTTGTTGGTTTTTTCCAATACATATCTAGTCTAGGGTACCCAATTGAACCAGTCATTATTTCTAAAGCAACAAATTTCAGAAACTCTTCCCGTTTGAGATTGATTAACGTTCCGTTTTTGAACATAGTGGATTGATTAGTCGCCTGTATTACATTGTCAATAAACTCTTCAGATTAATATTCCAAAAAATATTTTACTGGAACTTTTACGGAAGGAAATGGACTTTCCCAGCTAAACGGTGCTTCTAGTGTGGTCCAGGAATATTTTCTCCAGCGAAAGTCTCACAATTTTTTTGAAACATATTCACATTTATTGTTATCAACAACTTCCGCCTCTTCAATTTTAGTATGGTCAAGATTAATTTCATAGTTATCTCCTTGTGACATAGTTTTCCCCATAAAAGATTCACTTTGATCAACAGTTTCTATTAAATCTTTTAAAACATTTGTTTCTTCTAAGTCTTCAATATCTGAATAGTCAGAGTCTTCAAAATTTATAAGAATTTTCTCAATTTCATTCTCTTTCATACGTCTTGTCATGGTGGCAAACAGAATGCAAGCAGTGCTGCCAGAATGATGATTTTATCATATTTTTGATGATTTTTGGACCAAAATATGATTTTAAGATTTTTGTTCTCGAATGATGATTTTTAATTTTGCAAATTATGATTTTTACTTTCAATACATACATATGTATGTTCAATTTTCTTTGTTGGTCGAGAATGTTTATCAAGAGCTACACCTATAAAGAAAACATTTTTGTTCCAGCGAAAATATTCGTCTTCATGGAAACAGTTTGGTAAGGGGCAGAGAGCACATTTCTTCCTCCTCTTCTGGGGTAAATAGAAAAAAAAATAATAAGAAAACGTCACTTTACAAAAAAAGTCATGTTAGAGAAGTGACGAAAAATCGGTCCGGAATATATTCAAATCTTGCACCAAATGTATACCAAATCGTTTAAAAGAAGTCATTCGTCGATAAGGAAAATCAACTTGCCTCTAAATTTTAGAGTATAAAACAACTGTACATCAGTGATGCAAAATGTGGCACAATTGGGCCATTTGTGGCACTTTTGAATGTTTGATGGCCATGTGGTACTCTCTAGGATATTTTGGCCCTTTCAGCTCAAAATTCCAACCTTTGAGTACACTTTTTAGTTGAGTTTTTTTTCGTTTTAAAAACTACTTTTATTTTTGGAGATTTTTATTTAAACTGGTTTCCGAAATCTGCGCCAGATCATGTTTTGAGTGGGGAAACCATTAGTATTACACCACTTGCTATTAAACTTTTTCAAAAGCTCAAAGATTTATGTAGAAGTAAATTTTGCAAAAGGATTTCTACCATTAAAAATCGTTTATGTAAACCTTTGTATACAAATATATACAGAATTATTCAAGGAATTCTTTCTATTTAGCAATCCTCAGCAGGACTCAAAATTTATATTGAAATCAACAATCAAATTTGAAAATTAGCTTTTGTTTTCAATATAAATTTTCAGTCGAGAGTTTTCTTTCGATATTGTAAAACAGGCCATAATAGAAGAAATCATCGTCATGTAAAAAATACTGTGTCATATTTAATATAATAAAAAAAAATTAATGAAATCTAGTTCCAATAATTGTTATGATGAAGATATTTTAAAACTTAACACAAAAAAATGCTTCTCGACAGGGTTAAATTGAGGAACTATTGGACTAAAAATTTAGAGATTATGTTTAATAAAATGAGAATTACTTAAGTAATGTTTTTTAACTAAAATTTAGTTTTTTAAGCAACACACATACATATGAAATATGTATTTACTTTAATTTAACAAAAAATACCTTAAAAATTTTAACTTTTGTCGCTAAGTTCTGCCTTTGCTCTAAACAAAATAAATCACATATTATTAATACATACTTTTGTTTTTATTTAAAATAAAAGATTATAGTCGAGTACATTTGGCCCTATCAAAGGTATTTTGGCCCTTTTAAATCGTTGATTTGGCCCTAAACCAAAAAAAGCCAAAATGCATCACTCCTGTACATACCTTATATGATAAGAACATTGGCAATGTCGAATACTTATTTTGTTTGAATTTCTTAACTAGTTTTTCATTTAATGCAATTTTTAAATAAGTTACTTTAATGATCCCATTTTTTTTATTGAATTCAATTTGAAAATGCTTTCTTAATTCTTTTTGTAAAATAAGATAGAAAATAGCTTTTTATTGATGAAAACAAAATAAAATTGGTGTACGTCGAATAGTTTTGTTTATCCATTGTAAATATGTCAATTGTTACTTTTTTTATTTGAAAAAAAATTGGACTTGTGATGATTTTTTTCTTCAAAATATGATTTTCTTTCCGACAAATGATGATTTTCTTCGCAAAACTTCTGGCAGCCCTGAATGCAAGTGAAAGCAGCACAATAAATAAAGTAACGTTTCTTGCTAAATTGTATACATTAAAATATTTTGTTGCCATACGGCAATGAGCTTATTTTAAAAAATCGTTATATATTTATGCGGTGTTAAAAAGCAAATTTTTAGTTTCAAATACATTGCAAAATGTGTTTTTATTGTTACTTTATTAAAAAAAATGTTTCTAATATTTAAAAAAAAATACATAAAGGAAGATTTAAAAACTAGCTTTAAAAAAAAAAAAAAGTTAGAGGTTGGTACGATATCGATTATTTCTTGTGAGCTTCCCCAAAGTCATTTATTTTTTATTTTTCTTATTACCAAGACATTAAAATGCAAAACCTTACTAAAAAAATATTTACTTATCACATCAGAATAGATCTACAGGTGAACAATTTAGATGTTGCCATATGGCAACAAAATAGCGAAAGGGTTAATGAATAAAATTTTTAATTTCAATAATATTTGTATATATATATTTGTAATATATGTAATTTAAATGGGTTTGATCATTGGTTTGTGGCAAAACTGAATTAAGTGAATGAGTTCGACCCAAGTCTAATATTAAGCGACAAAAATTCGAGTTTTCAGGAGAAGGGTTTTTTATAATACATATTCAAATTTGTTTTACATACGTAAATTGTCGCTTACGATAAAATTTTACAGCCCGTGTCTTAAAAGTTGTCAAAATGTTGGGATTTCTATAATTATAAACTATGGGTAGGCCCATAAACATGTCGCTTACATCTGTAAAAGACATTTCGACCAGAGAACAGAATGAAAACATTCGCAATTACTAACAATTCATATATTCGTTGCTTTTGCCATTAACAAATGTAATTGCCATGATACAATTCACTGCAATTTGTTGCTTGCTCAGATGCACTTTGTTTTACAATGCAACATGAAAGAATGAATTTCTTTCATACCATTTGCTCAGTATTCGATGTTTTTTTGTATATCACGTTAAAATAACAACTTTATTTTAAGTGATTTTAAAGGTTATAAATAGGGCAAGTTTTTTGTGGCACAAAAATGGTTCAAAATAGCTGGCAAAGTTTTTTTTTTAATATATTTGCTTATTGTATCTTCAAAAATGAACTAACAATAAGTAATCAAATCTTAAATCTAAATTAAATTATTAGGCCCGACCAGTATCGGACATAAACTTAGTGATAGTTATAAATAATACATACGTAGTGATAATTAAAAATGAAAAAAAGGAAAAAAAGAGTAGTATTTTCAAGCAGTACCATCTGGAGTGTTCAGTATAAGAGCCCTTGTGTCCCTCCTTTTTAGGCGGATGTGTCCAGTAAAGTTCAATATTACGGGCAAGAGGATTAGGATGTGACTCGTAGTTTGCAATTTCTTCAGTCACTAGTGGTATATTTAAATCACGATGTATATTTGAATTTTTGATGTACCATGAAGCCGATGTTATCAAACGTAAAATTTTGTTTTGCCTTCGTTGGATTTGCTCAACATTTGAAGCTGAAGCAGTGCCCCATAGATGAATTCTATAGCACCATATTGGCTTCAAAAGCGACTTGTATACCAAAAGTTTGCAGTCTAGGCTGAGTGTTGAATTTCTGCCAATTAACCAATATATTTGAGTTAATTTAAGTTTCATTTGGGTTAACTTAGAGTCCGTGTTTAATTTATTTGTTATCTTGCGCTTGTTAAATTAATATTAAATACCAATATTCATATATACATACACCCATACAAAAAAAAAATAAAAACAAACCAAAAATATAACCGCTACTTACAAAAACAAAATCATTAAATATTGAAAATAAAATTTACATAAATGAAAGAAATTTAAATCTAAATAAACGAAAGAAAAATCAACAACAATAAGACAAAAAGAAATAACGAAATAAATATACATACATACATACAAACATTACTAGTGCATTTGTGCAAAACAATAAAATAAAATAAAATAAAATAAAAAAAATAATAAAAAAAAAAAAAAGTGTTGGCACTATGTATCAGTGCTGGCACAGTGTTGCCGCTGTGATGACCAGACCAGGGCTTTTATAACCTTTTATATTATTGTGTTTCCTTTTCCCATTCCCACTCATATCCTAACCTAATTTAATTCTGTGGTACTGGCGCCTTTCCGTTAGCTGCTGGTGGACTGCTTAGTGATGAAGGTATAACACTGATCACTGGGCAGTCATTACAACAGTGATTAACGTGATTGGGGTTCAGTATCGTAGATATAACATTTGATTTGGATTTTCCCGTGTTGCTATGACAGATAAATTCAAAATTGATTTCTGCAACATACGGGGTCTAAGATCGAATTTTTTCTCTGTGTATGCACACATTTGTTTCCATCGGCCGGATGTTTTCGCCTTATGTGAGACCCAGGTGTCTGAGAATGCTGATCCACAGGATTTTCAGATACCTGGTTATCACCTACTATCTCTTTTTAATTTTCATCGCGGTCTTGCAATGTACATTCGCAATGCAGTTGTGTACCAATGCCAGCAATCACTAGGCATATCTGATGCTGAATTTAGCTGTCTCTGGGTTAAATTCCAAATCAGGGCACACTGTTTGCATTTCGGATTTGTTTACAGAAGTCCAAACGCAGAAAGGGATACTACCATTTCTGGCTTCGATGCCCTTTCTGACTCCATATCGAATATCCTAGAGAGTTGTCCGAACAGTGAAATCGTTATTGCTGGTGATTTCAATGTTCACAATTCAACTTGGCTTCGCCATTCGAGCCGTACAACTACGGAAGGCCAATATATTGAGTTGTTCGCAGCGCATAACCATCTAGTGCAAGTAGTGAATGGACCAACACACATTCCATGTGTTGAAGGGCACCAACAAAATACACTCGACCTCTTTCTCACTTCACACCCTGATAAGTATGAAGTAAGTGTTAATGCACCTCTCGGTAATTCAGATCACTGTACCATTTCGGCCTCCTTTTCGTTTTCAGCACTTCATAGCGTTTCATCTGCAGCTACGAAACGACTAAAATACAGCTATGAAAAGGCTCGTTGGGCTCAGCTCAACGAATTTTTTCGGCATTTTAATTGGAAGCTATGTTTCCTAGACAATGATGTCAATGCCATGGCCAAAATGGTTGAAAGTATAATTTTGATGGGCATGAAAGCTTTCATACCATCAAAACAAATTCCGATTAAGCCCAAAGAGAAACTCTGGTTTAATCAGACATGCAAAAATGCAGTCAGATCTAGAGAGGAAGCATTCAGTATTTGGCGAAATAATCAAAATGCCGATACTGATTTGCTACGCAAAAGGGCGAGATCTTCGTGTGCCAAAGTACTTAGGCGTGAAAAAGCTCTTTACGAGAATCGTCTCCGTGCTAAAGTTCTTGCTGCCCCTCGGGGTAGTAAAAGCTTCTGGTCATTCGTTAAAAGAGTAAAGAATAATGCTAGTTCCTCAATTCCGACTCTTTTAAAGGATGACCTAATATTCACTGACCCGGCTGATAAAGCTAACCTACTAGCTGAAATGTTCGCAAGTAATTCCTACTTGCCGGAAAGCAATCAGCCTCTTCCTATGCTAGAGAGAGTATCCACTACTATGCCTAAGATATTCTTTCGAGCTCGGGCAGTAAAAAGGGTTTTGTCGGAACTCAACATAAATAAGTCTCCGGGGCCGGATGGCATTCCAGCACTGGTCTTGAAGCAGTGCTCCTCGACGCTAGCACGTCCATTAGCTAACCTTTTCAGCGCGTTGTACCATGTTGGTGAGTTTCCAGTGTGTTGGAAGATTGCTAATGTTACGCCAATCCCTAAAAAAGGAGAAGCTACTAACCCTGAAAATTATCGCCCAATCGCAATATGTTCTGCACTTTCCAAAGTAATGGAAAGTATGGTGAATTTCCATCTTGTAAGGTATCTGGAGTCCAACAGCTTACTCAATGACCGGCAGTATGGATTTCGTAGAGGCCGATCTACGGGAGACCTACTTGCCCTCCTCTCGGAGAAATGGTGTAATTCAATCCACCATTTTGGCGAAAGTAAGGTGGTGGCTTTAGATATCTCCAAGGCGTTTGATAAAGTGTGGCATGGTGCACTTTTGTCAAAATGTATTGCCCTTGGTGTCGGTGATAACTTCGCTCGATTCTTATCGAGTTTCCTCAGGGATCGCACTATAAAAGTTGTTATAGATGGGATCTCATCAAATGAGTTCAAGTTAAATTCAGGGGTACCGCAAGGTTCCGTCCTTTCACCGACTCTATTTCTTATCTTTCTAAATGACCTTCTCTGTAAAACTTTCAACCCTATCTATTCTTTCGCGGATGACAGTAGCATTTGCCATTCTTTCTCATTCAGCAATAGACCTGGCCTGCCGCAGGTTGAGGCTATGCGACAAATAATGAATGAGACTTTAAACCATGATTTGGCGAAAATTTCTGAATGGGGTCATGCGAACAGGGTCGACTTTAACGCCCGTAAGACCCAATGTTGCATGGTTACACATAGACGCATGACCGAAAATGCTGCTGCCTCTGTAACTATGGGAGGTATAGGTATTAAGGAATCAGACGCTCTTGATGTTCTTGGCATGAAAATACAGTGTGATGTTCGATGGACTGAACACATTTTTCAAATTTCAAAAGAAGCATTCAAGTGCCTCGGCTTTTTGAAACGGTGCAAACGATATTTCACCCCATCTGATCTCCTTACTATTTATACCACTTATATCCGACCGAAAATGGAATACAACTCTCATGTATGGGCCGGCGCTTCAAAGTCTATTTTGGGGCTGCTCGACCGCGTACAGGAGAGGGCGAAGAAGCTCATCGGTGACAGTAGGGTATCCAATTCTATTGATTCATTGGAGCATCGACGCAATGTGGGGTGCGTTTCATTGTTCTATCGTTACTACAACGGAATGTGTTCTAATGAAATTAGGGAACTTGTTCCTGAAACCCGCACATTTATACGTACAACCCGTGCCTCATTCAGAGCACATCCCTTTGTGGTGGATTGGACAATGAATCGCACTACGCATTATAGAGAGAATTCCTTTTTTAGCCGAACTGTACGTATGTGGAATTAACTACCTGCGGAGGTCTTTCCTGTCACTACCAGCGTGGGAAAGTTTAAATCAAATGTCCACAGACACTACTCCCGCTATCCTCCTTCCCTATAACCTATTTTCCTTGTTCTAGCACAATGCATTGCATGAGTAGGGGTTATCCCCTGAGTGCTGGTCCTAGAAAAAAAAAAAAAAAAAAAAAAATATGATATTTCCATGTAAGCCTTCGATCAAGGTGTATACCAAGGTATTTCACTTGAGAATGTTGAGGAATATATTGATTGTTGATTCGAATGGGAGAAGAAGTTTCTGTTCTACGTAAACGTTATATGGACACACTTTTGCTCATTTACTTTAATTCTCCATAAGTTCAACCATATTTCAATATTATTATATGCTGTATGTACTGTATTGTATGCCTCAAAGAAAAGAAATGCTTTACAACATTATACAATTTTGGTTTATTAAGCTTTGCAGTCGCACACTATAGTGTATTGTGTATCCAGAATACAGCATTGATGAATCTCCGTTTAATATATGTGACAGCGATGCCCCAAAAGTGTTCCCTCCCAGAGACATGCGCGTTTTATGAAATTGAAATCGACGATTTTTAGCACAAATAGAAAGGGACCTAACGGTAAAATATTTATTATCATTTATTTATTAATTTTTTTCCTTATGAACAATTTAAAAAAATAGAAAAATCATTTTAATCGACGGTTCTTGCGAATTGGTTGCTTAGAACTTGACGGTACCTGTCCTTTATTTTTTTCGATTTCTTCTTAACGTCTGCTGCTTCCACTTCTTTAAGATTGTCCACTTCCACCGAATCTTCCTCTTCGTTTAAATTTCCAGAGACCAAAGGAAGAGGAGCAACCGAATCTTTTTTTGAATCGTCAAAACATAAACCCCGGATTTCTTTATACAAGTACCATTGACGCTTCATCGATAACCCTGGTGACGGAATTATAATTGGTTTGTCATCGAAACTGGTATTGTTACTCAGATGTATGTTTTCATTTATGCTGGCTGAATTCGCAAATAGTTTGCATTGCACTTGTGACTGAGCAATAAATACAAAGTGGTGATACTTCGATATTTTAATTAAAGTTTCATATATAGTGGAGAAGTATTGGTCCCATTTTCTCCACTCAACAACAGGCTCAGTTGAGTTTGGAAGTCGAATAGGTACAGGAACATTAAATCCATTACGAGATAATTTTCTAAAACAATCAACTACATCCATGAAGCAGTCTACATTAGTTTGGGTATATTTTGATTTGAAAACTCCGAATAAACGATCAGGTGAAAACTTTGTATGTCCGCTTAACAAAAAGTTCAATTCAACTGACTCACATCTGGAAGTATCGACAAGGTGTTGTAAATATCGTATAATCGCATTGTATTTATTTTGTGAAACACCACCTGATTTAAAGCATGCGGTTCCTATTTGCTGTGGACCCGATGGAAAGCTAACATTTTGAGCATAATCCATAGATCTTACCAGATAATCCTCCTCTGGAATACCTGGATACATGGCATTTGGATCAGGCTTGACTAATGTTCTTAAGTCGTTATAGTACTCTCGCTGAGTGCTGGCAGATTGCAAATGATCAGAATACAGCTTCAATGCTGCTTCTTTTTCAACTTCAGTAATGTTTACTGTATTAGCAGCATCTTTTGCAAGATTTGGACACAATTCGCACAAATCGTATGCTGGCTTCATAGTGACGATGTAGGGACAATAGTTGGAATTTTCAATAAACGATAATCACGATGATTTGGTTGACGTCAAGGTAAAGTGATAGCAACAGTTTCAACAAAGCGGCAGATAAATGAAACAATTTCTTTTTTTTCCAAAGTAGTTAAAGCATCTGTACGATTAATTTTATTCGTCATGCCATGTTCGCGTGGATAAACACAATTTTTGTCGTAATGTTCGATTAGATTTTTGTAGCGTTTAATTTCCATTGTATACAGGAAGAAGTACATATCACGGTATATCGGCAAACTGCGAAAATAATATATCTGATTGTACAGTTTCTTAATAGCTCGCGATCAATCACCAACTTTTGACCTGAGCATTGCATCGTCACGGTGAGCTGCCAGATGTGCGAGAATAATTAAATCTTGGGATTCCTTATCTAAATTCATGAAAAACGTACAAAAAGCCACAGCCATCTTCTTAAGGATCACTTCATTGCATTGATTTCAACAACACGGAGGTATTTTTGAACCATACAGTCGAGCAACTAACTTTTCTTCGCGTAAATCAAGATCAGATTTATCAAGGTACATATTATCGGTATCATCTTCAGAGTCACTATCCGATAATACTGAGAAATTATCGTCATCGTCCTCGTCATCAAGGAAGCGATAAAGTAAATCTACTTCTTCGAATTCGTCCACCATTTCATCCTAAAAGAGTCAGTATGAAAGTTATTAGTTTTAAATTATTTTTGCGAATAACATAATGAGGTTATGTGAATAAATTTTCGAACTAACAGAGTGATATTCACGATTTAAAAGAATTATAAATGAGTATTTATTTTAATTCACAATTAATAATTTCAGAAAATAAACCTGGATTCTAAAAAACGCGAGCAAAATTGATACCAAACTCATGGAAACAGCGCGCTAGGTAGAAAACAGTAGAAACCAACTACACTAAACAAGAGGTAGGGACGACCTACGTGCGTTTTCAAGGTTGACCAACACGTTCCTGACATCATGAGATGTGTCGCTTTCAAATGAGACCAATACCAACACGCTCAGTGATGGTACACCAAGGATACACGTATTTAAATCTGTAAAATGGCTCTCCTGAACAAAACCGGTTTTTACAATTAGGTCCCTTCCTATTTTGCGCGTCAGATATAGACAACGCTGAACTACCAGCTAATAAAATTCAAATTTAAATAAACTTCTGACAATATGTTGAATAATTAATTTCTTAAATTATAGTACAATGAATGAATCTTTCCTATACCTATATATTACAATGCTGACGAAACTGGGGTTTATTTAAGAGTATTACCAAGCAAGACCATGACTTTAAAAAATTAAAAATGTGTGGGAGGAAAATTGTCTAAGGAAAGAATAACAATATTGCACTGTGCGAACATGGCTGGAGACAAGAAAAAGTTACTGGTTATTGGAAAAGCATCTAGACCAAGAGGTTTTAAAAATTTGTTAAAGGATAATTTACCAGTGACATGGAAATCAAACACCAAGTCATGGATGACATCTGAAATAATGAGTGAATGGTTAGAAAATTTTGATCGGAAAATTGGAGCACAAAACAGGCAAATTTTACTTTTGCTAGACAATGCGGCACCACATCCAAAAAACATCAATTTGAAAAACATTAAAAAAACTTTTTGCCTCCTAATTGTACTTCAATCAGCCAACCACTTGATCAGGGTGTTATTAAAAATTTTAAGAATAATTACAGAACTTTGATACTGAAGCATTAACTTGTAAACATTGAAATTTCTAACACAGCCAATGATTTAGTGAATCGTATACACTTATTGGGTGCACTTTATTTTGCTAAACGTGCATTGGACAAAGTTACTTCTGAAACTATTCAGAACTGTTTTCGTATGGCAGGGTTTACGTTTAATAGCCAGGAATTTCCGAGAGTATTTGATGCTGATTTTTAACCTAAAGATGAGTAATCCATTAAATCTACTTGCCGAAATTCAGAAACGTATTTCAGGGGTCAGTGAGCAAAACTTAAACGATTTTTAATTTAATTATTATTTTTCGAACTGTATTTGTTTCTATATTCTTATGAATTGAACAGGCAATGTTCGTAACGCTTTTTAAGCCAAATTACATGTGATAATTATTAATGAACAAATAACATCAAAGTTAGTTGTAAATATTCTGACAACAACACATAGTTGAACGGAACAGCCAGCTGTTTTCGAAGGCCACTAAACCTTCCTCATCAGCGGTCTTCTGTGTTTTTGGTCCACTGTGTGTGGTGTCAGTTGATGTAGATGTCTGCCTTATATACGAAACTTTATTGCAAATGGAATATGTGAATTGGTTTGATTCATTGCATTTCAATTTGCTCGTGTGTTTTGTAATGAAGGCTCAAAGTTACCATCTCTATATTTACAACAGTCTTACCATAATCGTTTGTTCTTTACTAACTATGCACATGTTTGTTAATTTGCTTATTTTTGTTCTACTGAAGACAAAATTTTTTGGTTTGTTACTATTAAGTATATTTTTATTTAATTTTTGCCACAGGCCAATGACTATTAATTTTAGTTAATTTAATTATTATTTTTCGAACTGTATTTGTTTCTATATTCTTATGAATTGAACAGGCTAATGTTCGTAACGCTTTTTAAGCTAAAAAACGATTTTTATCATGTCGATGATAATTTACTGGTTGAGAGATCACATATGGACTTAAACGTACCATTACAAGAACACATTTCTGAAGTTCAAGAAATTGCTGATGACTCAACAGATGAAATGGATCCTTCAGATCTTCAATATGCAAGAAACAACATCTTAACATATAAGGACGCTTTGGCTAAAGCGCATGATCTTATAGAGTTTGTGAAATGCCAAGGTGATACAGAAGCTATGGGTGGGTCAAAAGTTACCATGCACGGCATAAATTCTATGAATTTCGACATTAATCTAATGAAAAATTCATTAAAATTCAATCAACGTCATGCTTCGTTGGATTAATGAAACCAGTTTCGTCAAAATTATTTTATTGAAAACTTCATAAAATTTATTTAACAGTGTAATTAATGCAGTTCTATAACTTCATGGAAACAATAAAATAATTTTATGAAAAGAATGAAATAACTTAAATATAAGGGGTTAGAAAATATTGTTGTCATAATTCCAATAAAATATTCTTACGAAACTAAAATACCAACGAAACAATTCCAATGAAATTATTTCACAATATTCATGAAATTTTTATTGGATTTGTGAAAAAATTTTAATGAAATTGTTTTATTAGACTTATGAAGCAAAATTCTTTCGGTGTGGGGCTTAAAAGTTAAATAACTTTTTTGTTTATTATTTTTTTTTTTTCTCAGATTATATAATATACAAAATGGAAATTTTTTTACACTGTTCCTTATTACAACTGTCGTATTACGACTTTGACTACGACGGTTTTGTACTAGACTAAAGAACATTCCAAAATGTTTTCTTTAATCTAGCACAAAATCGTTTAATATGGCATATAATGTCTCTTAAATGACCACCGTTTTGAGCTTCGCACTGATGGACTCGTTTGAGAGCATTTTACGTAAATAACATCTTTCAAAATTTGTGGCTGTAGCGTTCGAATTTCTGCAACAATGTTTGCCTTAAGTTCTAGGATTGTCTCTGGCTTGTTCACATACACTCGTTTCTTCAAATAACCCCAAAGATAATAGTCGGGTGCTGTCAAATCTGGCGATCGCGCTACCAAATAATTTCCGAACTATGCGCTCTCAAAAAATTTGACTTAAAAGTGCCATTGTGTCTTGGGCAGTGTGGGCAGTGACTCCGTCCTGCTGAAACCACATACCAGGTATGTTTTCAAGAGCAGGACGTAAACAATTTTCTATCATAAACCGATACCGCTCTCCATTTACGGTTACAGCACTTCCATCTTCATTCTCGAAGAAGTAAGGCCGAATGATATTTTTTAATGTGATCCCTCACCATATTGTACACCTAATGGGGTGCAATTGGCGTTTATAAATGGCTCTTGGATTTTCAGAACCCCAGAACCTACAGTTCTGCTTATTAACAAAGCTATTTAAATGAAAATGACCTTCAGCACTCATAATCAAATTTTTATTTAAAATTTAAATAATAAGATTCTGTTATTCTGGTTCTTTGATCAGTTATTAGGTTATTAAATCCCATGGTAACTTTTGGCCCACACTATATATGTATGTTGCAGTTTATTAAAGAAGTATGATCAATTAAATAAATAATAATCAAATAAATGAGAAAAACATACAAATTCACTCTACTTTATTTTTTATTGTTATGACTCTTTGAAAATTTAGCTTGTTTTTATGGTTAAGCAATTGTCTATATGCATTTCGTTCTCGCTTTTGGAACTCGTCAGTAGACTTCAACCCAAAAAATTTTTGAATTTAGCTGACAAACTTCGTATGTTTATAGTAAGACTCTTAATAATATATTGAGAATCACAATATACAAACATAATAAGTTTGAAATCCGCAAACAAAAATCTTTACAAAACAAGCATCTTTATTCGATTGGTGCAACTATTTTATTTTCCACCACCTTTTTACAATTACCTGCCACATTGGGCAACAGAAAGTCTTTATTTATTTAATTTGAAAGTTTAGCTAAATTTTCAAATTAAATAAATAAAGACTTTATATCAAATAAATATGCTTCGCTATTTCGTGTTATGACTCCTTTTGATATTGTTCGAATTTTTTATTTAATTCAATTTTGTTGTTTACAAATGTCAGCTATCTGATGTGTACAATAAAGAGCTAGATACATTTTGTGTTGCGCTAACGCAATGTTGTAGCAAGTGTAAATGTGTTTTGCAATTGCACTTTTGCAAGGCAAACGTGCACGTCACTATTGTTCAGGGTAGGTAAATGCGCACTCTTTTGCTCTTTTGCGCATTGCGTACTGTTGTATTGCGCATTAAAATGTGGAGCATGCGCAAAGAGCAAAAAGGGCAATCAGTGTTTGCGCTTTGCGCTTGCTCCTTATTTGTAGGCATGCGCCTACATTGCTCTTTGTGCAATGCGCAAACTGGTTTATCTTTTGCAAGGAGCTTTTGCGTATTGCGTGCATAGAGCGGCTCATTACGCTTGCTCTTTTTAACATTAACAGTGGTTACTTTGGGTTAAATTAAATAATATAAAGTATTAAAATAAATAATATCGATTTTCTCGCCATTCAATTTTTTGTGTTTACATATGTATGTATGTACATATTAATGTATGTATGTACATGTACATATGAACATGTACATACATATCTGTGACAATAAATAATAATGGCTTAAGTTGAAATTTCGTTTTTTGAGATATTAAGGGTTTTGTCTAAAATAAATTGTGTTTTTACATAAAATTTTTAGCCACCGAAAAAGATGCGTATTTAGAACAAAACATTTAACTAAAAAAAATGCTATTAGTTAATATTCGTTGTTTTTTAGTTAAGATGTTATGAAAAAACCCATTGGGAGAAAAATAAAAACTAAAGTGAACTTAAGCTACTATATTGAAAGACAATATAATTTTTAATGATAGTAAGTCGAGATACATATGTACTTTAGGATTGAAAAATGCGGAAAACCTGAGAAGATATTTTTTTTAAAGCTCAGTTTAATATACATACATATATGAGGAATAATTTTAATGGGTTGTTAGTTGTTATTGAACTTATGTAAGTGTATACAAGTTTTAATGCAAAAATATTTTAATATTGATGTGGCTACCTTAAAAAAAATTAAGTTGAGTTAAGATGTTATGGTCAAGAAGACTTAAAATAAAATATAAATGCGTAGAGTTTTATTAATAGTGACATTTATAATAAAATTAAAAAGAACTTATGTCAACTTAAGCCATTATTATTTATTGGCACATTTCCCATATATATATATATACCTATATGAATATGCTATTTTTTTAACTAGGTATAAAGGTGTGGCGATATCTGCCTCTCATATTGAATAATATGAAATTTGTACAATATTAAAAAGAAAAGAAACTGAATATGTATAATTGGGAATATACACAATGTGTATTACACATACTACTTACATACCAGCATGTATGTTTGTATACTTATAGTATAGTTTTGTTGAAAATTAATTTTCTATGAGGGGTACAAATCAAATCGCTTTTTATGATGTGATGTGTACCTACACACACATCACATAATGTGTACGTACGTTCTACAATATACATATGTATGTATGTTGTAGAAACCCTGTAGTAAATAAAATAATCAGTTGAGAAAAACACTAACTTATAAATTAATTATTTTGCAAGTGACTACAAATTGGTTTAAATCGCATGCAGATATCAACCAAACATATTGAATAGAAGCACGCGTAAGAAATAAATAAAAGCAAAGTAAGTAAATGAAAAAAAATAATAAAATCAAAAGAAGCATGCCATGAAATCAAATGCTAAATGATTGTGTTAAAAAAAAAAAATAATAATTTAAATAATATTTTCTATGTATTGATATATATATTTATGTACATATTTATGCATGTACGAATTTTTTATTTTTAGTGAATACAATAATAATAAATATTTATGTAGACATATGTATATGTATTTATATATTTACATATATATATATATGAATATATGTACATGTACATATACATAATATAATATAATAATATAATAATATAAATATACGTATATTTTTTTTTTGCTATAATATTAATTAACTTCAAATTGGTTGAAAAATTACACTAGTTCACAAAATAAAATTTTTTTCATGTACATTTGATGAGATATAGAATTCCTTATGTATTTTCTTCTGGCGAATTCGAAAATCAAGGCTAAAATTTTTTTTATGGACCAGTTTTTGAGATATTGTGATTTTTTCAGTTTTTCGACCTTTTTTCACTTGACCCATCATATCTCGAGCTAGAACTGTCGGATTGGGTCGTTCTTGATATTCAAATGAAAGGTATTGAGTTGACAAATAAATATGTATAATCGGATCTTTAATTAATATAGTGGGTCAAAATATATCGATTAAAATAGGGCACATTTTCAAAAAAATCATATTTTACAGTGATTATATGCTGACAGAAAAGTACAAATCGTTAAAATAACTTCTGGTTTCTGTTCATGTACGTAAAGATAATACTTTTACGTAAGAACTAAGACCAACTAGAAGAAAATCGACCGAAAAATTACAAAGTTATAAGCAATGGATTGAATAAATACAAAGTAAAAATACATAAAAGTAACAAATAACACAGGTCAACAAAATTAAATTTATTATGTAAGGTCAAAGGTTTCATAGTAAATTTGTATAAAATAAGTACTGAGTATCAATCCCTTTAAATTGGTTTTTTTGAATTGACTCTGTATCTCGAGATTTTCCGTTATAAAAAAATATGATGCTGTATCGAGAACCAGTTCTTCGATTCAATAAAAAAATTTACAGAAGGCTAGGAAACAAATTGATTTTTAAATAACGTTTTCATGAATTTCTTAAAAGTCTTATAGTTTCAGAGATATTCAGAAAATTTTATACAAAAAAATAAATTTTTTCAAAAAAATTTAGAAAATCGTTAGTTTTTTAAAAGACTCGTTAACTGAACAAAATTTTTCATTTTATTATTAATTGTGATACCTTCATATGTTATAAATAAAACGAGCCAAATTTATTAAAAATCATTGCATTAATTCTGAATTTATTCACAATTAAGTGCTAGCATACCATTAGATTTTACGGAATTTTTTAATTTTTATTTATTTTATTATTATTATTTTATTTTGGAAAATATACTCGAATGCTAGCACTTAATTGTGAATAAATTCAGAATTAATGGAAGGATTTTTAATAAATTTGACTCGTTTTATTTATAAAATATGAAGGTATCACTATTAGTAATAACCCTGCAGAAAATTTGGTGACTATTGATCCAAACGTACTCGTCCTATAGCTGGAGAAAATGTGGGTGTTATCAAAAGTACGGGGTAGTGTATGGTGAAAAAGGACATATCGTTTAAATGGTGACATATTGACCATTTTCGTGATGTATCGTCTTGATCTTGAGCCAATTTAATTCGGACTCGGTCTACTATTGTAGTAAACGGCACTAAACATGTTCGATGTGGTCGAATACAGGAACTATCAAATAGTGTAAATATAATGTTAATTGTTCCATTCAATGTGAGTCTGGAACCAGTCCCGTAACTATACTTAAATATTAACCTAAGCTTAATTGGTATTTATACTTTTGAAATATGAGTGGCCCTGTGGTCGAGTGGGTAGTGTGCAAGCCTGTGATCCACGAGGTTGTCGGTTCGAATCTCAAAAAATTTTCAGATTAAAAATAAAATTAAAAAAAAATGTCATTGCATTTGTTACAATAAAAAAAATTATAAGCGTTAATTGTTACAGTTAAATGTCGAAATTACATTTATAAATAATTTATATTATTTTACATCGAATAGGTCCCTATGGGATAGTTCAGTGACAAGTCACAAGGTGCATACAAAGTATCAATTAACCCATCCTAGGCCATCCCCATGTAAAAGTGACTGGTCCGCTTCATAGGAAGTGTTAGAACTCGGACTGATTCCTATCACTTTGGGCCCGGTCACGTGAGTAGTCTTGTGTCAGTTCCATTTCCTGCAGGGAAAATATAAAATTTTCTTCAGTTTAAAATTTTAATGAGTCTTTTAAGAAACAAACGATTTTCTAAATCTTTTTGAAAAAAAATATTTTTTTTGTATAAAACTTTCTGAATATCTCTGAAACTATAAGACTGTTCAAAAATTCATGAAGACGTAATTTAAAGGTGAATTAGTTTCCTAGCTTTCTGTGTAATTTTTTATTGAATCGAAGAATTGATTCTCGATTTAATGCCAATTATGTGATACAGTATCCTCTTATTTTTATAACGGAAAATATCGAGATACAGAGTCAATTCAAAAAAAGTAATTTAAAGGGATTGATACACAGTACTTATTTTATACAAATTTACTATGAAACCTTTGACCTTACATAATAAATTTAATTTTGTTGACCTGTGTTATTTGTTACTTTTATGTATTTTTACTTTGTATTTATTCAATCCATTGCTTATAACTTTGTAATTTTTCGGTCGATTTTCTTCTAGTTGGTCTTAGTTCTTACGTAAAAATATTATCTTTACGTACATGAACAGAAACCAGAAGTTTTTTTTTAACGATTTGTTCTTTTCTGTCAGCATATAATCACTGTAAAATATGATTTTTTTGAAAATGTGCCCTATATTTTGAACCACTATATCAATTAAAGATCCGATTATACATATTTATTTGTCAACTCAATACCTTTCATTTGAATATCAAGAACGACCCAATCGGACAGTTCTAGCTCGAGATATGATGGGTCAAGTGAAAAAAGGTCGAAAAACTGAAAAAATCACAGTATCTCTAAAACTGGTCCATAAAAAAAATTTTAACCTTGATTTTCGAATTCAGCAGAAGAAGATACGTAAGAAAAATCACCTCTCGTCAAGTGTACATTTTCAGTGTAAACTAGTGTTATTAGTTAGTAGTCAATTTAAAATCATGCAGAGATGGCCAATTGACTACCGACAATGGCATGCCTATGTTAAGATATTGAGTCGGCGACAAGGAAAAAAGTCACTTAATCAACCAGTTGTGGTTATTAAAAAACCAGTTTGAAGTTACTTACAAACGGGTTTGAGTTCCTATAGGGAATGGGTGTATTTATGATTGAAAAGAAATTTTTTTTTGTGTTTTGTTATTGTAGAAATGAATGTAGGTGGTAGGTACATATGCATGTTTGTATGTATGAATATATTTACATAGATATCAACGCAAATACGCATTTATATACATACATATGTAGGGACGCATGATGACTTTGTTATTTATTATTTTATTATTTGTTTTAATAACACATAATTGAATTGGATTTATTTAATTCAAATCACATATCCACATTAGTCATTTATCCTTCTCTTAAACATACTTACATATGTACCATTATCGTTTTATTGAACTAAATTATTTATTTTTGTATGTGTATGTAATTATCTTGTCTTGTTTTTTTAATAAAAATATATAAAAACTAAAACATCTTTAAATGGTTTTAGTTTTAGAAGAGAACTCAAATAAATTCAGTAAAATACGACTTTGACTCGCGCACGAAGGGTTCCGTACATTCAGGTTTAAGCATTTTTTAATGATGCTTTTTTGAGGTTTTTTTCAGTTAAACGATTTTTTTCTGTTGGTTGGTGTCTTCTTTTCATTTTGGCGATTTTTTTTCATTTTCGCAATTTATTTTAGTCTTAAACATTTTTTAATTTGGTGCTTTTTTTCGGTTTGGCGAATTTTTTGTTTGTTTTTGGCGATTTTATAATTTTTTTATTTTTTAGTTTTACAGTTTTTAAAAATTTCAAGAATTTAGCTCGTACGGTTTCCAAGATACAGCAAGTTGTCAAAATTACATAGTCAAAATTGTATTAGCTGATGAAACACTCTTTAATTGAATTTTGTTTTTAAATTTTAGTGTTAATTGTTGTAGTCTGTATAAAAATACACTAACTTTACAAATTTCAAGTGTATATACATACAATTGTATGTATATTATATGTGATTTTAACATTTTTCGTTGCTCGTTTTGGAACACCCTTTAATTTTAAGTCTCATGTATTTGTTGTTGTAGCGGCCAAGGGTATACATACTGTGTCCAAATTTCAGGTACGTAGCTCTTACAGTTCTCAAGAAAATACCCTGTGACAGACGGAAGGACAGCGTAGCGAAAATAATAGGGGCTCTTTTCACCCTGGGTGTACGGACCTTTTTCTAAAAAGGACTTTTCCCAAAAATTACCTTTTTTTAAAAAGTAATTTTCCCAAAGCACCTTTTTCTAAAAAGTGCTTTTCTCAAAAAGCACCTTTTTCTAAAAAGTACCTTTTTACTCTTTAATGCTAATGCAATGTTCAATAATTTAAAAGATATTTCAAATGCAAAAACCCCTAAAAGTGCACATATTAAAAAAGTACCAAACCCATGTCGGCTTGCTTTTGGTCAGCATTCTTATGCTTTTTGAATTTTTAGTCTATCTAAATGTAGTTTCAGAGATATATTGATACCCATTCTACCCTTTTTTACCCCTTTTTACTTTTTTTTGCTTCTTCTTAGTGGATCTATGCATCGGAAGAGGAGTCTACACACCAAATTTCAGCTCTAAAATTATATTGGTTTGCGCTAGGCGATGATATGTCAAAAAGAACTCGATTTACTGCCTAACGTAAATTTGATAAGAATTACTGCCATATTCATAAAATATATTTCAGGCTTATGAAGCGCTTATTTGACATATTTCTATGGAAAATTGGTCAAATAAAACTGTAATAAACCTAAAATATTTTTTATGAATTAGACCGTCATTCTTTTGCATTCGTTCTTAAGAATTATAAAATTAAATTCGGAAAATAATTCTATTTTAAATTCACAAACGAATTAAATCAGCAAAAATTAATTTAATTCATTTGCGATGAGAACGAAAAAACAATAATTTAAAATAGAATTCTCTACCGAATTTCATTTTTAAAATTCCGAAACAAATTTTAAACGAAAGAAACAAATAAAATAGCATTTGCGAGCAGAATTTTTTCCTACCCTGCTATTTATATTGAAAACAAAAGCAAATTTTGAGTGATTTGTTTTTGGTTTCAATATAAATAAGCAGACGACAATTTTTACATGGCTTCTCTAAACTGGCAGTTAATAAAATAAATACTACATACATTACTACTATACATAATTTCGACAATTTACATTTTAGATGCGGTTATTGAAAAGTTTATAAAAAAATATCCTAATAATCATTAAAAAAGAAAAATGGATTTTCGCGCATTTTTTGCTCTTTTTAGCTCTTTTACGCACTGCGCAAAAAAAAAGGATTGGAGCAAGAAAAGAGCCAAGCATGATGCTCCTTTTCTTGCTCTGCGCTTTTAATGCGCAGAGCAAATATAATGGCGCAGAGCAATAACATATCCGCCCCGCTCTTTGCGCAAAAGAGCCAAAAGAGCAACAAAGAGCGACGCTGAGTTGCGCATTTACTTACCCTGCTATTGTTACAGAAATGTATAAAACTGACGTATACTTTATTTGTAAATGTATAAAATATTGCTCATACGTTGCAACGTGTTGCTATGAATATGTACATACTAGTGATGCACGAATACGAATATATTTCCAAGCAAATTAAATAAATAAATGCATAAATCTTAAACGAAATTTAAATAAATGCCTAAATATTAGTTTGTACAAATCCATTAAGTTTTTTATAGAAATTTGTGCTTTGTATCATTTTCAAATATGATTTAATGACGATCATTAAAATGTTGGGTAGTTTTTATTAACTTTAAAGTACGCCAACAGGAGTATGAATTCCTTTTTCATAACAATTTCTTAATATTGTTGTGAATCATACTTGAGCAACCCTCGTATTCAAACATTGCACTAATTGGTTGACGCAGCAGAAACTAGTTCATTGACTCAGTTACTTCTTATTTTTGTTGGCGCTGGCAAATTGTGCAATATCGATATTTTGTAATTGGGTCAAAAGCTAAGTAATACTTATGAAATAAGTTATTGTCTAGTTAGCATAAGAAAATTAATTGTAAGTAAAATATTGAAAAAATATATATTTTGTATAAATAGCAGATAGAAAAATAAAAGAGAGACAGTCTGCAAGTGTGCAAGCAGCGACAGCAACAAGAATTGTTATTAATAAAAATACCTATACTTGCGATTCCCAAGGGACCCTCCAAGTAAAAGATAGAAATACACCATAACATATTTTGGCGCAGCCGGTAAAGCTTTGCATGCTATTACTCCGCTTGTTTCTTGCTTGGAAAGTTTCTGTTGGTACAGCTTTTATAGCTCGCCTTAGAAGCAGGGAAAAGCAAGTGCAGTCGGTTTAGTGGCCGCAAAATTGATCTTTGCTTCCATGTAATTTCGTCTGTTTCTGACTTGGAAAGTCTCTGTTGGTACAGCTTTTATAGCTCGCCTTAGAGGCTGTGAAAAGAAAGTGCAGTCGACTTTGTGGACGCATATAGATCATTATTACAATAATAATACAATAAAAATAAAAGTGTATTTCTCAATCAGATTAAAAATTAAACCTTGCACTGTGGAAAAATTTTTTTTTTGTATTTATAAATTTTGTGCCACGAAAAACTACAACGTCCAGGTTTGGTCAAGTCGTAAGGATGGTAAGTATAAATTTAATTAAATGGACAGTCCACAAAAACAAACGGACAAACTAATACTACAATTAAACGACTACAACATTAACGTTGACAGTCTTCAAGTACATGTATGGTCGGAATTAAAAGCCTTTAATTCTGATAGAATATTCCTAAATGCTCATAAAGAAATTGTTAAGAATAACAAATTGACTAAGTTAGAAGAAGTAGGGTATATACTTGAAGTGATAAGTGAATTAAACGGAAATAAGTCAAAGGAACTCGGAAAACGTATCGAAGAGTTAGAAAAGTCGAAATTAGGTTTGGAGAAATTTAGCAAAAAACTAAAAAGTGATATAGAGTTTACAAATGAGTTGTTAGAACAGCAGGTAAAAGAGAACGAAGAACTAAGACTACAGTTACGACAGAAAGGACTGAGTGAGAAGGAGATTGAAAAACACGTAAAATTAAAATACTTGATTAGCGAAAAGGACAACTCGATACAAAGATTATCGGTAGCATTGTCAAACGCAAAGAGAGAACTAAATATTGCCTACAGATCTCGTTCACCAACTCCTTCAATTGGTTTGCCAGAAAAATCCACTATCACGGACTTATCACATACTACCCAAAGACTTCCATCAGTAGTAATTCATACACAACAAGAAATTAGAGAAGACACGAATACAATAGAACATAATAAAAACTTTCTCAAGGAGGGAGAAGGAAATAACTTATTGAATAAAGTAAAAAGTTTACTCTCAAACGCGAGAAAAACTGTCAACAGAGGATACTCAACAGATACTATAAAAAGAAAACTAGCAGAGTTAGCAGAATACGAGAAGAAATTTAAAGAACTGAGGCTAGACGAAGTCCAGCTTAAAAAAGAATTTTATAAGTACCTACAAGAAGCTAGGAGTTCACTAAAGAAGTACCCACTATCCCCTATAATCACCGAAGAAGATTCCAGTAGTATAAATACAAAAGCATACAAGATGCCTGCAATATCGACAATTACCAAAATAGTAAACAATATAGTCCCCACATTTTTCGGCACCGAAGGACCAGATTTAACATCGGAAGTGTTTCGATTCATTCAAGGATGTAAGCTAGTAGACCGAGAGCTGTCCTCTGAAGAAAATGGAGTCCCAGCACAAGATATTATAGAATGCCTGAAACTGCGATTAATGGGACCAGCTTACGTTCAAATAGCACCACAAATATTCGGCACGATAGATGCATTATGTGATTCAATAAAAAAGGTGTATTTGAAGAGGAAAACTTTAGATCAAATAAGAGAACTCATAGTTTCGTGCAAGCAAGGAAATCAAGAGTCAGCAAGCAAATTTGGTAATCGACTTGAAACTCTACTAAATGAAGCCGGGAGTCTAGTAACAAATGAATGGAGTGAAGAAGGTAGCAGAAAAACGATACTGGAAGACTTCAAAAGAATAGCAGTAAGGAGCTTTATCAAAGGTCTTAGGGACAAGGCATTAAGGACTAGGTTTATTGGCCAAGAAAGCGGGGGCTTACAGAAACAAACTCAAATAGTAGAGGAAGCTGAGCAACTTTTTGGAGAAAACCGCATCGCAATAAACACTATTACCCTGACTACTCAATGCAGTTTCTGTAAGCAACAAGGTCACAACAGAACAAATTGTGAACAGAGGCTTAACACTCCATATTGCATTAAATGTGGAGAATATGGGCATGAAATTGGGCCAGAATGTGAATCAAACCGAGACACTAGAGTTGACAAGTGTGATTACTGCAATAATAAGGGACATAAGGAAGTAGAATGCAGAAAACGTTTAAGAGCATTATTCTGCAGGATATGCAGAACGTCCGGACACGCAGAAAATCAGTTCTGTAGAAAACCACAGCAAAGATATTCAGGCAACCCAAGCACACCGCTAAACACAAACTGGCAACCACCTAACGGTAATTACTTCAGAAGAAATGACAATGACCAAAGGCAACAACACAATAGCACGCAAAGTGGTCAACAGTCTACAACACAAAGATCCATCAATGCCAACATGAATCAAGTATACCATGGCCGTGGGAGAAATGAACCACCGAAATGCTATAATTGTAATAAAACGGGACATCTAAAAACTAACTGCCCAGCACGAAATTCGGGAAACTCGCGGCGGCCCAGCCAAAACTAATGGACTGGGATGCCGACAATTCATGGATACACGAAACAATTGAAAGGAAATCAGCAAACGAAACTTTATTAAACCAAGTGAGGGTAGCAACTAAAAGGACTGACAAGAAAATACATTGGCATAAAAACATCCATACGTATATACCGGAAAATTATACAGAAAGAAATTATTCTAACTGCAGGTCTGAGTCGAAAAAAGAACACAATCTGCAAGGTGGTAACAATGGAAAAGAGAAAAATGACGCATTTATTGATTTTCCATGCAGTGAAGCACTGGGCAAAAACTTATCCTTACTGGTAGATACAGGAGCAGACACCACATTAGTAAAAGCTGAATCTTTAGCACCCCACCCCCAAAAGGACTTGTCAGGCGCATTTGGGGGAAATATTACAACGAAAGGAACTATAACCGCACAACATGCATGCGTAAAAACACTTGCAGTACAGATGCATGTAGCACCAGAAGGCAGCCGACTTCCAGCAGATGGATTACTCGGTAGAGATGTATTATGGAACAGGACTGTTACCGATACAATTAACAAAAATATTAAATTTTTTGATAATAAGGAAGAAATAGCTTCCTTACCCCTTACTACAGAAGGAAAAAGCCCCCGGGTGTATATAGCCAAAAATGTATCTATCAAGGCTCGTTTCCAGACAATAATATCGGTCGTAGTTACAACTGCTAAAGGAGAAATTATAGTAAATAAATTGGAAATTTTGCCAGGGGTTTTTGTGGGTGAAACTCTAACAACTGTCAAGAAGGGCACCGCATTTGTGCCCATTTTAAACACCAATGACTCTACAATAAATATCAATGAAATAATAGGTTTGAGCTATGAGAACCCGAAAAACTACACACTAAAAGCGACATCAGTCATAAATACAATAGGAACTACTGATAAAGCAGTAAGAAGTGAGTTACTTATTAAAACAGTTCCGTTGAGCTCAGATTTGAACCCGGAAGAACGGGCTTCGATCGAAAATATTTTGAATTCATACGACGATGTGTTTCAACTTCCCGGAGACAGTCTTACGTACACCAGTGTACTTAAACACAAAATACCAACTGATCCCTGTCAACCCCCAATAAATACTAAGCAGTATAGGCTACCTGAGGTCCATCGAAATGAGATTAATAGTCAAGTGGGCCAGATGATCAAAGATGGAATAATATCTCCCAGCACTTCCCCTTGGAATTCACCAATCCTTCTAGTACCCAAAAAGGCGGGAATGGATGGAAAGAAAAAATGGCGTTTGGTGGTCGACTTCAGAAAACTAAATGACGCTACTATAAAACAAGTTTTTCCCATACCACGGATTGACGAGATCCTGGACCAGCTGGGATACAGCAGATACTTTTCGACTCTCGATCTAGCAAGCGGGTACCATCAAGTTTTAGTGGACCCAAGCGATAGACAGAAAACGGCATTCATTACGAATTTGGGCCATTTCGAGTTCAATCGTATGCCTTTTGGTTTAACAGGAGCACCAGCCACTTTCCAGAGAATCATGAATTCAATATTAACCGGTCTACAGGGTATCGACTGTTTTGTATATTTGGACGATATAGTAATATACGGAAGAAATCTAGAGGACCACCAGATACGATTAAAGCGAGTACTAGATGTCTTAAGAAGGTATAATCTCAAGTTACATCCCGAAAAGTGTCAGTTTCTCCAAAGGGAGGTAGTTTATCTAGGTCACCAATGTTCAGAAAAGGGAGTATTACCAGATCCCAGTAAGACAAGAGCAGTGAAGGACATACTGCCTCCCAAAAATATCAAAGAACTACAAGCATTTCTGGGACTGGTTAACTATTATAGGAAGTTTATACCAAACTCCTCAGACATAGCACTACCACTTAACAAATTTTTAAGAAAGGACGTGAAATTGGAATGGACTCAGCAGTGCCAACAAGCCATGGACAAACTGAAGGCAGCAGTTGCAAATCCCCTTCTACTACAATACCCTGATTTTACAAAACCATTTATTCTTACCACTGATGCTAGTAATGAAGCCTTAGGAGCTGTTCTTTCTCAAGGAGAGCCAAGTAGTGATTTACCAATTTACTTCGCGAGCAGAGTACTAAGCGCCACAGAAAAGCGATATTCAACAATAGAGAAGGAACTACTTGCCATCGTATGGGCAGTAAAGACGTTTAGACCTTATTTGCTAGGCCGACCCTTTACGGTCTTCACAGACCACAAGCCCTTAAAAGGCATTGCGAATCTAAAGAATCAGGAAGGCAGATTAGGCCGCCTAAGACTTAAACTACTGGAATACGACTTTGAAATACGTTATAAGCCGGGGAAAAGCAATCAGAACGCGGATGCTCTGAGTCGTCTCCCACTAGAAGAAGTAAACATAGGAGCAGTAACTAGAGCAAAAGCAAGAGAGCTACAAGTAAACTCGAATAAGAGAAGTGAATCACAAACCGATGAGATGGATGAGAACGAAGAAATGGAACAGGAAGACACCGCAGCGTATTTAACTAATAAAGAAGATATTAAGAAAGTAATAAAGGCATTCCACGATACACCTTTGGGAGGACACCAAGGGCCACTGAAAACATATCATCGCATTAGAAATCAGTATAAGTGGTATGGTATGCAGCGACAAATTAAAAACTATGTTGCTACCTGTAAACTTTGCCAACGAAACAAAAGTTCAAAAGTAGAAAGAATGCCGATGATTTTAACAAAAACACCGAGTAGACCATTTGAAAGACTTTATATGGATATTGTTGGGCCGTTGCCAGAATCTGCTAGGGGCAATAAATATATAATTACATTTTTGGACGATTTCTCTAAATTCCTAGCATGTGCAGCAGTATCGGACATGGAAGCAACCACTTTGGCAAAAGAGTTCTTCAATGAAATAATTTCCCGTTTTTTCATACCCAAGGTTTTGGTGACTGATAATGGTACAAATTTTACTTCGAAACTATTTAGAAAAGTTTGTAAGCTGTTAGGAACAAAAAATATTAACACTACCCCCTATCACCCCCAATCCAATGGATCATTGGAAAGAACTCATAGACCTTTGGCAGAGTATTTGAGAAGTTTCGTTAAGATGGATGGCACTAATTGGGATGAATGGTTACATCATGCTATGCATGTACACAATAATACGAGGCATATGTCGACCAAACAAACACCTAATAGAATCCTATATGGATTCGAGTTTGAAGTACCTATTAAACTAAAAGAAAAACCGTCACCAGTATATAATGCAGATAATTTTAGTAAGATCCTAAAATACCAGATACAACGAAGCTATCAACTAGTAAAACAAAATCAAGATCAAGCCAAGGCCAACTCCAAGAAACATTACGACAAGGGGACAAAGACAAGGACATTCAAGGTAGGACAACAAGTATGGCTGAAAAACCAAGCACGGAAGAACAAATTTTCACCCATTTGGTTAGGACCTTATGAAGTTTTACAAGTTCCAACACCTGTAAATGTTAAGTTAAAAATTAGAAATTCCGAGAAGGTTTACCATAACAATTTGGTAAAACCATGTGTAGGTTAATTATTTAGGTGTCTTAATAGTGGTAAACCCGCAGAAAGACCTGCCACTCCAGGGAAGATGACATGAATGTAGATGGAAAAACAAAAGATTCCAAAATAAGGAGAAAACAAAAGGGACGACATTTGACAAGACACAGTAGAAGTTATGAAACATGAAACAGAACACAAAACAACAACAGATATAGAATACATTAACAAGCAACCTCTTCCAAACTGAATTAATAAAAAAGAGATGCTAAAAGAAAATGAAAACTCTAAAACTAAAAGAACTAAGGATAGCAGCTACTCAGGAATAGCTTAGAACTAGTTCAAAAGAAGACCTATCGCTTTATTTCCAACCTTAGTGAACTTTGGCTCGAAACCAAATGTTCAAGGCGAAATAGAAGTGCAAGGCAATGTAACAATAATAATGAAGAAAATCAGAAATTTAAAGTTGCAAAAAATACATATGCAGGCGCATATAAGAAGAAAAAGAGAAGAAGATAAGAAAATAAATAAATATGGAGGATATTCAAGCTCCAAGGAAGACCTTTTATTCCATTTCCAACCTTAGTGAACTTTGGCTCGATACCAAATGTTCAAGGCGAAATGGAAGTACAAGGCGTTATAAGAAAATAACAAGAAAGAAGAAAATTAAAATATAAATCACACATATGCAGGCGCATATAAGAAGAAAAAAAGAAGATGATAAGAAAATAAATAAATATGGAGGATATTCAAGCTCCAAGGAAGACCTTTTATTCCATTTCCAACCTTAGTGAACTTTGGATCGAAACCAAATGTTCAAGGCGAAATGGAAGTACAAGGCGTTATAAAAAAATAACAAGAAAGAAGAAAATTAAAATATAAATCACACATATGCAGGCGCATATAAGAGAAATAAGGAGGAAAATACAATGTAAATTAACTAAAATCATGATCACTGGTTTACAGCAAGGGAAGAGGAATGCAAACACTGTAGGAAGATGAAACAAAATATTTTTTTTTTGTAGGTTAGTGTTCACGGTAATACGTCAATGAGCATCGTGCATTATTATATAAAAAGGTTTAAATGATTTTCATAGAGATCATTAAACTTTCATGGCTTCATATTTGAAATTTAATATAATTTTTGTGTTTTGTTTTATTTGTTAAAAAATATAAAAAAAATTGACTTTCGTCATATTCAAAAGTAGAACATTATTTTGCAACTACAACAAAATTACGGGCACTAAAAAAAAAAAAATACAAAAATAAACCAAAACATTAAAAGCTTGCTAAGTAAGCATAACATAAATACGATACGTGCATGCATACATATGTATATGTGAATGCATTTTTTTATTTTATTCAAAACAAATTAATTGTAATTTTTATTAAGTAATTTGAGTTTTAAAGGTTGAAAAATCTTAGGCTAGGTCAGTAAATTTTACACTAAAATTTAAAATTTAATTTGCCATAAAAATCTTGAAGTTTTCAAATGCAGCAAAAGATAAATTTTGTATTGTAAACTATAATGTTTTTCAAATTTATAATTTTAGTAAGAATTGTCTTTGTAAGTACACACATATACATATTAATAAAAAAACACATTAATATAACTAGTAGAGCTATAAAAGGGTTATAATATCATATTATAAATAACTAACTGGTTTTATACTAATTAAGCATATATTTGAAAGAAAGAAAAACAATAATAAAAACAAATGAGTAAATAATAATATTAAACTTTTTAAATTTTGCTATTAAAATTATAGGTTAAGAATAAAACATATGTATAAGAAAAAATGTATGTCATACTAGATGTGTTTGAGTATCCTTCCAATAATAATTATTCAGTAAACTTGGAATAATTGGTTAAAATTTTGAAATCAAACGCAATCCCTTAATAAGTGCACAAATTGTCACAATTAACGAGTACTCAAACACAGCTTTTGAAAGTGAAAATTTAAATTAATAGTAAATTAATAGTAAATAAATAATGATTATGAATAGAAAACAAAACTAAATAAATTGTTTGTATTTGAAACATAAACACGGAAATTAATTGTATTGTTAGCCGATGGCCTTGGCAGTCAGTGTTATCAATATATATATTAATGTTATATTTCAAATAATTTTAATACTAAATAAGTAATTTTATTGTATGCTAATACTAAACTAAATAAGTGCAATCGCGGCTCAACTACAATCCCCAGAACTAGAAAGTTGGCATACAGTGAAGACAACAAACGTAACAACAACATCAAAACAACAAGAGAAATTGCAACCATCATCTAAATTCAACAACTAAAGGCGTATAGTCTCTTGCAGCCAAAAGTTAAGTAATATCTGAAGCGATAACTTTACCTCAGCAATAACAACATAACCGATGAATTTTTAAATCAAAAGCCTGCAACACACACCATAAAAACAGCAGCTGAAACATCAAGTAATACTCTTATCTAACGAGTGTAGTACATTGAGATGAATTATTGTAGCCACAACAGGACTCCCAATAATATGCACGATCAGATTATTCCGGGAAGTCAAGGCCCAGCAACACTTAAAAAAAATCTTTGTATAGATTACAACCCTTTGAAATCAACTATACCGCATTGACATTTCTCTATCCATCCACACGAAGTGGGATGGTTCCGTTGCTATCATCAATACTATACACGGTTTGAGTACAGCTTAACAGCTTACATGCGGATTTGTAATCCAATAAACTAAGTGATAGTTCTTCGTACTGTTATCCAAAAATTTTAAAAAGTGTATTGTATTCGTTCCACGATGGGTGTCACGTGGCCATCTATTACACAAGTCGTAGTCTTTGACCATTAACACATCTCAGCTCAAGTGAGAACACCTTTATTGGCGATGCTGGTTTTTTGATACACCCTTACTCAGCCGAAGACATTAGTTCGTGATGATTGTGATTTGTTTTTTTTAAACCACAAGTAACTACGTCCCTGCATAAAGGAGAAAATCACTGAATACATAAAGGTGCCACAAATTTCAACACATAAGGATAAACAGAACCACGTCAACCTAACTTAGATGTCAAGAATCAAAACATCAACAGAAAATGCGGCACATTTTCATCTATAGCTAGATGTTTTCTTGTGCCGAGTGGGGAGGGATGTTGTGAATCATACTTGAGCAACCCTCGTATTCAAACATTGCACTAATTGGTTGACGCAGCAGAAACTAGTTCATTGACTCAGTTACTTCTTATTTTTGTTGGCGCTGGCAAATTGTGCAATATCGATATTTTGTAATTGGGTCAAAAGCTAAGTAATACTTATGAAATAAGTTATTGTCTAGTTAGCATAAGAAAATTAATTGTAAGTAAAATATTGAAAAAATATATATTTTGTATAAATAGCAGATAGAAAAATAAAAGAGAGACAGTCTGCAAGTGTGCAAGCAGCGACAGCAACAAGAATTGTTATTAATAAAAATACCTATACTTGCGATTCCCAAGGGACCCTCCAAGTAAAAGATAGAAATACACCATAACAATATTTCATATTGCAGAACCCCAATTTAATGTCTATAAATTTCACATATATTCGTATTCGTATTCGCGAATATTTGAACGATATTCGCGAATACGAATACGAATATTGTATGTGCAATTTGTTTACTTTAAATTGGGATTCTATTTACGCCTCCAATATTAAATACTAAAAAAAGGACTTCATACTCCTGTTGCCGTACTTTAAAGTTAATAAAAACTACCCAAAATTTTAATGATTTAAAGCACAAATTTCTATAAAAAATATAATGGATTTGTACAAACTAATATTTTTAGCCATTTATTTAAAATTCGTTCAGGATTTATGCATTTATTTATTTAATTTGTATGGGAAAATATTCGTATTCGTATTCGTATTCGCCTAAACTTGGCACATACGAATACGGATACGAATATCTAAAAATGGCCGAATATTCGACAATTCGAATACGAATATTCGCGCATCACTAGTACATACATATTTATTAAGCAAATATTTATTACATTTTAAATACATTGTATAAACCTTTTAATAATGAAAAGTTGTTGGTGTGTTTTCTTAAGTAAAATTAAAAATATGCATTTGAAATTACTTATAAATTAATAATGCAATAAACTTAAGCCTCTTGGACAATACATGTGATTGATTCCACAAATTTATAATATATAGTAGATTTTAATTATGGAATCATTTTTAATTTCCTGGAGAAAATATGTAACTCTTTCAAAATATAAATTTACAAAAAGTTGATAATAACTAGATTTTCTTATGTGGAAAATATCTCAAGAACTTTAAGAAAGAGGATGTTTCTGAACTTGTATGGTTCAAATGCTTTATGTATGACAGAAATCTACATCAACTGACACCACACAGTGGACCAAACAAAGAAGAACGCTGATGATGAAGGCTTAGTGGCCTTCGAAAACGGCTAGCTGTTCCGTTCAACTGTGTGTTGTTGTCAGAATATTTACAACTAACTTTGATGTTATTTGCTCATAAATAATTATTACATGTAATTTGGCTTAAAAAGCGATACGAAATTAGCCTGTTCAATTCAGAAGAATATAGAAACAAATACGGTTCGAAAAATAATAATTAAATTAACTAAATGTTTTATGCTTTGTTTTTGTTTTATATGTACACCCGGTGTGCTTCGCTCCCCTGATCTACTTTAAAATTTACCCCCATCGTATTTTGAATTTTATTGACGTCGATTTGAAAGTGCGAGAGGAGCAGAAATTAGGTACATAGAATATGTCTTCTTCTATGATTTTAAATTCCATTAAAATCGATTTCAACGTTTCGGAAGAGTAGGACTCATCCCCAGGCTCGTTGCTAGTCTTACTTTCCAGAAGGTACACAGAGTATGTGTCCTTCTAAGTGAAAGGGTATCTATATTTTAAATTTCACTAATATCGAGTTGAGACTCAGAAATTGTCCCCCTACTTGGTCGTGCTCCTACTTTAGAAAATGTCTATGGTCATTTTGCGACTTTCTAGACGCAGATTTGTGATCTGAATTTCATCAAAATCGGTTGGAAAGTTTCGGAAGGACAGAAATTTCCCCCTACTGCCCTTCTGGTCCTAGTTTTAAAAACGCTTATATCCTATGTGACCTATTTCAATAAAATTGGTTCAAAGTTTCGGAGGGGCAGAAATTTCCTCCCTATCGCCCTCTTGGTCCTATTTTTAAAAACATATATGGCCTTTGTGACTTTTTAGATACAGATCTATCTACATATGTACTAAATTTCATCAAAATTGGTTAGAACGTTTCGGAGGGGCACAAATTCCTCCCCCATCGCCCTCCCGGTCCTTGTTTTAAAAATGAACAAATGAAGTTTCTGGACGAAGATCTATCTATGTTCTAAATTTCATCAAAATCGCTTAGAACGTTTCGGAGGGGCAGAAATTTCCCACCAATCACCCTCCTTTTCCTACTTTTCAAAATTAAGATAGCCTCTGTGACTCTTTAGACGCAGATCTGTCTATGTTCTAAATTTCATCAAAATCGCTTAGAACGTTTCGGAGGGACAGAAATTTCTGCCATAACGCCCTCCTGTGCCCATGTTCTGCAACTCCCGCGTCGAGAAAGTTTTCGATGGAAATGTGTGAAATGAAACAAAAATGCCATAAATTGAAACAAACAGCTGTTTTTCTCACTAAACTGCGTCTGTAACATTTATTGGCAAGTAATACTCGACAATTTACAGAAAAAGTGTGTCTGTAAAATTTTCGTGAGAAAAGTACTGTCAAATATACTCACAAATAAGAACGGGGTGAGATAGAATTTAAAAAAAAACATGTTCAAAATGCAAAATATAATGAATAATAATGGCAAAAAGGTAAGAATTTTGTTATGAAGTGATACTTGCACTGTTAAATTATTTTAACTACATATTTTATTTATTTTTTTCAAAAATTTTGTAAACAACAGTCGCACTATACATTAATTGGTATAGCCGTTGGTTGTATTTTGCTACCGTCGTTGAAAGTTTTTGATTCTTAGTGGATTTTACCTAACTGTAAAAGTATAATTATTTAAATAAAACATATAAGTCAATCAGAGCCCATTAAGTAAATTATTGTGTACATACAGAAAAAAAACCTAATTTATTTACCAGTTAATGGAATTCCTTTATTGCGTGTTGCAATAAATCATTCATAGGACAACTGATCAATTGTCGGCCCTTCAGCATTAAAAAAGCTTGAGTTTTAACAATGCTAAATAGCTTCGATACATATCTCACACTTAATTTTACGTTATTGTACACTTCAATCACTTGTTTGTTGCTCCAGTGTTAATACAGACCTCTTTTTGTACATTTTTAAACGTCATTCCCGCAGACAAACGAATGAACATTTCTTTCCAAATTACAATAAACAAACGCACATACATATATGCTGTTGGGGAATCCCCTAAATCGCGTAAGTAATTGTATAGGTTATAAGCTATTGATCAAAAAGGTTTGTACACTATACGTTAACACCGCAATAGTATTGCCAACTCTCCGAAGTAAAAGCGTGAATTGGAGAAAAAACGTTAGTTTGAAAATGTTATGTGAGAGAGAAAATATTTACCATACCCATTTAACTTTGTTATGTGATGTATTAAATACTTGTCATATTCGCCTTGTTGTTAAGGTGAGCAAATTAAAAGAGTCTTGACAAGCTCACGAAAAAATCAGAAAAAAAGAAACTAAATGTCCGTTCTAGAGAAGTTTTTTTTATCAAGCGGGTATCCGCTTCCACTCATGATAGAGTCCGCTTATTGGAAGTGTCCGTTAAGGGAAATTCCACTGCACATACTTACAGTTTAGGAATAACGTCTCCATAAAACCATAATTTTTGGAGTTTGAAGACGCTTGGGAAGAATTTTACAAAATAGTTTTGCCAACATTTGGAGTGCGTTCATAAGTAAGCTTATTTAATTTCTGTCTACGCACTGTGCTAGTCTAACAAATGAATTTAATACAATGAATTAAATTTAATTTTTTTAAATAACAACTTTTTAAACTATTTAATTTGTTTTTAACTCATTGTAACGTTATTCACCAGAGTGAAGGGGGTGGGGGGGTTCATAGTTTTGTTACGATCTGTTACTGCGGGTAAGGGAAGGGGGTAAAAAATCCGTAACATATGAACAACCCCTTATGACATGACAAAACACTTTGTGAATTGGCCAAAGATATACTCGTACTTTATTTATAAGTAAAAATGCAAAAATCTTTTTTTTTTATTATTTTCATTACTTTCTATACACTTTGGAGGAATAACAATCTGCAACATTTTAAGAATTAAAAAAGACATTACATTCACTTCGCTGCAGCAAACACTCTGTGGGTGAATCAAAATTTCAAATGTTTTTATTTGCGAGTATTTAGGTATACAGATTGCAAACATAACATATATTATAGGAATTTAAAAAATAAAAATTATAACATCTATGTGTTTTTTTATATCTTTTTTTAAACAAATTTTTAAGTTAAAAGCAAATACTTTTTTTTATTCATACTACCCAATGAATCCGTCATATGTTAAAGTTCATCTTTTTCAACTGACATTAACGGAATGACGGAGAAGGTTGGAACAATGAATACTTTGTTGTTTTTATCGCATACATTTTTTAACAGAATTTTATTTATTAAAGGTGGAGTTCGAGGAATCTCCAACGACTTTGGCATTGTTCAACAAAAATTTTTTGTAATTTTAAGCAATGATTTAATATATAGACACATAAAAAACACTGCTTACTTGTTGCGCCTGTTGCAGTTCCTACAGAAGACCACGGCTTTTCCTTTTTTGATTTGTTTCGGTACTCTTGTTTACTTTAATCAAACAGGCAAGAAAATATTGGGATAGCTTTAAAAAGTTTGTAGTCCATTTCAATTATTATACTTTAGTTTATCTTTAATTTATTTTATTTCTTTTTGTATTCTTTTAATTTTTCTGCCATAAACACAAACACAGAGAAAGCAAAAAGAAAACTAATAGTTGTCAAACTACTTAACGTGCGTTAAAAGTTCAAAGTTGACCAAGTATTGTATTTTGTGTAGACGGAGATGTACTGAATGTAACATACCTCATAAGAAGCCATGTATTTCAACTGTCAGTTGAAAAAAGCAAAGTTTAACGTATGACCGATTCATTGTGCCCCGCTCTTTATAAAGATGTTGCACTTGGAAAATTTTTAGCAAACAGAAATTGTGTGCTTTTTTGGATGAGGGAGAAAGCAACAACGGAAAAGATATATTAAACACTGCTCACAGCGAATCCAACAAGAAATAGAGAACAATATTTTCAAATGCTTATACACACATCAGGGAAGGAAACTGACTTCCTGGATTTTGTACCACATGACGGTACCATTTCTTTTTTAATATTTATTAATAAGAACGGAAACGCAAAAAAATGTATAAAAATTCAGAAGTAAACAATAAATAACAAAAACTAAAAATTTTAAAAACCCCGATATATCTAGAAAAGATGTGATATCTTCTAAACGGCTGCACCGATTTTCTTAAAACATAGTTAAGAACCTTCTCGATCAAGTCACCTTTCAAACAGAAAAATCAAAATCGGTCCAGCCGTTTGGGCTGCACGTGGACACGGACAGACATACAGATACACACACACTAAAATAAATATAACCACAGCCAAGGCGAGCTCATGTACGAGGTGCTGTCAAGTTAACAGGCATAGTTAAGGTACTAGAGTCTAGTAACTAGACAGATTTTTTGTTGCGGATTTCACACCACCTGGTACATGAATTTGCCTTGACAACAGCATTGCAGCAACAACAGAAAAGCTGACAGTCTAAAGTAAAACACACGCAAAAAAATTAAAGACAACATAGGCAAAATTAATGTTACCATATAGTGAAACATTAACGTTTTTAAATTGTACCAAGTAACTCACGGTAGAACCACGGTACCAACGAGGTCAAAAATGTACCATAAAAAGTACAATTGTACCATGATTTCCATCCGTGACACACATACATTGTGGTGCACAGCCATGCCAACTATTTATAACCCAAACGCGCTATTCCCCTACTCAAATTGGGCTAGAACGCGCTAAGTTACAGCATTGTCAACTATTTATAGCCAAAACGCGCTATTTTCATACGCGCTGAATTAAATTTAATAAAATTTGATGTATGTATGTATGTATTAGTAAATACAATTACTTTTTTAGTAACCCTTTTTCAAATTTGCAATATTGCTAATTAGATATTATTCCTAAATAATTAAAATCATTTAATACAGAATTAGAATCGCCTACCAAATTATCGAAATCCTTAATTTTAATTTTATTTGTCAAACTTTGTAACAACATACAAGTATAAGTTGTCAAATACTTTTGGAATTCAAATGCTTTTTGTACTTTAGCTAGAATAGATGCTTAATAAGTTATGTAAACTTTTGGGGTCATTATTTTTTTTTTTTTTTTTTTTAAGAACAAACACAACCCTCAAAGCGATTAGCTTGTCACAGAATATGATTATAGTAGTATATATTTTTAGTTGTGAAATTTCAAAACATTTGCCATTTACAGTAATAAAATGCATTTTTAATTCTATCCACAGTCAAGGGAATTTTATGTAAGACAACTGAATCATTAAACAATTTAATAAATTTTATCAGAGTTTTGGATACTAGAAAATTCTTAAATTTATTTAAAAAAAAAAACTAAAAAATATTGAACTAAAAAGATGTTATTGACTTTATTCAAAACGCGCTAATTTAGCACGTTTTTTATTCAAAGCGCTAAGATGAGAAAAGGCGCGTTTGGCATAGTTGAAATGCGCTAAATTGGCATCGCTTTTGATGCATATGAATGTATGTATGTAATCAGTTTTTCTTAATTTTATTTGTACTGTATGAAAATTTCAATCAAAAATATTTCAAGGACTAAACTAACAACACACGAATTTTAACATCCTTAAAATAAAAGTAAGATATCCTGATATATTCACCAATAATTATTAAAAAATTAATAATACAGAAAGTATTTTTAAGTTTGGAGGACCATTCGTGAAATATTAAGGGAATAATACAAAAAGTGGTATAAATTATGCAAATGCTTATTGTCACTAAATCTTCCAAACTGCACCTGAAAGGGAAAAACTAATGACGCCATCGTGATCAGGAGATAAAAATACATAAGGAGCGGCTATTTTTATTTAATCATCATAAAAAACCTCTATTTTGTTGCGCAGTGTAATAAATATTGTTGTTATATTTAAATACCCAGCAAAAAATTTCAAAAATAGTAATGGGGTTTAGAATTAAGCATCTTTGGTACAAGCTCTTCCCTACTGGACTACCAATTTAATGATTTTAACAAGACGTGAGACTAAAATAATCGATTCTTGCGAAGTACTTACTTTTTTTTATTTGGGAACATGTTCAGGTAATCTATTAAATTTAAAAGAATCTGGGGCGAGTTTTGTATTTAATATATACTTGTGATATGCCTGTGAGCAATAACATCCACACTTCTTCATTTGACGATGATATGAGTATGTACGATACCCCTGATGAGGCATCCCGCAATCTCCAAGAACATATTACCCAGCTTGAAATATGGTTGAACTTATGGAGAATTAAACTAAATGAACAAAAGTGTGTCTATATAACATCTACCCTAAGAAGAGATACTTCTTCCCCCATTCGAATCAACATTCAAAGTATTCCTCAACTTTCTTGATATACACCTTGATCGAAGTCTGTAACGAAGTTTCGTAGGCTGGGGTAAAACTCAGCGATGTCCAGGATTCGTCTACAAAAATTTATTGATTTTTGAGACCATGAGAGAGTAAAACACGAAGTCAATTCAATGCCGAATATTTATTTACTTTTAAATTACAAAATTAAATTTATCATTTTAAATGACAACTCAAATGACTAATGAGCGCGGTCAGAAAGACAGAGCTCGTGGGGAGCGCATTCATTAGCACACAGCTGCAGGCGGGATGTGTAACACCACACAACCTGTAGGCTGCGCGTGTGAGAACGCGAGAAACAAATGCTCAGAGGGAGCGGTAAAACGTATGCTCGTGTAGAGCGCAGTCACTGTGCACGCAGATGCAGGCGGGATGTGTAACACCACACAACCTACAGGCTGCGCGTGTGAGAACGCGAGAAACAAATGCTCAGAGGGAGCGGTATTACGCGTGCTCGTGAGGAGCGCAGTCACTAGCACACAGATGCAGGCGGGATGTGTAACACCACACAACCTACAAACTGCGCGTGTGAGAACGCGACGGAATTGCTCAGAAGGAGCGGTGTGCTCGTGGAGAGCGATAACAGGTGCAGGCGGGATGTGTAACACCACACAACCTACAGCTGCGACAAATATTCTACACTAGTTGTGTTATTATAAGTCTGTCCACTAGATGTGTTTAGAGGCAAGTACAATGCTGATGGATGTGTAACACCACGTTCAACTTTGTGTTCTTACCTTGCTGACAGCTAGCAGCAGACTCCCCTTTTGATAATAAGATTCTTCCTTATATACCCAAAAATATCTGCTATTACTTAGTTGTCATAAAGCGTAACTTACTAAATAGTGGTTGTTTAAAAATGTTAACTTATTTGCAATAGTACAATAATTTACATATAGATGGCGACTCCATCTAAAAAAATGCGTTAGTTTTAAATTGATGTTTCAATAACAAATGAATATGTTTGCTCATCTGAGTACATCTAAATTATTGATTAACTAAATAATATAATGTTATTATTATAACAAAAATAATATGTGGGATAATATTAATGATATTATGCAATTGTAATAATTAATACAAATTACTTTGATTACAAGAAAAATAAATTGGTTTCGGGTGCTTGGCCCATAAATGTGGTGACATTCTCAAGGTTGTACGGCTAAAACGAGGGTCACCCGACTTTCGTCGTTACAGTCCCCCCTTTCTTCGGGTGAGGAACTATTGTTGCGGCTGGATGACGACTTTGACGCTTCCAAAACGGCTTATCTGGACTCTGTACACTGTCTCTCGAATACGTTGCTGAAAACGATGTCGCTGGCGCGTTGATCTTTTTTCTTGTAGATGATTAATTCGTTCTTGGAGTTCCAGCGGTAACTCGTGGCTGCTTCCGGTTTGCATGTGTCGTGGGACTGAACTGGTTTTTGGTGAGTCCACTTGGAATGATGCTTTGTCGGATGTTGTTGGTATGAACACACATGGGGAGAACGTGGTGAATGGTAGTGTGGGCGGACTTTGGGATGTACGCCGCCACGGGACCCGTTTTGGTGTGATGTACCAAGGCTGTAGTAGCTGGATTGATCTCGGTGATATCTCTACCCACGAAGGTGACGGGTTGCGCTGACAACGATTTTTATTTTTCGTCGCCTTGCTTGCTGCCGAGTTGTGTGGGTTAATGGAGTAATTTCTCCGGATATGAGTTTTGAGTTCATTCGTGGAGTTGCTGGTGGATTCTATTGGCGATTTTACACTGAGCAGACGTATTATACTGGTGGCAGTTTGATGTGACTTCTGTGGAGTTTCGAAGCCCAAAATTTTCGTCGATGACCCGTGGGTATTTCCTGATCCATGATTGTCGGGTAGAAGATCCTTGTGTAGAGAATGGTTGAAGCGTTCTGGACGCTGGCACCAATTCTGCCAGGCGTTGTCACTAGCGACTGTCGCACGTAAGCTTTCTACTCTGGGTAGCGCATCTAGTGGAGATATGGCTTCCAGATCTTCTGCCAGGCGAATTAATTCAGTTAACGAGGAGAAATCTTTTCGTTTGATATACAACTGATATTTTGCCCCAGAATTTTTAAAGATTTGTTGTAGCTGTTGTTCTTTAGTCAACTGCGACTGCCGCATCAAATTTTGTATTGCCAGGACGTAAGTTTTAAACGGTTCTTGGGGTTGCTGCTTTCTAGCACGAATCTCATCGTCAAGTTGCTCTAAGTATCTAGAGGAAAGAAAAAATTCTAAGAAACTTGTTTTAAATGTATCCCATACCTGCCAATGCTCATTATTGCATCGGTACCACACTAGAGCCTGATGTTGTAGAAATACTGGCATGATTATTGGCAATTGGTCCAATGATACTGCATATATTTCGGCCAGTTCTTCCACTCGGTCGATAAAGGCTAATGGATCACTGCCTCCATCGTACAGTATGCCCCATTTCCTCACATGTTCAATTAAGGTGAATCTTGACGCAATCTGGTTGTGCGTGGACGCCTGAATGACAGCTGCACTGGAATCTATTGTCTTTTCTCCCTCCTTTCGTTTCATTTTGTGTTTTAATATATTTTTTTTTATTTGCTAAATATCTATATATTGTTTTCCCCGGCGGTATGTTATCAACGTTTAAGTTTACTTTTATTTTTTTATTGCTCTTTATTTTTGGTAAGTTTCTATTACCGCTTACTTATAGTTATTATCACGGTTTAATTTCAATTAAAATTCATTGTTATCGCGTTAATTTTATTTTCAATAGTCTGTGCCACCGTTTAAAAATATTTTAATTTAATATTTTACCCTGATATATATTTTTTTCTTTCTGTTTTAATTTATTGTTTAAAAAAAATAACTTTTTAGTTTTAATTGATGTTTATCTATGTTTTATATTTCGTGCTTAACACCGATTTAACTTTTTAATTTAATATTTAATACCTTAGAATACAATGTTCAAACATCGTTTGGAAAATTTGTTTTAAATTTCTGATTTAATGCGTAACACAGTTTACAAGATCTGTTTTTAATAATTTTTTTATGTTTTTATGATTACTGTTCTTAATTTACTAATGTTCCTTTTTTCACACAGTTTTAATATTTTCTTATTGTTGGTGATCGCGTATAAAAAAAAATTTTTTTTTACTTTCTTTATATTCCTTTTTTTATGCGCTGCTTTTGTCGCAAATTATTTTTCACTTTTTTTTTAGTTACTATTATTTTTTAATTTCGTTATCTTTTTATTTTCATTATCTTTTTTTTGTTCATCGTTAGTTATTTTAATTAATTAATTTTTACTTATTTTTAGTTATTTTATTGTGCAAATAAACGAAACAACGGCGTAAAATTTTTTTTTTTATAGTTAATTCTACTCTCAGGGTCCCTGCTCGGGCGCCATTGTAACGAAGTTTCGTAGGCTGGGGTAAAACTCAGCGATGTCCAGGATTCGTCTACAAAAATTTATTGATTTTTGAGACCATGAGAGAGTAAAACACGAAGTCAATTCAATGCCGAATATTTATTTACTTTTAAATTACAAAATTAAATTTATCATTTTAAATGACAACTCAAATGACTAATGAGCGCGGTCAGAAAGACAGAGCTCGTGGAGAGCGCATTCATTAGCACACAGCTGCAGGCGGGATGTGTAACACCACACAACCTGTAGGCTGCGCGTGTGAGAACGCGAGAAACAAATGCTCAGAGGGAGCGGTAAAACGTATGCTCGTGTAGAGCGCAGTCACTGTGCACGCAGATGCAGGCGGGATGTGTAACACCACACAACCTACAGGCTGCGCGTGTGAGAACGCGAGAAACAAATGCTCAGAGGGAGCGGTATTACGCGTGCTCGTGAGGAGCGCAGTCACTAGCACACAGATGCAGGCGGGATGTGTAACACCACACAACCTACAAACTGCGCGTGTGAGAACGCGACGGAATTGCTCAGAAGGAGAGGTGTGCTCGTGGAGAGCGATAACAGGTGCAGGCGGGATGTGTAACACCACACAACCTACAGCTGCGACAAATATTCTACACTAGTTGTGTTATTATAAGTCTGTCCACTAGATGTGTTTAGAGGCAAGTACAATGCTGATGGATGTGTAACACCACGTTCAACTTTGTGTTCTTACCTTGCTGACAGCTAGCAGCAGACTCCCCTTTTGATAATAAGATTCTTCCTTATATACCCAAAAATATCTGCTATTACTTAGTTGTCATAAAGCGTAACTTACTAAATAGTGGTTGTTTAAAAATGTTAACTTATTTGCAATAGTACAATAATTTACATATAGATGGCGACTCCATCTAAAAAAATGCGTTAGTTTTAAATTGATGTTTCAATAACAAATGAATATGTTTGCTCATCTGAGTACATCTAAATTATTGATTAACTAAATAATATAATGTTATTATTATAACAAAAATAATATGTGGGATAATATTAATGATATTATGCAATTGTAATAATTAATACAAATTACTTTGATTACAAGAAAAATAAATTGGTTTCGGGTGCTTGGCCCATAAATGTGGTGACATTCTCAAGGTTGTACGGCTAAAACGAGGGTCACCCGACTTTCGTCGTTACAAGTCTTACATGGAACCATCATATTGACTCTAAGTTAACTCAAATGAAACATAAAATAACTCATTTATATTGATTGATTGACAGAAATTCAACACTCAGCTTAGACTGCAAACTTTTGATATAAAAGTCGCTTTTGAAACCAATATGGTGCTATGGGATTCAGCTATGGGGCACGGCTTCAGCTTCAAATGTTGAGAAAATCCAACGAAGGCAAAATAAAGTTTTACGTTTGATACCATCGGCTCCATGGTACATCAGAAATTCAAGTATACATCGTGATTTAAATATACCACTAGCGACTGAAGAAATTGCGAAATACAAATACTTAACAAAACTCGAGTCACATCCTAATCCGCTTGCTCGTAATATCTTAAACTTTGCTGGACACATCCGCTTAAAAAAGAGAGACACAAGGGCTCTTATACTCGGCACTCCAAATGGTACTTCTTGAAAATAATTTGTGCTTAATACGATATTTATGTATTATTAATTACTATCACTAAGTTTATGTCCGATACTGGTCGGTTCTACCAATTATATTTAGATTTAAGATTTCATTAGTTATTGTTAGTTCATTTTTGAATATACAATAAATATATAAACAAGTAAGAGTGGTATATTCGGCTGTGCCGAATCTTATATACCCTTTACCAACGTACGTATATATATATAGTATACAGACACATACATACATATTTGTTTTGTGAAAAAATTTATCATTTTTTTAAAGTTTCCATCTTTGGAGCTGTAATTTTCTTTCAGAAGCATAAAATATATTCAATTCCCAGTAAAAAAAGACACTCCAAAAAAGTCATGAAAATGTAGAGTTTGCGATCTGGAAGTAGTGCAAATTTCGATCCGATCTAATGATTTTTACATAGGGTTGTCATTGCAAGAAGTTCTCTTTTTCGATGCCTGGTCACCGAATTGGAAGCGATTTTAAGAAAAATTTCCTTTTATGTGTTCTTTTGATAATATTTTCCTTTAGGAAAAATGGTTAATAGTTACCTATTTTAACAATTAGTTTCTTTTTATAGGAATTTAAACGTGAAACAGTATTTTCATGTAAATTTAAGCAAATAACTTCAAAATTTTAGACCAAAATTAGTTCATAAGTTTCTTCAAAAAATCGATTTATTAAAAATTCTGGTGAGTAATTTCTAAAACTATTGAGGAATTACAAGGTTTTGTATGACTAAAATAAACTTCTACTTGGTTTTCTGCTAACTATCGGCAAATTAAAAATATCGATTTTTTGGAAGCAATGAAAATGTAGTTCCTTTAGAATGACTTCCAATTTTTTTTACTGGGTTTATAAAGAAAAAGAAAAAACTTTTTAGACCTATTTAATTTTACATAACACAAAAAGTGTGAGTTTTCCAACCCTGGAGTCATAATTTTGGATTTTTTTGATTATTGATACCAATCTAGTTCTTTAAAAAATACATAAAATATGTTAAGTGAAAAAAGCAAAAACGAAATAAGGAAAAACTTAAGGTCAGATTTTGTAAATTCAAACGATTTTTTCGTTTTGAAATTTGTATGGAAAAAATATTTTTTGAAAAGAATTTTCGTTATTTTTCATACAAATTTGAAACGTTTAGAAACAAAATTTTTTACAAAATCTGCTTATTAGTTTCATTTAATTCCTTTAATATTAAAAACTTTAGTAAAGTGCGACTTTGAATAGCGCACGAAAGGTATAATTTTTTGAAGTTTTTTTTTTCAGTTTAAACGATTTTTTCAGTTTTGTCGCTTTTTTCTCGTTTTGGCGATTTTTTTCTGTTTTTGGAGGTTTTTTTATTTTGGTGATTTTTTCTGTTATTGGGATTTTCTTCATTTTGTAGATTTTTCTCATTTTGACGATTTTTTTTTCATTTTTGCGATTTTTATCTGTTTTTGGGTTTTTTTTATTTAGGAATTTTTTTTCTTTTTTTTCATTTTGGCGACTTTTTTCTGTTTTTTTGGGGTTTTTTTCGTTTTGGCGATTTTTTTCATTTTGCGATTTTTTTTCATTTTGGCGATTTTCTTTCATTTTGGCGATTTTTTTTTTATTTAAGCAATTTTTCCGGTTTTTCGCGATTTATTTTAGTCCTAGAAATTTTTTTTAATATGGCGATTTTTTTCTGTTTTTGGGTTTTTTTCATTATGGCGTTTTTTCCTGCTTTGAGGTTTTTTTTTATTTAGGCGATTTTTTCATGTTTTTTTTGGGTATTTTTCGTTTTGGCGATTTTTTTTTGTTTTTCGCGATTTTTTTCGCTTTGGCAATTTTGTAATTCCTTGATTTTTTAGTTTTACCGTTTTTGAAAATTTTAAGAGTTTTGCTCTTACGGTTTCCAAGATACAGCAAGTTGTCAAAATTGCATAGTCAAAATTGCATTAACTGATGGAACACCCTTTAATTTAAATTTTTTGAAATTTTAGTGTTAATTTTTGTAGTCTGTATAAAAATACACTAAACTTACAAATTTCAAGTGTATATACATACACACATACAATTGTATGTATATTACATGGGATTTTAGAATTTTTCGTTGCTCGTTTTGGAACACCCTTTAATTTCCAATTCTCATGTATTTGTTGTTGTAGCGGCCAAAGGTCTACACACTGTGTCCAAATTTCAGATCTGTCTGTAGCTCTTACGGTTCTCGAGAAAATACTAATATAGTTTTAGACATAGTTAATTTTACATAATACCAAAAGGTTAAAGTTTTCCAACCCTGGAAACGTCTCTTTAATTTTTTTTAAATTTTTTTTATTTAAAATACCAATTTTAGTCGTACTGAAGTGTAAAATAAATTTATTTATTAAAAAAAAATAAAAATTTGTTTTCGGTAGTTACTTTTATATGGCAAAATATAGTTTACGTTTTCCAGCTCTGCAATCGTCTGCGCGATTTTGCTGAATTTCAATACCAATCTAAGTTGGACCATTTCTGATACATCAGTCCAAGAACGAAGTCTCTAGCTTTTCTGGGAGCTTCGGAAAACCGATTTCACGTACACCGGACGGACGGACGGACAGACGGACATCGCTTATTCGCCATCGCTATTCATAAGGACCCAGAATATATATATTTTTTTGGTCGCAAATTAAAATTATGGAAATTACACACGGAATGACAAATCTATATATACCCTTTTCCATTTTTGGTAAAGGGTATAAAAATACTCGAGGTTTGAGATCCAAAACAGATCAGTAGATTTGTTCTTACAAAACGTTAATATAATTGAGTTTTCCATGTAAACTAATTTTATTAAAAACAAAAAAGAGAATAATAATTTCAATAAATAACTTTAAAACCAGGGACCGAAAATAATTGTTATTTTTTTCTTTCTGAAGAAAAGATTACTAGAAAATAACCATTATCTACTTTAGATTATTATTCACCATTATCGTGAGATATCCATATATTGTTATGACCGTTTTGTTAACTTTTCCAAAGACATTTTAATATCTTGTACTAGAAATGCATCCATTACATCTAAAATACGATGTGTATTCTTGTAGCGATAACGGAAAAATTAAATTACATTCGACAATGGTCATTGGTAAATAAAAACTTTTTTGGTTGCTGTAATAGTTATTTATAACAAAAAAAATATTTCTCAATTATATTTGTTACGATTATAAACATTATTTAAATTCAATAAATAGTTACAAAAACTTTCGCGATTTCTCTTATAACTGTTATGTTCCTGCTTAAAACATCAATTTATGTGACAAAATATGTCTTTAAATATAAAATTTGTTAGAAAAAACGCTGCTCGTAATAAATTTTCACAAATTCCAAAGGAAAGTAGTTGTTTTCTATATGTAAAGCAGTCAACTATTTGTTTTGTTATTTTCCGGGATCCCGCAGAAAAAATCCCGGGTAAAAACCCTTAATGTGAGTAATGAAATTTTGCAATCAGAAAAGTAAGTCATTATATAGCAAGTAATTCTATTGGTTATGTGTAATTTTTTGCTGGGTATGTATGTATATAAGATAATTACATAAGAAAGGCTTTATCATCGGCAAATGTAGAAATGGGGATATTAATGCTCACAGGCATATCACAAGTTTAAATCAAATACAAAACTTGTCCCAGTATGCTTCCCACTGGCACACCGGATGAGATTGATTCGGGCACACTCCTGAAGTCTCCTCCCACAACAACAAACTTCTGGGCTATAATATAACTTTCCAAAACTATAACATAACTTTCTAAGTAAACATTTTAATTATTTAGGAAATTTATTATTTATTATTTAAATTGATTTGCTGGTGAAATATATAGAAAACGCTTAACCACCAGCAAATAAATTTCAATTTAAATAAACTTATGACAATATGAGGAGTAATAAATTTCCTAAATGTTAAATTTAGATTTTATTTTTCATTTTGTCTTGTGAAAACTTTTATTGTTAATTATATAAAGAAGTATAAAAACAAAATAGCTTCATATCGAATAAAAGTTATTTGCTGGGTTTTGTTAGAGTTTCAAGGCCTACCACGCTTATTTTTTTGTGATTTTCAAGAATATTATTATTTATGAATTCTCCAATAGTTTTTGAAAGTCTGTGCATAAAGTAAGAGGTTTGTGACATGCCACACTTTATCAAATGTCTGAGAACAATACTTCTTTTCTGCAAATGTTCTTCTTATAAATTGAACCAATCTCTGCGTTTGAACCAATCTCTGCGTCAATGGTGACATGCTGACTTCTGAAAATAAATTGATGATTCAGTAAGCACACATTAGTTAGAATTGCGGAAAATGTTGTCATAAGCAACTTTTCGAAGAGATGTGATATTGTTGACAGTAAACTTATTGCCCTGTATGACTCAGCCTTGGTAAGACCTTTGCCAGGCTTTGAAATCATTTTGAGCTTTACAATATTTCAGCTATGTGGATATTACTCTAGTCGTAAAATAGCATTAAAAATTAATAACAGCTTGAGTTCAGCAATTAGTGTTTGTACATAACGCGTCTTAAATTTTATGGGTGGAGGGAATAGAGCAACTTCACTCCGCAAATCAGCAACACTAGTACATGTGTTTGGGGCAAATACGGATTTTAAATGGTCAGCAAATATGTTACCTTTTTCAGTATCGCTTCTTGCCGGTAGAAGTGCGCAGAGGTGGCTTAAGTTCAACGAGTATTTTAAGCTTTCTAGTAGCGCACCACAAGGAGTAATAAGAAGCTAGTGTGACATCAAGGTTTTCCAGATAGTTTTTAAGAGATGCAGTTTTTTCAGATGCCAGCAACTCTAGGAGTCATTTAGTGCACTCTTTAAATCTGTTTTTATAGCGGGATGATCTGTGCAGTTGCCATTCCCCTCGAGCTCTTCTTTTTTAATATCCGTTGAATAAATTTTACTAAACCCAGTCTGCGATACTGAGATATTTTTTGAACCCCAGTTAATTAACACGACTGATAATCTTCACATAGGGGTGAGGTATGTCACTTTTTAGTAGGCTACAGATTATAACGATCGTGGGAGATTGGTCGGAGGAAATATCTAGAGAATCTTCAACATGAAATTTTTTTATGACGCTGCTCACTCAAAATGTCGTCCAAGCCCATTTTTGAAATTGTGTTAAAGAACGCACTACCTATAGGTGTAAGAAGAGCGCGCCTGAGATCTTTGCATTGTAGTCGCCAGCTGCTAAGAAACTAAGTCCAAGCGATTTGTAGATATCCTCGTATTGATCCTCAGTAATTGAGAATCTTTGACGGGAGTAAATTGATGATATCACGAAATTTGTAGAAAAAATTTCCTTGCAAATATTTATTGCTTGTAGATGTTCTTCACAAATGTTGTCAATAATATAGTGCTTGAGTGTTGACTTTATTCTTCTGTCGGTTTATTCCTTTGAATCATACAAGTTGTAGCCATTCATTTGAAAAAGGCTTCTCGAAGTCAAATGAGTCTCAGAGACCAATATATCAATATTTTTTTCTGTGAGTTTCTGTGAGGAAGTGCTCAAAACAATTTTTATGCTGGCGAATGCCGTTTCCATTCCAGAAACATACTTTTAATGTATTCATGGCTTGTTAACTAATGCTTGAAGAAGTGTGTTCTGCATTCGCAGCATATTTTGCATCATGCTAGTCATATTTCTTGCAAAGTTGTTTATAGTTTATAGGCGACTGAAACTAAAGCTGGAGTTTTCATTTGTTGAATAAGCTTGTTGTCACTCTTTTTACATGGGAAAATAAATGATTTTCACAGCGTTAGCAAACAATACATTTGTAGTATCTGACTGGGCCATTTGATGATAATTGCCGGAGTAAGTCTTTCCCTTTGAGCTGGAGTTACTTTAAGTTTTTGGCTCATTGACTGTTAAACGAAAGAGTACACAGGACAACTTCTGTAGTTAGCGGTGTGATTACCTCCACAATTAATGCAGTTTTTTGCTTTTTGATATTTTGGCTTATTGCAAATAGCAGTACCTTTTAATTCACTGCACACAACAAAAACAGTAGGTAATTTGCAGTTAGTTGTTTTATGGCCATATTCTTGACAATGATGGCTCTGTACGAGTCCTGAACCCTTCTCGGTATTTTAAATTATAAATTGCATGGATCTCATTTTTCCTCAATTTAATATCATTTGGGTCCAGTTCAATGCGAAATATAGTTTTGGGTATCTTTTCCATATTTATTATGTTAGATACATTTTTTACCTTAAATAAATAGAGGGTGAGTGCATCTTTTTTATCATCAGGAACAACCTAAGAGTATATGTCCTCCAATACGATCTACATGCCTTAAGTTGGTTTTGTGCAGAAAATTGTTTTCTTTTTAAAACTCGTAACCATTTTGCGGAAATATTTTTGTTCGTAGATTTGAATTTTCATTTTATCAATGCTTCCACGTTTTATTGGAACAATATTAAATGCATTCTCACCAATTGTCGAGATTAATTTCTTAATAAGGCCGTTTCAATTTTTTTTCTCACATAGGTTGGTGGTGGTTTGAAAATTTTGTTTGAGGATACTTCGGGCTTGTCATTGTCGATAATATTGTTGATAAATTTGGGCTTTACAGCGCTTTAGACTTCTGACTATTGTATTACTTCTCGAAGGCGTTTGACACTGTCAATCACAACATTTTATGTATTAAATTGAAATTCATCAATAAGTTTTCTTCCTCTTCTATTAACCTGATTTGTACGCTGATGACTTGCTGCTTCATATAAGATCTAATATTGCACCAGTCGACAGATGTGTGAGAAATTTAAATCTTTGAATGGGCTACGGCTAGTGGACTGGAGATTAATCCTTCTAAATCCAAATGTTTAATATTAAGAAAATTTTATTGAAACTTGATTATAATGCTATCTTAACCTTAAATAGTCAACCCGTTCTGACTGTAAACGTTGCTAAAAATCTGGGAATTTACTTCAATAGAACCTTCACTTGGTCTAACCATATAATTTTTGCTTATGGTTACGTGTTTTCCATATTAAAAAATATTTGCCAAAGTCATCATTGCACTCCCACACATATTCGAATAATTCTCGCTAAAACATATCTAATGCCAATTTTACTGTATGGGTGTTAACTTTTTGCCAGTTGAGATAGTAATAGTAAAAGAAAACTTAATTGTAACTTGAGAAGATATGATCATGTCTCTTTGTACATGAACAAACTTTATGGTATGTGTCTTGATGACTATTTGAAGGTAAGGATTTTAATATTTATACATAAAATAGCGATTGCACTTTTCAATCCTTTATAGGGGTAAAATATTGCTTTGTTTTAGATACAACACTCAGATATCCAAAAACGGATTCTTTGTTCACGCAATAAATCTCTGGAACAATACTCCCTACAGCTCTCAAGTAATTAGTAATGCACATCGATTCAGGAGGAATATTATCTGTCAATTTAATTAAGTTAATTATACCCTTCACCACAAATCTTAAAGGGTATATAGGTTAGTCATTCCGTGTGTAATTTCCACAACATTAATAAGCGACCCATAAAGTACCCTTATGCATAGGGAAAACGAATAAGTCATGTCCGTCTATCCGTCTGTATGTCTGTACGTGAAATCGTCATTCCTATGCTCCCAGAAAAGCTATACGCTTCGGTCTTGAACTTGTGTGTCAGAAATTACCCAAACTAGATTGGTATTGAAAATCAGCAAAATCGAGTAGACAGTTTTAGAGCTGGAAAACTTAAACTTTATTTTGCCATATAAAAGTAAATACTGAAAACTAATTTTTATTTTTATTTTTTTTAGATAAACTTATGTATTTTATATTTCAGTACGAATTATATTGGTATTTATGTGTAGTTTCCACAATGCAAGCAAGTGACTTGTCTAGAAAATTTGTATAGGAATCACTCAAAAATTTTACTGGTTTTCATATATTTTTTCTACACAAGTCGCTTGCTTGCAATGTGGAAACTACACGTAATAAAAAAATCAAAAAGACGTTTCCAGATTTGGTAAACTTTAACTTTTTTTGTTATATAAAAGTACCTAAGTCTAATTATTTTTTTATAAATTATATATATTTTATATTTCAGAAAGAAAAGTTTGGTATAGAAAATTAGAAAAATGAAAACCACAGCTCCAGAGATGGAAACTGTAAACTTTTTTTTGATATTAAAGTAACTAAATAAAACAAATTTTTTCGTATTTGCTTTTTTTTTGTGTTCACATAACATACTTTATGTATTGTTTTTTTAAATTACTGGAATAAGGAATCAGAAAAATCTAAAAATATATTTCCAGGGCTAGAAAATTTAATCTTTTGTGTAAATAAAATTATCTAGATCAAATTTTTTTCTCTTTGCTTACAAATTATATATACTTTATGTTTTACACCTAATTCACACGAAGACTTTTATGCAGTCTATTTTTCGACGTCATTTTCGGTTTGATAGCGAACGGGGTAGAAAAGAAAGAATGGTAGAAAAAATGACTTGATTTATGTTTTCTATGGTTTTTTTCATATTTTTTTTACACTAATTTGTATTCTTGTTGTTACGTTTTATTATAATATTTATTAACAAAGTAACCTGTCGGAAATTCGGTCAACTTTAAGCTAACTATTTCGTAAATAGTACTGACTGACATTTGGATTACCTTCAATGTAATCAACTATTTTAACATTGCGATGTCCTAGGAGGTAGTAAATTGTCTCACTCTGCACTACTTTCAGCTAACTTAAAGTTGACTTTTTTAAATCACCTGGTAGTCAGTAAATTAAAAAATTTTTTGCGGGGTTCGAAAATGTATCATCACAAGTTGTGTACTCAACGCGCTATCACTCGGCTAAGGTACCATCTAAAATAACAACAGCAAAATGTTAATGTAAAACTGAAATGAGTTTCAAAGTAGCTGAGAATAGATTTGCTGGCTCTCATCAAATTTGATTACGTACTCAACTTAAGAATTAGTTTTGGGTTTTTTCTGGATGACATTGCAGTTAGCTTTTAGTCAGTCTAAAAAAAGTTAACTATAAGTTAACTATTTTTGTAGTCAAGCACACATTTTCCGACAGGGTATGTACTGCAAATGTCTGTATAAGCAATAAAATCAATAAAAATTAAAATCAATAAAAACAAGTAAGAGTGCTATATTCGGCTGTGCCGAATCTTATATACCCTTTACCAACGTACGTACATATATATAGTATACAGACATATACATACATACATATTTGTTTTGTGAAAAAATCTATCATTTTTTTTAATTTCCATCTTTGGAGCTGTAATTTTCTTTCAGAAGCATAAAATATATTCAATTTATAAAGAAAAAGAAAAAAATTTTTAGACCTATTTAACTTAACATAACACAAAAAGTGTGAGTTTTCCAACCCTGGAATCATAATTTTGGATTTTTTTGATTATTGATACCAATCTAGTTCTTTAAAAAATACATAAAATATGTTAAGTGAAAAAAGCAAAAACGAAATAAGGAAAAACTTAAGGTCAGATTTTGTAAATTCAAACGATTTTTTCGTTTTGAAATTTGTATTAAAAAATATTTTTTGAAAAGAATTTTCGTTATTTTTCATACAAATTTGAAACGTTTAGAAATAAAATTTTTTACAAAATCTGCTTATTAGTTTCATTTAATTCCTTTAATATTAAAAACTTCAGTAAAGTGCGACTTTGAATCGCGCACGAAAGGTAGGCTTTTTTGAAGTTTTTTTTTCAGTTTAAACGATTTTTTCAGTTTTGTCGCTTTTTTCTTGTTTTGGCGATTTTTTTCTGTTTTTGGAGGTTTTTTTTATTTTGGTGATTTTTTTCTGTTATTGGGATTTTCTTCATTTTGTAGATTTTTCTCATTTTGACGATTGTTTTTTTCATTTTTGCGATTTTTTTCTGTTTTTGGGTTTTTTTATTTAGGAGTTTTTTTTCTTTTTTTTCATTCTGGCGACTTTTTCTGGATTTTTGGGTTTTTTTTCGTTTTGGCGATTTTTTTCATATTGACGATTTTTTTTCATTTTGGCGATTTTCTTTCATTTTGGCAATTTTTTTTAAGCAATTTTTCCGGTTTTTCGCGAATTATTTTAGTCCTAGAAATTTTTTTTGATATGGCGATTTTTTTCTGTTTTTGGGTTTTTTTTCATTATGGCGTTTTTTCCTGCTTTGGGGTTTTTTTATTTGGGCGATTTTTTTCTCTTTTTTGGGGTTTTTTTCATTTTGGCGATTTTTTTTTCATTTTGTCGTTTTTTCCTGTTTTGGGTTTTTTTTTCATTTTGGCGATTTTTTCATGTTTTTTGGGGTATTTTTCGTTTTGCGATTTTTTTTTTTTTGTTTTTCGCGATTGTTTTCGGTTTGGCTATTTTATAATTCCTTGATTTTTTAGTTTTACCGTTTTTGAAAATTTCAAGAGTTTTGCTTTTACGGTTTCCAAGATACAGCAAGTTGTCAAAATTGCATAGTCAAAATTGCATTAACTGATGGAACACCCTTTAATTTAAATTTTTTGAAATTTTAGTGTTAATTTTTGTAGTCTGTATAAAAATACACTAACCTTACAAATTTCAAGTGTATATACATATAATTGTATGTATATTACATGGGATTTTAGAATTTTTCTTTGCTCGTTTTGGAACACCCTTTAATTTCCAATTCTCATGTATTTGTTGTTGTAGCGGCCAAAGGTCTACACACTGTGTCCAAATTTCAGGTCTGTAGCTCTTACTGTTCTCGAGAAAATACTAATATACATAGTTTTAGACATAGTTAATTTTACATAACACAAAAAGTTAAAGTTTTCCAACCCTGGAAACGTCTTTTGAATTTTTGTTATATTTTTTTTAATTTAAAATACCAATTTTAGTCGTACTGAAGTGTAAAATAAATTTATTTATTAAAAAAAAATAAAAATTTGTTTTCGGTAGTTACTTTTATATGGCAAAATATAGTTTACGTTTTCCAGCTCTGTAATCGTCTGCCCGATTTTGCTGAATTTCAATACCAATCTAAGTTGGACCATTTCTGATACATCAGTCCAAGAACGAAGTCTCTAGCTTTTCTGGGAGCTTCGGAAAACCGATTTCACGTACACCGGACGGACGGACGGACGGACGGACGGACAGACGGACATCGCTTATTCGTCATCGCTATTCATAAGGACCCAGAATATATATATTTTTTTGGTCGCAAATTAAAATTATGGAAATTACACACGGAATGACAAACCTATATATACCCTTTTCCATTTTTGGTAAAGGGTATAAAAATTGGACATGTAAAAATAATCATCGTATGAACGCAAATAATTTTTGGTAGAAACTTCAAAACGGAATCAAGAAAAAGAGACGTCATAAATTTCATCGTCTGAATCCTTTGTTAAGGCTGGCACTCTGTTCGAAGTTGTGAAAAATTTTTAGTCCCATTGGTTATTTCGCGTGAAAAATTTGACATGTACTAAATGTAGCCCAATTTGCGTTCTTTTTACAAATTTCTCGCTTTTATTGCTTGAAAGTATGCAAAATTGTTTAAATTCCGTGCGAGAAAAGCACTATTTATGTTGTTTCGCAGCTAAACTAAAATGATGCCCGACTAATTTTGCAAGGAAGGACATGATTTTCCGACTTTTTTATTACAATAATTTTTTAGTTATTTAATAATTTTTCATACAATATACATATCGTCACCTTAAATGCAAACGGACGTAACTACACTTTTATATTTTTTACAGGAAAAACAAAAATCGTTTCAAAATCAATAATAATAAAGTGTTCTCGAAAATGTTCTTCGAAATTTACTTGTAGTATGGATACTTATATGTTTTTAACCATTTATTCCCTTTTTATATATATTTAAGCTTTTATGTTAGTTACGTTCCTTGCAATAAAAAATATATGCATTCGTAATTACATCCGTTTGAATTACTTTGATAAAGTCGTCATTTTTGATCGCAGAGGTCTAAATATTTGCGTGAACATGTAGTTTGATAAAATGAACCATAACCAATCAAAAAGTCGATTTCGAATTTTTGTGTAGTAACGTCCGTTTACATTTAAGGTGACGATATGCAATGACAGGAAAATAAATGGGAAAAATATTAAAAAATAAAACAAAACAACAGTTTTAAAAATTTTTTTTTGTAAAATTGACAAAACTTATGTATATTTAGGAATAATTTTGTACTGTAAACAAAATGATAACAAAACAAAATTTCTCCTAAATTCAATAAAATAAACGAAAAATATGGTACTATATACGAAAATAATTGCAGGAAATAATTTTTGTTACTTAACGAAATTCGTAAAATTACGAAGTTAGTTTTCCTGCACAAGTTACAAATATTTTCATAAAATTTACAAAATTTTTGGTTATTTCACAAAAATTAAATTACGAAAAAATATTTCGTATTTTTAAACATGGAATATTTTGAGTGTACAGAGTGTAGAATGAAATATTCAACTATTGCTTATTTCGAAAAAAAAAAAAATTTGAATGAAATTCTTTAATCGAAAAATACCCAGAGGTCACTTACTAAAAATTGCACTAGAGCAACAAATTATAAATTTTTTCACAAAACAAACTTGTATGCATACAAACATGTACGTACGTCAGTGAAGGATATACAGAACTCTTACTTGTTTTACTTGACTTTGAGAATAATTTAATTTATTTCATAATTATATTTTTATTATTTTATTATTTATTAACCATCACTTTATGTTTGTTATACGTGTTTAAAATTATTTGGCAATTTACCCATGTACATATATCCCATTGTATATTAAATATATTTTTGTATGTACTTGTACTGAGACTTCAAGTGTTGTACACAGGACATCGAAAAGAAAATAAATAAAAAAATTTACTAATTTTATGTCAAAATCCCAGCGACTGTTTTGTTTTATCATACACTGTAGTCAGCTTACATTGACCTCAAATGGTACGCTACCAAAGCCTACAAGTTTCTAATTAAATAAAACACACTTTAGTATACACACGTGCATTTAAATGTTGCATGCATTTGCACGAGTAAACAGTTAAACAAAAAGCGAATAATATTTAAAAGAAAAAAAAACTCACCGGAAATGCATTCATTTTGCATTCTTGTAGAAGCTATTATTTTCTATACTGCATATTACTATTTTTGTTTTTACCAGTTGATATCGTTATACGAGTAAGTGCTAAAAAGTGCCTTTCCATCAGTATTTGTAACATTAGTTTCACTTAATTCTTTCTTATTTTACTGTACTCGTATGCGATGGTGCAATAAAAATATTCTTCTTCTATAGGTTTTGCAACATTGTGAGAAAGGGCACAAATGTCTACATTCATATACATACATATATATATATATATGTATATGTATATATGTACAATATAGTTTATGTTGTAGTTTAATGTGATGATAATGATGAGAAAGTAAACGGTGACATAAATGTTAAATGCTGACAACCATTATAGACTTATAAATGGGGCGAATTTAAATGTGACACTACACGTGTAGCATATGTGTGTGTGTTAGTTTTGGTAAATACATATACATATATTTTTATTACAATCATTGTAACTAAGTGTTGATAAGTAGACATAAAACCGTGAGGAAGTGTGAAAAATTACCTTAGCATTCAGAGTATGGAAACAAAGAAAAGATTGTGCAAACTAGGGTTTGTAAATAATTGCAGATTTTCATAATCGCGATTACGATTAAAAAATATGCGATTAATCGCGATTATCGGTTAATTGCGATTAATCAATGAAATATATTACTCGTATCACAATTTTTTTAAAACCAAAATAAATTTCGTCAAGAGTTTTAGTCGAACTGTATGGGCTTAGTAGCTAAAGCAATTTATTTATTTTGTCTTGAGTTAGCGTTTTAATTTAATTTTTCAATTAAATTATATTTTTATTTTGAGAAAATGTAAAACATGTAAAATGGAGTTCGTAAATCAGAACTTATGAGTATCAAAAAGAATACAAATTGTGGGAATCAATTTTTTGATAGGACGAACTATAAGTATTTCTACTTTCTTAATTTATTTTATATTCAATTTTGTATCCACAGCTAATGAATTTATATCATAATGAATGACCAATTTATATATAAAAAGAGTATTTTTTTATACCGTTTTTTATACGAAGTTGTCCATTCCTCATAATATAAATTGATCAAATGCGGAAGCCCACTAATAACTACATATACAGTTTTTTTTTATATTTTGTTTTTGTAATAATGCGAGGTTCTGAGATAAATATTATATCTTAATAAAGATATAAGATATAAAGATGTAAGAATATATAATAGATGAATAAGGAATATAAATTGTTTCTTGTATTTTAAATAAGTTTCTAAACCTACTCGCTTATTCTATTGGAATTTCCAAAAAGCTTATTTAAATTCTCAAATGATTTTTGAAAGTATGTGGATAAGAACTTTTAAACTTTCTACGCTTGTATAGGCCAAATATATATATATATATATATACATATATATATATATATATATATATATATATATATATATATATATATGTACATATATGCATATGTAAATATTTTATGTTAAAAATTAAAATTTTAATTATTTATGAGCTTGTATGCAAACTTGATCAGTCCTGCTTTCAATTCTGCTTTGAAATGGCATTAGTGACCATATTATGAAATAATAGTAGTACTGCAATTATGTTTATTTATTTATTACACCCCAAATTTCACTCCAATAATAGGTTTGCTCATTTACTAAAAATTGTTACGAATTTGTAACAATTGTTTTCAGGGAGAGAGCGACCAAAGAGAGAAAAAATTTAGAGGGAAAAAATCTTACAAATTATTACTAGTAAAATTTTTACTTGCAAGAATTATCCAACCACCTGTTGTGTGTTTTTTTTTTTGTCAAATTAATTATTTAAAAAATATGTGAAAAAAGGAAACTCAAAAATTTGAATTTCTTTATCAACCCGCAAATGGTGTCGTATTGGTCTGTGAGACCGGTTGTGTTAAAAAATTCGAATAACATTATTCCCTGTTATTATTTTTTGTTGCAATTTCGAGTAGCTGCCTCATTACACATCCCCTATTAATAGTTAACGACGAAACTGCTTCATGAGCGCACGTTGTGCATATATTTCTAACCCGGTGCGTGAGACCGTGTGTCACTGTGTATGTGAGTAAACTAACCAAGTATAAATTTTTCATTATTTTTTTTATTTATTTTGTAAAAGTTTCTAATGTCGAAGAACTAAAAAAATTATCTCCCTTAATAAATATGTGATTTTTATTTTTTTATTTTTGCTTAATTTTGAAAAATGTATTACTAAAAACGCTGTTATTGTTAATACTCTAATAAAACTATTTTGTCAACGTTAATATTGAAATAAAAGAGCTTAAATTTATTAAATATCTTTGTTTTATTCTCAAGGAGCATAAATTAAAAAAAAAAAAACATAAAATATTAATTACACATTTCGAAAAATCTTCAGTTAAAAGTACCGGTGCGTGCGACCGGCGTCACCATTGATCAAAGTAAAATTTTGCGTCACCATTGGCGGGTTAAAAGAACATGTACACTTATGGAAAATGAAAGCATATTTGCTTAATTTATTGTTTTTCTTTCATTAGCTGAAACTTCCACTATGTCGAAAGAAAAACTCTGAGAAAGAAAACTAGTCGCTCGAATTCTAATACAATTTCAATCCACTATCTTGTCAGCTTTCTTTCGTTTATAATTAAGTATGTCATTTTTTTCTTTTACGTGTTTATAAATTAAAGTAGTGCCAATTTGTAAATTTCAAGTATTTCTGGCGATTATTTTAATCTCACTTACATTTACATGAAAATAAATACAACTATGGCTACGTTCGTAAAAGCATTTCTAGTGCACGTCTGCAGCATCACGAACATCTTATACTATGTTTAGACGGTACGTGCTTCGCTCTCTATTCATGCTTCACGCCCCAATCATGACCCAATCCACTTGCTTCGCCATACAAAATTATGAGAGCGAAGCTAGTAGATTCAATATGAATCTACTTGCGAAGCACGTAAAATTGGTATCTTCTCTAACTTTTATCGCAGTTAATCGCCACTTTATCTGAACTAGCTATCAAAACAAAATAGGTATATGTGTATGTGTGTGTTTGTAAACAAATGAAAACAAGCCAAAAAAACATAGATGTGAGTTTAATATAAATAAATTTAATTAAGTTATGAATAATATTAAAAGGAAAAATAAGAGGAAAATATAGAGATGCCTTCAAAAACAAGATTTTGCTTGAATCGAATTTATGTAAGTATGTATGCATGTATACACGTGCGTATGATACGTATGAATGTGTGAATATACATAAAAAAATGCCACGCGAACAATGATGCCAACTTTTTCAGAGCAAAAATCACT